>OY787628.1:7362448-7594726 GCA_963678935.1 Umbilicus rupestris | reverse complement strand
CTCTTATGGCAATCAAGTAGCTCCGCCCGACCCACCCGATCCATCCAGCAATGTACAAGAAGAGAATACCTGGAGTGATGAACTCACCCCAATGCCTCTGGTCCCCGCTCACGATCAAATGCGGCAGCCCATCAGAGCCGCACAGGAGTCCGTACTTGCCGTAGTTGTCGAACCTGCGCTTGGTTTTCTCAATGGTGGCGTTGATAGCCAGGGCGGGGGCGCTGTCGGGTTCATACAGTTTCAAGGAAGATTCGAGCTTCTTGATTTGTTGCTTCTCCCGCTTGGCGAACTGGGTTGAGTCCTTGCAAGGGGTGAGGCCAGCGATGTCAGCGGAGGCTGGGAGTGGGGCAGCAGAGAGGAGGATGGAGGAGAGGGCCAGAGCAGCAGAGAACGCCTGCAGCTGCTTTGATGAGGAGGAGGAGGGCAGCTCATCTGGGGTTGGGGTTGAACATGTGATGATTGCCATTGCTGAGAGCTTTGGAGTGCATCTTGGTGGAATGGTGAACTTGGGTTTCAGAAAGGCGTTTGTTGGGATTGTGAGAGACATTTTTGGTTGCTCTGGCAAATGTTGTTGTTGTTATTGGTGTTTAGGGTTAGCTTTAGATTCGTGGAGATGGAGAGACGAGTGGTGGTGAGCGAGCATGTGGGATTCTTAGAAGATGGAGGAGGATAAGGTTTTGGAGATATTAGCTTCAACTGGTCTGCTCTCATTGGCTTTGAGGATTTTGATTCCTTCTCTTCCTTGGAAAGTTTAGAAGATAAGAAGAAACAAGTCCATCCATCCATTGTATCATTAATATTTATATATATATTTTCTGGCCAACTAATGTCTACATCACGCTTTGGGGTTTGAAATTGATATACCTGTAACTGAAATAGGTCTTCATATCACTAAACTGATTAACTATTGAAATTTTAAGGTCACCTTAGACTCAATTAATTGAGAAGTTTGCAGATGCCATATGAATGCCACCTTTCTTCTCCTTCTCTACAAAAATGAAGGGCAAGGTACAGAAACATTTGAGAGATGGACAAGGCAAAATAATAGAGATGACTAATTTCTGACATAATCCAGCCACATGTGCCTTTCATGTACTCCATATAAGCCCCATTAACTGTTTCTTACAGCAGAATGACAGATCTCTATACAATTCACTTTATATCTCTTATTATTTTGTCACAAGCCATCCTGGTTTTATCAATGCATCCTGTTTGAAATTCCGTCCTGTTACGGAGGTAGACTCTCCCTGACGCCGAAAACACTGCATGCATGTAACAATGTATGTTATTATGTTCTCAGAGCTCTCCATCAGGTTCATAAATTTAGATTCAAATATCCACTGGGATACATTTTCTTGAAAACTAAGAAGATTGTGCTCCAGCAGATATACATCTGAATATATGAACCATCATTAGAGGGTCATGGTAGAGTTCGTATCCTGTTAAGTATACCAAATTGTTCCAAAAACAGAACTAGCAGAATGCCAGGTAAAAAGGAATCTACCAGAACAAAACCAAAAACTGTCAAGTAAAATAAATAAAGAGACGAACCAAAATAAGGAGGTCCGCAACACTGACCTTGTAACAGATAATGGTGTCATCTGGATACATAGCAAATAGTTTTGTACCCAAACGTGCACGACAAGACTCACAAAGGCTTTCGTCATTGATCTGAACATGTCGTGACCTCTCCTCCAATCTTGCTAGCCTTGCATCAACATCCGCAGCACGGGATAGATTACGAACAATCTGAAAAGATAAAGCAACAATCATGTAACAATCACATTATTCATCCAGGATGCAAGCAACATCAAAACAAGTAATAAACCTGCCCCTGATGGTGATGATGCAGTCGAGCTCTCAACATTCTTAACATTGTGTCAGATGCAAGCTGTAAAGGCATATCTGGAGATAATGTCTGCAAAATGGATCAAGATGATGCTGCAAACTAAATACAAATTCAAAACTTCTTATAAATTAACCATCAACATTTTTTAGTCTGTCAACATTACATTATAAGTTATTGATGTCATCAGAGAAATGATGCAAAAGGTGAGAGATATATCAAACTTCTGATTGAATTTTGTACCTCTAGAACTTGTAGAGGGTCCAAAGACTCCCCATGGTTGTGGAGAAGACGAACAGCAGCTTTGAACATAGGCTGCTTACCTTCTTGTGGGCTCAAATACATATCAAGCAATCTAAGGAACAGATGTTTAACATTAAAATTTTCAAATTTGGGTAAAACATACACATAAAATCTGTTAGCGCGTACGAAATGAATAAAAATATAAACACTCACTGCATATAGGCATCTGGTCTACCAATCTCTGCACAATATTGTTCAGCAGCTTCACTATTCTCCAGCTTCCTGATATTGTTAATACAATGATCACTTGTATCAAAATTTTGAACGAGCCAGATAATAGATCTGTTCTGTTGACTTTAGTTTAAGTCGTTCAGTTCAGCACTTCATTTAAGTGTGTAATGAAGCGCTTAATTTAAGTTAATGGTCTGATCCTATAAACTTAAAGATAAATATTTAAGTGAAGTACTGAAATTAAGTTGTTCACAGATAATCTCCTGTTTAAGTTAAGTTCAAGTCGTTCAGTTCACTTCAATAGAACAAGCCTAATATCACAAGTTATGAACCGATAATGCATGATGAAAACTTTTCTTACTATAAGTAACAAACTGACAGTTTCGTAAATCACCTGGCGGCCCTCACAGATTCGTGTATTTGCATGCAAGGAGCAATGTAGAGCAACACTGTAACAATTTTCAATTTTTTTATCATCTTAGCGCTATTCCCATTCTCAGGTTAGCTCTATAGGTTGGAATGCTAGTAAATCCATAGAAACCACGTGGCACAAGATAGTAAAAAGACAAGAACCATGTTGCCATGCACCATCTTTTCCGTTTTACTAATCAAAGTTATGATAATAAATGATTTTTCAGTTTTCTTAATGAGATTGTTATATGCAATTACCCATTCTACAAAATTAGAAATATATAAAATTGGGTCATTGAAGAAGGGTTTGTAGAGAAAGCCAGTTAGCAAAAAGACATCATCCAGTGATGAAAGATATCCACCTAAATAAAGGTGTATTCTCTCCACTTTAAAAATAAAATATTTAAATTAGATAAAAATCCCACCCAACCCAGCTCAACACAAACAAAGTCATTTTTCTAAGCTTTGGTGCTAGATAAAAAATAGAATGTTGGAAAAAATGTCAACAGGTGGGCATACAAAAAAAGTGACCAAAAGTAAGAATAGCTTACAAGGCCAGAATTTGGAGAACCAGAGTCTCCTGTCCTAGTTTCCTGTACAGAATAGCCTGCCATATAACCAGATCACAACCAGTAGAATGAAGCCTAATTTCATTAGATCAAGTACTAGCACTATCAAATCTATTTTTACCAGCCACTCTTCCATTACTATCAAATCACGAAAACTCCCTTGAATGTAGTAAAATATCAGATGAAAGAAAACATAGGGAAAAAAGTAAAGGTTCCACAAACCTTTTCTAACCATAATTCCGATTCTTCTATTAAGTCGAGAACTTCAATTGGATCATATAAGTATGATGATTGTAAGAAAATCTGCAGCCTGTCTCTTGCTGAACTCTGGAAGATGGTACCCGAATCAGAGACATATTTCTCGTCCACTTTATTTTCGCCACGAGTCTTTGAAGAACTACCCATTGGGTAAAATTCAGTCGCTGATTTTGCGAGTGATATTGCATATAATGTGTGGATTCTGGTGTCATCTGAGTCTTGATCTTCGATCAACCATTGGAGGTAGCTACGTATAAAAAAGGGGACAGTCAGCTCACTTAACATTCATCTTCAAAAGTCTAGGCATGCTTATTCTTTTACTTGTTTCTTTTGCTGACATTGAAAATTATTGAGTTGCATATATTTCTGCAAATGACTACTGAAAAGGACCACAGTACTCATAGTTTTACCTCTGTAAAATGTCAACCTTTTTTGGATCAATAGATGCAATCACTTCATCTGATCAAAGAAGAAGTCAATATCTGACGAACATTTATCGGCAAGCTCAAATAGTGCAAATACATATTATTTGGAAATGTCAATCATATTTTAATGGCTGAAATCAGGTTTGACATACATCAACCTCAAAAGCATGAGCAAGACAAATAGAAGTTAGCTTTGATTCATTAGTTGATAACTGATATGTTTTTTTAGTTAAATAGAGAAAACATTATTATATCTAGAGCATTTTGTTGCTTTATGCAAACAAGACTTACCAGGTGAAAGCTGATCAGCTCTTCTTCCAGATGTTAGAACCTTAATAGCAAGAACCTGGTTAATATCTGCAATCTAGGATGAACAGAATAAAATTAGACTACCCTTCCTAACACTAAGCCTTTTGTATAATTGAGTTTTGCAATAGTGTAAATATACCCATCCAATATGTTGCAATATTAAATCTTGATCAGATGACTCCTCGAGAATCTTTGATGCTTCATATGCAGCTGTCTCCTTACTAGTCATCGCATAAGAGCCATCGTCTTCTTTCAAACTAACTTCTTCCAAACGATCCTTCCAGAGTCCAGAAGAATAGTTTCTTGCCAAAGTACGCCAAATAGAAAGAGCTTTTGTACTGATTCCTTTACTAGCATATAGGAATGCAAGTGAACGTAAATGCCCAGATTCATCTAACAAAGTTTCCAACTCCTCCTGCACTGTCCATGCAAGGTACGTTCATTCTTCAAACAATCTTCACATAATAGCCTTTTATCATAATGCATTAGAATGATATACTTAAAATGTGTACCAAATATCTGAATGTTCTTGGTACCTAAGTACTTGATCAAGTTTTGATTATTCAGTCCTCTATGCAACAGTTGTGCTGCTGTTTAGCATGATTTTATATTAATTTGACAGCCAGTGTCTTCAACAGCAAATTCTTCTATTTATTAGCAGTTTGATAGATAATACAACATGATACTTCTATGATGACAGGCAATACATTCGTAAAAAAGGACCATACCACTACACAACAGTTCTCAGAAGATGCCAGTGTCTCCATATCATCCACGCGATTCAAAGCTCTATAGAGATACATCAGTAAAGTATCAACCCCTTCCCGCTCAGATGATGTCATTTCCCTCTTGCGAGATGCCTCCAAATACCTAGTGGAGAAGGGCCACTCAGAAAGGGCGAAGGTAGTACAAAGCAGTGCATGATGAGTATATGGAAAAATCCCCATTGCATCGCCAAAGAAAGACAAAACACAAACCATCTTGCATACACAGACCTTATGAAATTTTTTATACCATCCTCCAATAAATCAGATCGATTTGGTGGCGTCATAAGAAACTTTTCATCTATTGCAGTTTCAACACCTGCTTTCTTGAGAAAAATTGCTCTTTGAATGGCCACTATCCCATCATCAACAACATCTTCCAGTGGCGCAGGCGGACGGTGCAAACCCCAATACCTGTTTCTTGGAACCTGATTCAACAACATTATCAGATCAAGTTTCCAAATCATTGAACAAGTCTCAAGAGTTCAAAAGAACAAATATTTGTCAAATCAGCTTTATGAAATCCCATGTTACAGTGTCACTGGGACTTGGCAAGATCAATACCCTAGTTACATAATGAAACCGCAAATGAACTAACGGCCATTCTCATAAAATTCACATCATCCAAACAAAGGACCCTAAGAAAAACTCACTCCTGTAAATAGCCAGGCCCACAACAATTGTTGCAAGGGAACTCTCACAAACTTTTAAAGTTCTACTTATTGTGTAGTATCATTTTGCAACGTCCCAGTGAATATGACAATGGCTCACGGTTATGCTGCACATTTGTGACAAGTTTGTTATGCTAGACAAGTTGTTTCTTCAAATAAATTAAGTTAAGCTTAGTTAGCTCATAATAATAATTTATTATGATTGTTAATAAATATTTCAGGACTAAAAAAGTGATTGAAGTTCACTAGTATTCTTCGTTATTAATTTTATTATATTACTTGAAAATTTGAAATAAAAATATAATAAAATAATGCAAACTAAATGTTATCAATATTGGCTTAAAAATAAGAAAACTTTCTGATCAAATACATTTTAAGTCCAAAAGACAGAGCAGCTAAAACTCAAGGGGTTGATCATTTATTAGTTGTATGTAAGTGTAAAGCATGTGGAACTGCAGTTGTCGAGACGAGAACAAGCATAAGACACCTACCAGTAAAGACCACCGATTTGGATCACGCATTATAAATGGAAATACTTCAGATGGATGCATTGTCTCAGACTTAAGGAAGTGATCAATAGCTTCCTCAAAATGTAGGTCAAAGAGCAGAAGGAAACCCACTTGAGCATGAACAGATGAGAGCATTTCTTTGGTCATCTCACCTTCCAGTTCTAGCTCCTCCACCAAACATACAGCTTCATCAAAGTTTTTCTTTCTCAATAAGTCTTTAATTTGTTCATCAGAAGGTATTTTACGATAGCAAATAACCTGAGAGTACATTAGAAAATAAAAAAGATCCCAAATTAAAAATATACAAAGTTTTTTGTGAATCAATCTCCAGTATGTAATTACATGGAGGGCGCATTTTCCCCAGACAGTAATTGTGCCCTCTATGTGTTTTCAGGAATAAACTGTAATCCGAATGTCCCTATTAAGGACCAGCAGATAAATTAACTACTATACTCTTACTTAAAGGCTTACAATTAGGCCAGGAAGTTACCCAAGGTACATTTGAGAGCTACATTACAGTTCTGGATATAACTTTCTATATGTCATACAGAAAGACACTAAATTACCTTTGCCAGAAACAAAAAAAAACCTACATGGATAAAAAAAGCTTCCAACATAATGCTAATGCGTGTTCAGGACACCTCAGTCAAATGAGAAAAGACACTTGAACGTTGTAAGAGATTCCCAATATAACATTTCATTCATACCTTAGAAGGTGTTGCTACAAACAAAAACTTGCCTTCCCCATTTTCCTGATCAGCCACAATGCATCTTCCAGCTCCTTCTGCAGCAATATATGCTGTTTGAACACGGGAACCAGATTTACTTTTATAGAGTTCCATCCTCCCATCCGTCACGGCAACCAAATATGACAATAGTTCCCCAACAGAATCAGGGACACTGTGAAAGACCAAGCTTCCACCAACTGGATTGCCATTGGGATGAACAACAATTCCAACATTATCGACTAACAAAAGAACTTTGTAATCTTTCTGTAACAACTTCAGTAGTGGGCAACTAGTTGGGTCAGGAAAGGAAAATATCAAACTACTTTGGCCTGTAACACAAGAGATCAAACTATACCCGCTCGGTGTACCAACTATTATGTAATCATCAATCCAGAGAACAGTGCTGATCCCTTCAACACAGTGAATTTCATTCAAAACTACTACAGCCCCGGTCACATTATCTACTTCTAGACTGGTTTTACCTAATATGTTATCGAAAACTAGTTCTAACAAAATCAACTTATTCCCAGCAACGGCCACAAAAACATAAATTCCCTCCCCACGCTGATCAAAATTTCTAAATTTCAAACCATTAGATCTGACACCAGTCCCTATTTTTTGGAAGAAGCGCTGACTAGTACTGGCAGATTCGGTCAAGTTGAAAGCCTCATCGGATAAGTTGGAGCAAGGCTCTCCGCTCTTCACTCTCCTTGACACAGCATTGACTCGCTTGGGCAAACTCAACCTTTTGGCTGGATGTCGCAGCCAAAGATCAACGAGAAAGAAAGAGCCATCTGAAAGCAACAGAAGTTTACCAGCGTCAGCAATGACGTTTATGTAGTCGACGGATGATGTACTGACGAGAACACTGGCGAGAAGTGAAGCTTTGGATGATCTTTTAGGATCAGCGAGAGTGGGGCCGCTGTCAGTCTGGTGTTTATTGAGGTGTGTAGGGTCGATGGAGTGCAGAATTAGGATTCCGGAGCTGGTTCCGGTGTAGATTAGGGTTTGAGTATCGGAGAGAGTGCGCACAGCGATGGATCGGATTGAAGAAGAGAGTGAATCCGGAAGATGGAAGTGAGTGAATGGCTCGACAACAGTTCGGACATTCGATCCGATCGTCATTGGCTGAGCTGAACACCACAAAGACTCTCTTGCCTGAAACTGCACAGCGAAGCTTCTTGCTGCTATAGCCACGATCGGTTGTAGCAAGACAAAAAGTTTAAGAACATATACAATTTTGCAAACGTATGTATTTTAAACTTATATATAAATTGTATTTTATATAATTGATGCAAACATTTTCACTTTTGCCATACACATGAAATTTATTATCTTTTTTCCATTTTTTTCGAAATTATTTTATATTTGTCATCTTTTAAACAAATGGTGACTGCCAGTAGCGGTTTGATCTACTCGATCGATAAATAGACTGAGTCAGATCATACCTAGCATTTGAAGAAGCAAAAATAACAAGTCGCTACCCTCAGAAGCGGTTTCTGCTTGTAAAACATCAGAGGGCACTGAGTTCATTAAACATAATAAATTGTTACTGACACTAACGGTTTGAATAAAAAATTGAGCAAACCGCTACTGTGAATAACGACTTCTTCTGGAAATAAATCGCATCCGAGCTCTTCTCCTCAAAGTTTAAACACTTATATTTTGATAGTATAAAATTTGAAGATCAAGTTCATCTCAAAGTATTCAAAAGTTACAATCCATACTAGCGATGAGGTTCAACACATAAACTAATGTTTAACGAGGAACATGTCTAATAGATAGTCAAACTACTTCTCTACCTCGAGTGCTCCTTCTAGGTGTTGTTACATTTGTGGTGTCCATCTGCGTGACCTGAAATGGTCCTTGAATGTCTTCGTCAGGTTGAACCGATCCTTAAATATCTTCTGCAAGAGTGTCATCATCATTACCTGTAAAGTTATAGGAGTAATAGAAAATTTTAAATTTTAATTTAGTTTAGTTATTTTAGAACATACCAGTAGAAAACTGGACAAGCATCGGGTCATGTGCCAAGGCACTTGATAGAGGCCATTTGCACGCATTATTTAGATCATAACTCTATGCTTGTTTGCAATATTTTATGAGCAAGATTACTCGTTTCTAGTGTTTTTGTGCTACAGGGCAAAACGAGTCCTTGAGTCGGATACGCGCTAACGGGCAGCGTTCTAGGAGTGAAAGATCCGCCTGCGGAGATAGCAGCACAAGCAGAAGAGGAGTTGGCGAGAGTCAGTAGCGGTGCGCTAGCCGATGCGCTAGCCGAATGCCATGCGCCAGGCGCAAAGTCCAGTGACCAGATTTGGAAGTTGCCAAAGGTGAACCTCCTGAGCAGTATAAAAGGGAAGAGGTCTAGGGTTCACCAGAAGAATCAATTTCGAGGAGAGAGATAACACAGCCATCATTGGACGACACACATCAGAGAGAGCGGCAACACTGGAAAACACACGGACTTGTTGAGAGGATTTGCGCCAGCCGAGAAGACAAGCTGCACGCACTGTTTGCTACTTGTTTCTCAGACACATTAGTCATTATTTACTATTCTATGATGTTTATCACTAGCATGTCTAGCTAAACGCTTAAGTGTTGGTCGGGCATGAATCTATGATGTATTTTCTTTGAGACTTGAGCTTAATGCATAGTTTACTTACTTGTATTAATCCTGTGCGTACGGAGACAGCTAGTTGCATGAGTAGGGGAAGCCTTGAACCGCAATCTTACTTGTGTTGCTCGCTTGTCATATGTTAAACTAGTTGATAGCTTTACGGTGACAACTAGGAGTAACGAGCTAGGGTAAGCAGTTGCTACTGTGACAGGATTCGCAGCTGTTTTAGTCTATGTTCTAAGGATTAATAGCACATGAACTTTGAACGGAACATGCGCACGTGTTAGGAAGCCTTGACCGGACACTAACCCAAGTGAAATTAAGCTATAGACATATTAGAGTCAGTGATAAGGAATGCACTCATAGAGGATTGTCCGCCCAATACTTCTCATAGTCATAGTATCTAGTCTCTACTGCCTGCGCACGCCTAGTGCATTTCTCTGCGTTTCACAACTGTTACTCGCGCACTGCGCAAACCAATCATTCACACCCCCCAATCTTCGTAAGTGTAGGTTGCTGGCTAGAACTGAACTTTTGCTCCCTGTGGAGATCGACCCTTACTTAACCGCTGTACTGAGTGGAAGAGGAAGGATTATATTTGACGCGCACAACGACGCGCGATCAAATTTTGGCGCCGTTGCTGGGGAGCAACACAGCTAAGTTCTAGTTAGTTTACGTTTTTTTTCCTTTTTTAGTAACTATTTATTTCAGTTTGTTTTGTTTTCGTTGTTGTTTCTGACAGCGCGCAATCACATCAGCCTGCGCAACCTTGAAACAGTTGCGCTGCGCAGATTCTAGTTGCGCACTGACAGACGCAACAACATTAGTTATCTTTTAATTTCATTTTTCTTGAGATTCGGAACAGGTTATGGAGGATAACAGTGTCGTAGGAGACAACTTGGGGGACAGAACCCCAGAGGAAGCAAGAACACATAACCGCGCAGCCCTGTTCAGAGAGGAAGTGCAGCGCGAGGTTGAAGCAAGGAGGGCCGCTGAAGTGTATCATGCGCCACCCGTGCAACAAGCCGCGCGACGCAGAACAGTGCGCGAGATGTCGGCCCCTATCACTGTTAACCAGCCATGGTGCATCGTGCTTCCACCAGGCGGTCATTTTGAGCTAAGGAGCTCGCTCATCCATCACATGCCCAAGTTCCACGGGATGAACAATGAAAATCCAGTCAAGCATGTGCGAGAGTTCCTAGTCATTTGCGAGAACATGAAGACCGAAGGGGAGAGTGATGAGGCGCTGAAAATGAAGGCATTCCCATTTTCATTATGTGATACAGCTAAACACTGGCTAATGAATTTACCCGCAGGATCTATTCACACATGGGAGCAGCTGCAGAAGAAATTCCTAGACAAATTCTATCCAGCAGCAAAGATTGCGCTGCTCAGAAGGGAACTGGCCGCGCCAAGGCAGAGCGCAGGGGAGTCTCTGTCAGAATACTATGAACGTTTCAGGGAGCTAGAAGCCAACTGCTACAATCACAGGCTTCCCCAGAATGTGCTGATAGAGAACTTTCTGAATGGACTGCTGCCCATGGAGCTGCGACTACTGAATGCATGCGCAGGAGGGGACATTTGCAACATGTACCCAGAGGATGCGTGGCAGCTGATAGAAGATTCTGCTGGGCAGGTAAGACATCAATTGACGCTTGAAAGTAGTCGTAATCGTTCTGTGCATCAGGTAGAAACAAGCGCTGAGATCAAGGAAATGAAGGCCATGCTACAGAAGCTGATGAGTGCGCAGAGCGCACAACCAGTTGCGCCAAAGGTATGTGAATTCTGCAGGTCCACCGAGCACAAAACAGATGAATGCCCAACACTTTTTGAAGAAACTGGAGATGTCAATGCTCTTGGAGGATGGGACAACAGAGGACCGCAGAGGCAGAATCAACCGCGCTTTGGGCTGGCAGCAAATGGATTCAGATGGAAGGAGGAGAACAATTTCCAGAGGCAGCCCACAGATCAGCGCGCACCACAGCAGACGCAACAAGCTGCGCCCTACAATCCACCGCATCGCCGCACTGACGCACCAGCGCATAACAACCAGCAACCGCGGCGTTCCTTGGAAGATATCGTGGGGCAGCTAGCAGATACAGTGCGCAAAAATGACGAGAAATATGACAAGAGGTTCGAGTCCATAGAAAAGCAGCTATCACAAATTGCAACCACGGTGTATGAGCTGAAAAAGAGCGATGGCAACCTGCCTTCGCAAGTGATTCAGAACCTTAAAGGAGGAGTCAATGCAGTGACACTGAGGACTGGGCGCACAGTAGGAACAGAGCAGACCGCACAGGCGCCCGCGCAACCAGTTGCGCAAGTCCCGGATCCAGCAGATCAGAATGCGCAACCAGAGCAAGATGCGCAACCAGAAGCACCAGCCACGAACCAGCAGGGCAACACGCCAGGTATGTCTCAGTCCAGAAACAAGGACACAAATTGTACTAACATACCTGCTCCTTTCCCTGTGCAGGCACCACTGGCGAGAAAAGAAGCGCTGGACAAGGAACTATATGAGCTGTTCAGCAAGGTGGAAATCAACATACCTCTCATAGAAGCTATTCGGCAGATTCCCAGGTATGCAAAGTTTTTAAAAGAGCTGTGCACAAACAAAAGGAGAAAGGGCGAATGCGCACAGGTAATGCTAAATGCGCAAGCCTCAGCGATCGTGCAACAAAAGGTACCACCCAAGTGCCGAGATCCAGGTACATTTACTATCCCATGCACGCTAGGTAAGACCACAGTGAGTAATTGCATGATCGGTTTAGGCGCATCCATCAATTTGCTACCTTATTCTCTATATACGACATTGCGCCTTGGACCACTTAAGCCTGCAGGTCTCACCGTTCAGCTAGCAGATAGATCGTGCAAACAACCTGCAGGCATGATAGAAGATGTCCTAGTTCGAGTAGGAGAGCTGGTCTTCCCAGCAAAGTTTTATGTGCTCGAAATGGAGGGTGAATCAAGCGCCAGCAGTGCGCAAATCCTCCTAGGCAGACCGTTTCTGATGACCGCGCGCACGAAGATAGACGTGTGGAGGGGCACGCTCTCCATGGAGGTAGATGGCGAAGAAATCCATTTTAACATATTCAAGGGGATGCAGCATCCACATGAGGACGCTACAGTGCACGAAATGGACAGCATTGATGATTTAGTCGCAGAAGCGCAGTGTGCGAGCGCAACCATAGGACCAGAGCTACTGACACTGGCAGAGCTGGAGGAGCAAGAGGAGGAGCTAAGCAGTGCTGAACCAGCACCCACACAGGTACTTGATATAGTTCATATTTGCACCGCTAACAAAATCTCGCCCTCTATTGAACAGGCACCCAAGATCGAACTGAAGCAACTCCCAGAGCACCTCAAGTACATTTTCTTGGGAGATGAGGACACCCTGCCAGTAATCATCAAGAAGGGATTAGAAGAGGAGCAGGAGGCGCGCTTACAACAGGTACTGCGCAGAAACCAGCACGCCATAGGATGGACACTTGCAGATCTGCGCGGAGTGAGCCCAGACGTATGCATGCATAGGATTCTACTGGAAGATGGTGCCAAGCCATCCAGGGAGGCTCAGCGTAGGTTGAATCCAAACATGATGGAGGTAGTGCAAAAGGAAGTCCTGAAATTGCTTGGCGCAGGGGTCATTTACCCAATTTCGGACAGCAAATGGGTCAGTCCGGTGCATGTTGTGCCAAAGAAAAGAGGAATCACAGTGGAAGAGAATGCGCAGGGCGAGCTAGTTCCCAAGCGCATTCAAACTGGCTGGCGCATGTGCATCGACTACAGGAAGCTGAACGCTGTCACGCGCAAGGACCACTTCCCGCTACCCTTCATGGACCAGATGCTGGATCGCTTAGCAGGTAGACCTTATTTTTGTTTCTTGGATGGATATTCAGGGTACAACCAGATACCCATAGCTGCGGAGGATCAAGAGAAGACCACATTCACATGCCCGTTCGGTACGTTTGCGTTTCGGCGCATGTCTTTTGGGATGTGCAACGCGCCAGGTACATTCCAACGCTTAGTCATAAGCATTTTTTCTGATATGATTGGTATATGCATAGAAGTGTTCATGGATGATTTCACTGTATATGGGAGTACCTTTGATGCATGTTTAACTCATCTAGATAAAGTTTTAGCGCGCTGCATCTCTAAGAATTTAGTGCTCAATTACGAAAAATGTCATTTCATGGTCACGCACGGAGTAGTACTAGGACATATCATTTCAGAGGAGGGTATTAAGGTAGACAAAGCTAAAATAGATCTCATTTCTAATCTGCCTTATGCCACCAACGTGCGCGACGTGAAATCATTCTTAGGGCATGCTGGGTTTTACAGGCGTTTTATTAAGGATTTCTCTAAAATTTGTATACCCCTGTCTAACCTGTTACAAAAAGATGTGTGTTTCGATTTTACTGATGAGTGCAGGGCGGCGTTCGATAAGCTGAAGGAAGCGCTGACCAGTGCGCCAGTGATGCGCGCACCAGACTGGAACCTGCCATTTGAGCTGATGTGTGACGCAAGTGATTACGCAGTGGGTGCAGTCTTGGGGCAGCGCGTGGACAAGAAGCCGCATGCCATTTACTATGCATCGCGCACACTGGACTCTGCGCAGAGGAACTACACCACCACGGAGAAGGAGCTTCTGGCAATTGTATTTGCGCTGGAGAAGTTCCAAGCTTATGTCCTAGGCGCAAGAGTCATCATCTACACTGACCACGCAGCTATCCGCTACCTCATGTCCAAGAAGGAGACCAAGCCGCGCCTGATGCGCTGGGTGCTCCTGCTTCAGGAATTCGACTTGGAGATCAAAGATAAGAAGGGCACGGAAAATATAGTCGCTGATCACCTGAGCCGGATCGTCAAGGAGGAGGAGCCAGGGCAGATCAAGGAGACATTCCCTGACGAGCACCTGATGGCGCTGACAGGTAAGGTACCATGGTATGCGCATATCGCAAATTACCTGGTCACAGGTGCGTTTCCTCCGCATTTCAATAAAACTCAGTGCATGCGATTGAAACATGAGTCCAAACATTACCTTTGGGATGATCCTTACATGCTTAGAATAGGTCCAGATCAGATATTAAGGCGTTGCGTACCTGACCATGAGATTAACTCTGTTTTGATGTTTTGTCATGCGCACGCATGCAAAGGGCACTTTGGTCCCAAGCGCACGAGCAGGAAAATCTTGGACTGCGGATTCTACTGGCCGCACCTATTCAGAGACGCATATGACCATTGCAGGAATTGCGGCAGGTGCCAGCGCACAGGAGGAATATCCGCACGCAACGAGATGCCGCAGACCCCGATTCTGGTGGATGAAGTGTTCGATGTTTGGGGAATCGACTTCATGGGTCCATTTCCCCCATCTGCCGGCTACGAGTACATACTGGTGGCCGTGGATTACGTATCCAAATGGGTCGAAGCTAAGGCCACGCGCAAGGATGATGGTAAGACTGTCGCTGACTTTCTCCGAACTAACATATTTTGCAGGTATGGAGTACCTAAGGCAGTCATCAGCGACCAGGGGACGCACTTCTGCAACAGGATTGTGGCGCAAGTTTTCAAGCACTATGGGGTGCGCCACAAGACGTCCACCGCTTACCATCCACAAACGAATCGGCAGGCCGAAGTGTCTAACAGAGAAATCAAGCGCATCTTGGAAAAGACTGTGAGGCCATCGCGCAAAGATTGGAGCCAGCGCCTGGATGATGTGCTATGGGCATACCGCACTGCGCATAAGACGCCCATTGGGACTTCACCATTTCGGCTGGTCTATGGGAAGGCATGCCACCTGCCAGTGGAGCTCGAGCACAAGGCATATTGGGCCTTGCGTATTTGCAACCTGAACTTGGATGAGGCAGGAAAAGAACGCTCATTTGAGCTGAGCGAACTAGAAGAGCTGCGCCTGGACGCCTATGAGGGACTGCGCGATTACAAGGAGCGCACCAAAGCGTATCATGACAAGCATATCCTCCGACGCACATTTGGACCAGGAGACCAGGTATTGTTATTTTCATCACGCCTGAAGCTCATGCCTGGAAAGTTGCGCAGCAAGTGGACGGGACCATACACCGTCACCAAGGTTTTCCCCTACGGAACAATCGAGTTAGAAGACGGGCACCGGCATCGTTTTCAGGTTAATGGGCAGAGAGTCAAACATTACTTAGGAGAACCTTGGGATGGCGCAGCACGCAACATTGACTTGGCAGAACCAGAGATAATAGATGCGCAAGCTGACGCGCCAAAGGCACCACCAGATGCACCAGAGGGAGAACTGAAGATCATAGCTCACATTTCTTCTCCCTCTGCATCTACCCTCGTTACGCATAATTTATCACATGCTGACTTCCCATCTTACCTTTTGCGCAGGACCAATGAGATCGCAACACACACGCTGGCGCAGAAACACTCAGGAGCAAGAGTGGGGGAGGTTGCAAACACACGTTTTGGCACGTAACGAGGTACAGTCGAGCCAACGACGTTAAACAAAGGCACTTGTCGGGAGGTAACCCGACACGTTTTATTTCCGCATATTTTATTTTTCTGTTTGTTTTGTGTCTTTTGAGTTTTTTTAGCTAGTTTAGGATTTGGTAATTTTTTTAGTCACACAGTAGTGCGCGGGACCGTGCGCCTAGCAATGCGCAGGTCAGACGCGCTAGCCAGGGGGGTATATAAGGCAGGACTTAGAAAAAATCCAACACTTTTTCACTCGACCGTTGCACACGAGCTCCCGCCTTCAGACCTCTGCCCGTCGATCAGCGCCCAACCCAGCGTCCATTTAGAGTGATTCAAGGACCACACAACCGCACAACACCCAGGTAACCTTCCCTCCCCGATTTGAGCAGTTCCAGTTAGGGTTTGCGCAGTGGAGGCAGTTTTTAGGGTTTTGAAATCGCACCGGGGGAGAGTGCGCCGATTGGAGTATTGTTTAGTGCGTTGTGTAGGAGAGCAGTAGGCGCTCCTTCGGTGAGAGTTTCAGGGATTTCTGTGCAGTTTGGATTTTTGCAGTTCTTGAGGGTGTTGACCACAGTTGACCGCAGCCCTAGCCCATCATGAGACCTGCCAAGGACCAGGAGACCCCAGCTGCGTTCGCCAGCAAGTATGCCGCGTTTATAAGCCTGGAGATGTACGGGACCCCGTACATCAGCAGAGAGTTCCTGCGCGAGGTAGGACTGGAGGACCTTGTGGCGCAGAGGCTGGCGATCGCAGGCTGGGAGGCGCTGTTGGACCTCAACAGCGCATCTGACCAAGAAGATACGTGTGAGTTTTTGGCGTCTCTGGAGGCAGGAGACAGGGAGATCAGGTACAGACACAGGGGTGTCTGGTTCATAGCTTCGGAGAGGAGGCTGAGGCGCGCATTCGGGTGCGCCAAGGTGCGTGAGGAGGAGTTAGACACGCACACTAACCAGGAGGCCTGGAGCGAGATGGCGACTGGGCCAGCATTTGCCGCGGGGCGCAGCAGGGGCCGAGAGCTGCGCGACCCGTGGCTGTTCTACTTGTGGCGCATAGTCGCCTATGCAGTCATTGGCCGTTTCAACGGCGCACCAAAAATCAGCCTCCTGGATTTGGACGTTCTGAAGGGGCTGTACTATGGGCGGAAGGTGCTATTTATCCTGAACATGGTGCACCACTGGAGCCGCGTCAGCATGAAGGGGCCGCTGACTTGCGGAGGAGTCATAACGCACCTGCTGCGGGCATTACATGGAGAGCCCGAGGTGCCAAAGCACACTTTGGTGCCTGCTGTCCCTCTCGATCTTGCCCACATGCTGCAGATCAGGGCGGTAGCTCTGAAGGAAGATGGCACACTAGAGTGGTGCTACCGCCTGCAGCCGGCCAGAGCGCCGCGACCCAGAGCAGAGAGCAGTGCGCAGGGCGCAGCAGCAGCCGCGCAAGCCATGGAGGAGGATGAAGAACCAGAAGTGCCTCTGGTCAGGCGCCCAAGGACCCGGGCGCAGACTGGAGCGCACCAGAGGGCCCGTGCACCACAAGGGGAGCCAGTGACCATTTCCATCGAGGATTCTCCCCCTCGTGCACGTGCCAAGCGCCCAAGGACTGAGGCTGAGGAGGCGCCCGAGGAAGCAACCGCCGAGCAGCGCATGTTGTTCAACGTCATGCGTGTGCTCGAGTACTTAGCGCCAGAGGGGGCGGATTTAAGTATGAGTCCACCATCAGGGTGGAAATTTGGAGACCCTATTCCCCCTCTCCTCAGCCTGCATCATCCACCTCCTACCCGAACCCCAGCAGCCCCGGCAGCCCCAGTCCATCCAGCAGCGCCTTCCCCCGCGCCAGCACCAGAACCAGCAGCCCCAGCAGCAGAGCCCACCCCTGAACCAGAACCGATACCACCACCAGTAGCTTCCCGTGCCCGGCCTTCTGTTCCGGAGTCCCCCATAGCCTATCCCAGCGTAGACTCCGATTCCATTTGGGATTCACTTTCCGAGGACGAGCAGCCTGACCCCCTCACCATAGTGCCACCAGCCTCCAGCAACGACTACGTGACTGATTCTTCAGAGGATGAGGCGCTTGGGTCAGCAGCTGCGTCTAGCTCGGAGGACTTCTAAGGCCGAGGGGCAGCAGCATTAGTTTTCTTTAGGGTGGTGTCTTTTATTTTTGCTGCGTCTTATTGGATATTATGTGCTGAATATTTGTGCCGCATATTTTTGTGACCCTGTGCTATTGTTTGTGCTGTGTGCCTATTTGTTTTTGTTCTTATGTTCTTTATTTTTTTGCATCACATGCATGTGTGCGCTCTCCATGCGCTTGCGCTTGAGTCGTGAGGACACGTCTCTGTTCAAGTGTGGGGGGGGGGGGGGGGGGGGGTTACATTCACTTTTCACGTTTTTGAGCATTTTAGTATAGCTTAGTTTGAGTTACAGAGAATAGTAGCAGTAGTGCGCTAGAATGCAGGATGCGCATGCGCTCCAGCTTGTTTTGCGCTATCCATATTGCGTGCGCTGCTATCTACTGTTTTAGTATAATTTTTTCGTTTTTTTGCTCCTGTTAGTTGGGATATGCAGGGGATGTGGAGTTGAGAGAAATGCTCCAGAGAGGCGGTTAGCCGCTTTTGCTTCGAAGGCAAGGTATATGGTCGAGAGCGTTAGTGGAGGCCGGTGCCTCGCAGCCTTCGGGACAAAAGAGCGCGCTCAGTCACGCAGATGCCAAAGGCAAAGTACCCAAAGCGTGGCGAGGTGGGAAAACAGCCCACCTTCTCTCTGGAAATCAAGCTAAGGAAGGCGGGCGCGGATGTAAACGCGTGCGCTGACCTGCGCAGACAGACCAAAGGAGAGAGAGCGGGGCGAGTTCCATAGCTGCTATCCGAAGGCTGAGACTGGAACTGCTCTGGGAATGTAAGAAATTAAAGATGAAGCTGTACAAAAGAAAAATACCAGCAGATGATACGCGCTACAAAAGAATCAGCATGCGCACAAACATCAAAATGCGCAAAGACCATAAGGAAATCATCAGAGAGCTCAGGTTCCCAGGAAGTGCGCGGGCAAATCACGCACTGGAAGAAGCTGCGTTATCCACCATATAACTATCTTCGGAGCAGGAGCTGGCAGCCAGGAGCCTAAGAAGAGCTATCTCCCAGCCATCCAAAAATCTTCATCCCGGCTGAGAGGTAAGAAATTTCGAAATTATTATATTAGAACTGTTGAATGCAGTTGTGCGCAGGTGATAAAGCAGTGCGAGTTGAGCAATTGCGCATTCGCATCAGAGTGCAAGACTGTGCGCTAGACTCCAGAAGAGGTAATTGTATCCGCGCTTCAATGCTTGTTCGGGACGAACAAGGGGCAAGTGTGGGGGGTTTGATAGAGGCCATTTGCACGCATTATTTAGATCATAACTCTATGCTTGTTTGCAATATTTTATGAGCAAAATTACTCGTTTCTAGTGTTTTTGTGCTACAGGGCAAAACGAGTCCTTGAGTCGGATACGCGCTAACGGGCAGCGTTCTAGGAGTGAAAGATCCGCCTGCGGAGATAGCAGCACAAGCAGAAGAGGAGTTGGCGAGAGTCAGTAGCGGTGCGCTAGCCGATGCGCTAGCCGAATGCCGTGCGCCAGGCGCAAAGTCCAGTGACCAGATTTGGAAGTTGCCAAAGGTGAACCTCCTGAGCAGTATAAAAGGGAAGAGGTCTAGGGTTCACCAGAAGAATCAATTTCGAGGAGAGAGATAACACAGCCATCATTGGACGACACACATCAGAGAGAGCGGCAACACTGGAAAACACACGGACTTGTTGAGAGGATTTGCGCCAGCCGAGAAGACAAGCTGCACGCACTGTTTGCTACTTGTTTCTCAGACACATTAGTCATTATTTACTATTCTATGATGTTTATCACTAGCATGTCTAGCTAAACGCTTAAGTGTTGGTCGGGCATGAATCTATGATGTATTTTCTTTGAGACTTGAGCTTAATGCATAGTTTACTTACTTGTATTAATCCTGTGCGTACGGAGACAGCTAGTTGCATGAGTAGGGGAAGCCTTGAACCGCAATCTTACTTGTGTTGCTCGCTTGTCATATGTTAAACTAGTTGATAGCTTTACGGTGACAACTAGGAGTAACGAGCTAGGGTAAGCAGTTGCTACTGTGACAGGATTCGCAGCTGTTTTAGTCTATGTTCTAAGGATTAATAGCACATGAACTTTGAACGGAACATGCGCACGTGTTAGGAAGCCTTGACCGGACACTAACCCAAGTGAAATTAAGCTATAGACATATTAGAGTCAGTGATAAGGAATGCACTCATAGAGGATTGTCCGCCCAATACTTCTCATAGTCATAGTATCTAGTCTCTACTGCCTGCGCACGCCTAGTGTATTTCTCTGCGTTTCACAACTGTTACTCGCGCACTGCGCAAACCAATCATTCACACCCCCCAATCTTCGTAAGTGTAGGTTGCTGGCTAGAACTGAACTTTTGCTCCCTGTGGAGATCGACCCTTACTTAACCGCTGTACTGAGTGGAAGAGGAAGGATTATATTTGACGCGCACAACGACGCGCGATCAGCACTCTCTTCACAAATCTTGACCAAGTCATTCCGAGAACCATGGAATAATTCAAAAGCTAATTTCTTTGTATTTTAATCAACTGCCTTGGCAAAGATATATGCCGCGACTCGGCCTGAGCGCATTAAATACTGGACCTGCAAAAAATAAACAAATTAATTAGTCTAGCATAATCGAAAAATAGTACTACGGTTTTGATATTATAAAAAACTAACATAATAAGGATTCTTGTGTGAGGTGGGGCGGTAAAAGACTGGTTTTTTAATATCCTTGCGTGGTTGGAAAAGTCTACGTGTTACAAACTTATACCACGCCATGTGCTCAGATAAGTGCTCATCATCATCGTCTTGTGGATCATCCAAAATGGTTCTCTCTGCTAGAGCTTCCCACATAGTTACATATGGTTGCAACTCCCTAGATCAATCCTTTTTAGTCCTCTTTCTTGTGTAAGCATGTCAGTCTATGTGACTTTGATGCGGCTTTCTGGAATTGACTGTTTGCATCGGCACTAACGAAGTCCCCGCGAAGGATAATGCCATTGTACTATATTGAAAGATAAAAAATAAACATCCGAGCTCCAAATTGTTGTCCCTACACACACACACAAGGGATTAAGATGGCCAATAACTTCATTAGTGTATGGTGCCCATATCAAGTCTGACAGTTATTGTCTGTCTAACTGATCTCGATATAGGACGAGGACACATTGAGGGATCTCTCAGTACATCTTTGGTCCATCGCATTTACTGGAAAACAAAAGATAAAAATCATATATTTTTTATACAAATGCATTATAAATTATTTAAGTATTGAACATATACCCATGCCTCAAGGCAGGAATACTGAAGGGACCGAGAGCTAAGTTTGCTGGTGGTACAGGGATAGTAAGCGACGTGAGTCTGCCAATGTACGTATGCTCTCATGTGCACAACTGCAATAATATTGTGCACCCTGTCAAATTAGTGTGCCATATCTCACATGATGTGCACAACTATCTGTACTAGTAAGCCAAGATGGCGATGCCCCAACTATAACCACCAATCGCATCAATATCAACAAATAACTGTAGATAATACAATGAAATATCACTGCCTGTAGAATCTGGTATTAGGGTGGAGCCGAGCATGCATAAGATATATGTGCATGCATATTTTATAAATCCTCCTTGGCCGCGACATGTGGGATACCCTCATATGATTCTTAAACCAGAAACGGTGAACCAATATACGTGTCTTGCCACGTGGAGGAATGACTCCTAGTGGAGTTACTGTCTTTCCATCAATCAGTAATCCTATAATAATCCCCACGTCATGTAGGGTTATCGTCATTTACCCAGCTCTTAAATGAAAGGTGTGTGTCTCGAAATGCCATCTCTCTACCAAAGCTGTAGTAAGCCGTGATCCACTTTCATGTTCTGGACCAATGTCCATGGGAAAAAGGCACCTCTTACGATGTAAGGGGCTATCCGAGCAACCAAATGCCACGTGTTGGCGCGACATACATCTAACACATCATCATTCTAAAAATATAAAAAATATCAATATTATTCGATCATTTATTATACTCTCGAAATTAAATGAGCAAGAAATTGCCTTACTATCCCATATTACGGTGGATTGATGTTTGGTCGCAATATCAATTGTGAAGTGTCCGACGGACGTGGATGTGTAATTGATGACATATCATCAAATTGTGAATCAGCAGATGCGTCACCATATATATCAGCGTGAGACATGAATGCAATATGGATAGTAAATAGTTAGTGCATAAATACCGTTAGAATAGTCGCTAGTCTATACAAAGTTTCAAATAAAACATGCTAACTCATTATAATGTCATAAGTTTTTCTAATCAAGAACACTTAAGGACCCGCACTCCCCTTGATGAGGCTGCTCCTCCTCCGTCTGCATGGGTCTGTTCTCCCTGTGGCCGAGCAACAGTTGATCTCTAGCTACTTTGGTCCATTTCATTGTGCTTCCTCCTTGTTGGTTGTCTGCCTTTTTTTGCTTTGTTGAAATGAATATTTGGCACATGTAGTGCCCCATCATATGCGTCCCAATATGCTTCATCCGACATCAGAATAAATTTAGGATATCATATATTGTTATACGCGGTCATCATGTACTCAGGTGCCACAAATGCACTCACTCTCGTATGCTCCCTTATTATTACTGCTAAAACATGACTACATGAATAGTGGAATGCCTCTCATTTTCCACAACTATAAGTGTCGGATGTGCATTAGTTGTCATAGAACCCCACCTTCTACCCTTGTCATCATAAGACAATGCCCTTTGCTCTTGTTAAGGTAATGACATCCTTGACAAAACAACCGCAAGAAGATGCTACGTCATCCTGTGGAGTTAAAAGCTTAAGCATGTTCTGGAATTAAAAAACAACCGCAAGAAGATGCTATAGCATCCAGTTGCGACAGAAGCTGGAGCAAGATGTCTGGAGTTAGCAGTCAATCACTAGAAGATGTTATAGCATACCGTGAAGACTCAGAACTAGAGCAAAGTAGCCGGTCAACATAGAGCAGCAAGGAGAGCATCCGGTGGGCTGCTGCCGGCGTCGCAACTCGTCAGGGAGACACTCGGATAGTCGCAGTTGATCAGAAGCCTTCACCAAGTGCTCGGAAGAAGATAACCTTCCAAATTGATTTTGGGAAATCAATTCTCAACAAACTTGTAAGAATCTAGGAGAAGATCCAATGTGCGAAGTTGGTTGGAAATATCTGCCAATCCTAAGGGAATTAGGATTCTTATGTTTGTTCGATTGTTGCGGCTTTATAAGAGAGTGCAGCACATCAACACACATACACAACAAAAGAGATACACGCATAAGCAAAGAGAAAAAGCCAAAGGCTAGATCGCGAAGTTTTGGGTGCTCTGAGAGAAGATCAGGACCAGAGGTGTCTGATCTAAGCTTGATCAAAGAACTTCAACTGGAGCGTTGTCTCGTTGAAAGATCAAGTACTTGCTTTGACGCATAGTCGCTGAGAGAAGCTATCGCGAACTGTCACAGATCAAAGTAGAATTCCCAGATATTGACAGAAGGTCATTGATTGAGGGGAAGCATCGCTAGAGTCTGAAGCACTCGTGGAAGTTCGACTGCTCAGTAGAGAGTTGTGGACCTAACTTACAGCAACCTGACCGAGTAAGTTGCTATAGCATCTTCCTGTTACACACTGTATTAGTATAGGCTAAGTCCGTGTGATCAGATCTATAGCTATCTTTTACTGGAGTGTGTAGACGGTGTGAGCAAGTCTGTGGGATTAGACTATGTGGCTAATCCGTGTGAAAAGATTGAGCCTAGATTTCAAGCTAGGTTAGAAGTAAAGGTTGGACTAGCGTAGGTTGAGTACTGATATCCTTGTACTACAAACCATACTTAATGGAATCTTGAGAACTCAAGAGAAGTCCTCCTCAACCGTAGGTTGTTGACCAAAGCTTGTGTGTTTGTTACTGTTCGGCCGAAGTACAAAAATTCCGCAAATTGACCCAGAGGTTGCTATAACAACCTATGGATACAAGTCACTAGCAGCGCTTGTAATTTTAATTGGTATCAGAGCCGATCTTCGATACACAGAGTGTGATCTGGGCAAGCGTTGCTGACTTTTGCAGTGAAAATGAAGGAAGGACAAAGCACAAGCAGATCACCGCTGCTGGAAGGAGGAAACTACGGATACTAAAAAGCCCGCATGAAGGTTTTTCTAAAGGCAATAGATGAAAAAGCTTGGAGAGCGATGATATCAGAATGGTCATACCCTCTGACCATCGACAGCAAGGGAGTTGCTCAGAAGAAGTCCAAAGATAGATGGGCAGCAGAAGAGGAAGCTACAACATTCGGCAACTCCAAGGCCCTTAACGCAATATTTGCTGCTGTGGATGCCAATAATTTCTGGCTGATCTCAATCTGTGACATCATAAAACAAGCATGGGACATCCTGGAGACAGCCCATGAGGGAAAGGAAAAGGTGAAGACCTCGAGAATTCAGATGATCACCTCAAGGTTTGAAACCTTGAAGATGCTGGAAGGAGAAATCATCACTGAGTTCTACGCAAAGTTATGTGACCTATCGAATAAAGCCTATGCCCTCGGAGAACCAATATAGGAAGAGAAACTGATGAGAAAAGTTTTCAAATCCTTGACTTTGACGTTTGATATGAAGGTCACCGCCATAGAAGAAGCAAATGACATCAAGAACATGAGGCTGGAAGCTCTGATTGGGTCCTTGAGACAATTCGAGAATGATGCTGACAGAGGATGTTACACCATCCATTGGGAAGAACATCAGCCTAAAGGCTGAAACAAATGAGAAGGAAGCCGCATCAGAAGAGGTAATGTAGCAACTAGCATTGCTAGCAAAGAACTTTGGCAAGTTCATGAGAAAATTGGATCAAAAAATCTCGTATGCAGGTCAGCAATCAGGTGGTAGAAACCAATCCAAGAAAGGAGAAAATTCTCAAAGAAGATACAAGGAGGCTGATCAAAGCAGAGAGGAGAAGAAAGACAAACAGAAAGGCTGGCAGTGTTGGGAGTTTGAAGGCTTTGGCCACAGACAGTCCAAATGTCCAAACAATTAGAAAAAGAACAAAAAGTCCCTTGCTGCAAACTGGAGCGACGAAGATAGTGAAGATGACTCATAATAGAAGAACAATGTTGCTCTAACGACTATAACAGATTTAGAGAACACTGGTTCAATAAAGCTAGATACTGTTTATGGTGTTGTAGAGTCAGGCAACATTGATGAGGAGGAAATCACTAAGGAGCCAGTTGAAAGAGACTTTGTATGCTACATGAGAAGTGGCTGCAAGTCATAGAGATCAACAAGAAGGGGTTGCTTTGAAAGATATCCGGATTGGAAAGCAAACGAGAAGAATTACTGAAGACCATCAAATCCATGACAGGCCAGGCAGACTAAAGTGAGACAAAGTATGCTGTTGTAATGGAGGAAGTCAGTCTGCACAGGAAAACTGCCAAGATGCTCAATAGTGGATCAAGAAGCCTTCATGATCTCCTATCCTACCAAAGATATGGAGGGGGAAATTCGGGTCTTGGCTACACTGGCGAAGTAGGAATCGGATTGACAATTTTTGTAAAAGCTCAGAAGCCAGAAGTTCCGGATCATGTAGAGCAGAAGGAGGAACTGCCAGCCAAATAGCTAGAACTGACTCAGAAGAAAACTACCAGAAGGAAGAGACAGGAGATGCTACAGCAACCTCTGCAGCACTCAGGTAGAACCCCACAGAACAAGCGTAGGTGTTACTTATGCAATTAGGTTGATCACATCCAACGACTCTGTCCTATCCAGAACAAGTATTGGAGGCCACAAAGACGAGCCCTAGATAACCATAGGAAATATAAGATAGGAAGAAAACAATATGCTTATGTGTCCTACAGCTCATCTAAAATCGGCAATGCGTTACTGTTGTCGAGAATCCACAATTTGCTTCAACAACTTCTTTCGCTAAGTTGCTGCCACTTTGCCAAATTTGAAACACAAGCAAATTTGTTCAATCAATTGGGCAACAGCCTACGTGTGGAGAGGACTACTCTCGGTCCTCAAGATTTCATTATCTCAGTTAGAGTACAATGGTCTACACAAACTCAGCCACCACTAGTTTCACCACTACTCCTAACCCGATCGAAATCTCCGCTCAATCTGTCAACACAGACTAGCCTTCACTATCAACACACTTCAGTAATAGATAGCTAACAACCTGATCACACAAACTCAGCCTATCCTATTATAATGCGTTACAACGGATGCTGCACCAACTTCTTTCGCCAAGTTGCTGACACTGTCGGCGACTTCTCCAAGCACTCCCTACTGAGTAGTCGGACACTCTGCGCTACTACCCCTCGATCAATAACCTCTCGTCACTATCAAGGAGCACGCTGGGACAGTCTGCGGAAGCTATACTCCGCAACTGTCAACCCTTCGATCTGTCAATGAGACTCTGCTCTAGTCGACTCCCACGAATCAATATAGTAATTAGTCTACTCCAGTCCAGATTACTCCTCAACTCTCACAAAACTTGCACTCTATCACTCTCTGCTTCCATGAACTCTGATCTCTACTCAGTGTGTGTGTTTGATTCTTTGATTGATTCAGTTGATAAATGAATAGCTCTGCATGTGCATTCCTCTTTATAATTTCATCAATGATAGCTTTTGGAATCCTTGTTGCCTTCGAATTCATAAGACAGCTCAGCACCACTTGAATCTTCTCCTGGATTTGTGTGGAGTTGTTGAAGTTCGATTTCCTAAATCTGAATTTAGAAACCTTATATCGTTCCCTTCATCCGCGCCTTTGCTAAAGATTCTCTGATCATCTGGGCCTCTCTCTGGCCGTTGCTACGTCGGTAGCAATCACCTGGACAACCTTCTAGCACCTCCAAATTGATCTGCTACAAAGATACTCTCTTTAGCTTTAGCCTTGAATCTTCAGGGGATGCTATAGCCTCTTTTGGTTCTTGTCTTGATCCCTTTTGATCATCTGTACTAGCTCCAGGGATGCTATAGCTCATTCTTCCTCTTTTTTTTGTTTTGAGTCTTCATTTGCAAGTACTACCTCCTAGTACCGCAGTTTGTTGTAGCCTCTTCTTGTGCTCGGCTTCTTCCGCTTTGTCACAGGTGCCATATCCGTAACATCATTTAAGTCAATGAAGGAAGAGAGCTGGTACTTCGATAGGGGATGTTCGGGACACATGACTGGGGGTAAAGCCTTCTTAATTGATGTTCAGCTCTGTAAAAACCAGAACGTGACGTTTAGGAATGGACTAAAAGTGAAAGTTCTTGATAAAGGAACTCTAGACGTGCAAGTTCTGCCCAAGCTACGGAATGTGATGCCAGCTATGCGACGATATGCCCTTCGTAAATTTTGCTCAAAAGACCTATCAAGTATTTGGTGTAGATGGGAGATGCATAATGGAGGGTACGAGGTCTACAAACAATTGCTACCTACTAGAGGATGCTACAACAACCTCTGACTCCACATGTTTGATGACCAAGACAGAGCAATCAAACTTATGGATTGATCGGAAGGGATTAGTGGATGTGGAAACAAAAGGCACACTGGAGTTGAGATCTACAGTCGTTATTCCTCAATCAATGCTTTGAAAACGAAGTCGGAAGTAACAAAGAAAGTCGACATGGAGCTCAGACATCATCTCAGTCGAGATCCAGTAGAGAAGGAAATCATTGTAATGAATTAGACTCCTATGGAGAAGCAGTCAGCAGGCACATTCACAGAAGCTACTTGATGACTGCAGGCTTGGAAAAGTTAGAATGGCGACGGGACTATGTATGAGACCAGACTAGGATGCTATAGCAACCTCTCGTATCACAAGACTGGTAATAGTGAAAAGAGTTTTGCGCCAAACCTCGGATCTATTTGGGGGCCATGTGTCCTCGTAGGGCTAAAAGGAAAAAGGTCTAGGGCTCGTTAAAACTTCGTCTCTTCCGATCCTTAGATACTCTCAAATCCATCCGAGAAGAAAGCCATGGTTAGAACGAGGGGAGGAAAGAGCTCCAAGATGAGCACCAGTAACAGTTCGAAGAAAAGGAAGAACTTTACTAGTGCCGGGAATCAGTCCCCAGAAACAGCTGCGCAACAGTCCACCGGAATCCAAGTCTCGGAACCAACGTCTCCGGCGTTGTTAAATTAGAAGCCTTTCGGTAAAACTGAGGGCATGTCAGCAAGTGGTGAAGGTGCGTCGAAGAAAAAGAGAATAGCCTTCATTAGTGAGTACCTATCGGCTGAAGTTGATGAAGAAGGATCCAACCATGAAGGCGAGAGCTAGCCCGAGATGGAGGATGCTGAAGAAACTCGTGAAATCCGGTCGAAGAAGGCTGCTGAGCTGAAAGCAACAAAAGGCACGGAGGATCCTAGTCCAACAATTGAAGAAGATGCACCACAAGACATCAGTGAGGAAAGTGAAGAAGGAGGAGAGTTGCCTAGTCCTACAACGGAAGCTATGAAAGGCAAGCAGCCAATAATCGTTGATTCTTCTAGTGAAGAATCGAAGGATTATGACTTCAGGGTTGCCCCAAACCCTGCTAGACAGCTAAAAAGGATTGTTGAATTCTTATAAGGGGAACCGATAACCCAACAGCCCAGCCGCATATTGTCCGGATTCGAGCACAAAGGAATCTGGTTTGGCAACAAGAATATGTATGGCTCATGGGAGGTGATGCCCAAGCAAACAATTATCCACGAAAAGTTGCTGTAAGTTGAGCGGTACAAGGTGCTAAAGATCATCCATCTACTCAAAGAGGCAAAACTATTGAAATTAGTTGCTGTGTCCAAAAAGTTTTGTGGACAGCTGATTAGGGAAGTATTAGTGAATTTGCATGAGAATTTTGGAGAAATAGGAAAGGCTGAGTGTGGTAAATGTCTAGTAAGGGGAAAGCAGGTAATGATCACTCATGCGGTGATAAATGAGATCTTGGAGATTGGTGAAGATTTAAGAGCCCCGGCCGAGGTGAGCCCGAATGAATTGGCAGGCACCCTCACTGGAGGATTGTGCACGGAATGGGTCACTCATAATCTCGCAGCTGCTGACCTTACGACCAAGTACGCCTTATTGTACAATATTGTAGTGAAGAACTGGATTTTCAACTCCCACAAAGGAAAAGTGAGCAAGGAAATGACTCAATTGATCTACAACATTGGCCAGAAGCAGAAGGCAAACATGGGGTAAATCATCTTCCCGCAGATTGCTGCCCATGCAAGTTGAACAAGATCAAGATTAAGCATAGTCTTTCCTCCCTCATATATGACATAATCACCAAGCAGCACCCCGAGCTCATAAGGCTGGTTGAAGGACTGTCTGAGGCTCCACAAAAGTTCTTGGTGGACCACAAATTATTTAATGGAAGACACATTGTTGATGTGTCTGAACAAGAACCCATCCTAAAGGCGGCAGGTCAAGCAAATGAAGAGGTTGAAGCAACAGAGGACATACCAACATCAGCCCTTCATGCAGCTCTACAGGCGAGGATTGCGGGACACCTGAAGTTAGAGCATGAGCACCTGACAACTAAGGCAAAGAAGAATGCTGCAAGGCAGAACCAGATCCAAAGTCTTAAATGAACTCTTACACAATTCTAACAAAATAAGTACGAAAAATAACCAGAAGGGGTACATATTACTTATCTTGAATGCGCATTCAACGAACTCTTACACAATTCTAACAAGCTTCTATCAAATAAAGAATCACCTAAAATAAATTTAAAATAATACTTGAATACTCAACATTACAAAAACACAAACAAAATGCTATAAGTTCATATTAAGTCAGAAAATCAAATCTGCACATTAGAGTTGTTAGTTCATAAAGGTAAGTTTAAAACTATTTTTTTTCCAAACCATTCAGAGCTAGATTCTGATTCTTATATCAACTTAAAGATAATCCGAGCAGAACAAACTACAACCAATAATCACTCAAAACAAACTACTGATTCATAAGATATACAATACGTTGTTCAAGTTCAATCAACGAAACCAACATATCATATTCTATATTTCAGATTCTAAGTTCTAACTTCAAATCGATTTTTCAGACTACTCTGAATAAATTAAAATATATTTTTCATATCCTTGGAAAGTTCTCTTTGAGTAGAATATCACATATAATAGACAAACACTTGATTTGAATCCATAATCAGAACATATATGTATTTACAAATCAATTATTATTAGACTTGTTCAAAAATACAAAACACATTTCAAGTTTCAACTTTAAATACAATCTGAAATTTGCATGCGCTGCTGATCAGGAGTTACAGCCTCTGAAGATACAGCTTCTGTTGTAACACTCTCTATCTCTTCCTGCGGAAATTATTCTACTGAAGAATAAGAAAGACTCAGTCAGTTTGTTCACCCAATTCGGCAACTTGCCTGCGCCTAGGGAGGATCACTCTCCGATCCTCAAGACTTCACTATTCGTGGTTCAAAGTACAAAGGACTCAACACCTCTACTTCTCCCCTATCGAAATCTTATGCTCAGTCTAACTCTCTAGAAAGTAACCCGAGGAAGTAAGTTAATTCTCCCACCATACTCATTTGAAATTCCATTTTCATATGCTCTACAAATTGCTTCACCATTCTCTGTGAACTGGAGCCAAAAACTATGTCATCCACATGTAATTGTGCTATAATAAAATCTGACCTGGATCGGTGAATAAAGAGTGTCTTGTCAACCCCTTCTCCATCATATATGTGCTTGGTCAAGAATTCAGTCAGCCTTTAGTACCAGGCTCTGGGGCCTTGCTTCGAACCGTAGAGAGCCTTCTTTAGTTTGTAGACATGGTTTGGATGATGAGGATCCTTGATCCCCTTGGGCCGGGCAACATAAACTTCTTCAGTCAGGATCCCGTTGAGAAATGCACTCTTGACATCCATTTGTCCAGTTTGAACTTTAGGTGACATGCCACGGCGAGTAGAAGTCTTATAGCTTCCATGCGAGCAACTGAAGCGAAAGTTTCATAAAAGTCTACTCTCTCAATTTGTGTATATCCTTGAGCTACCAACCTGGCTTTATTCATTGTGATATTCCCCTTCTCATCAGACATGATTTTGTATATCCATTTAGTGCCAATGACATTCACATTGTCTGGACGAGAGACCAAGTCCCATACCTCATTCCTTTCGAACTCACCAAGTTCTTCTTGCATTGCAGCTATCCAGAATTCATCTCCCGGAGCCTCTTTAATGTTCTTGGATCCTTGTGTTGTCGTTTGCTTGACACTTGATGACATTTGCACGACACCATGAACTTCCGCAATGCCTAGAGCACCATGCTTGACACTTGTGTTGTCCTTCTACACGAAGATCGGGTATTCTACTCTAGCTTTGGGTCACGGAGTGCTGAAGCAGACTCTGGTGCTTGGTTGCTGTATCTCGCCCATTCTTCAGATAGTGGTCCAGCTTCAAATCTTCAGGGACTGTTAGAGCATAATCTTCGTGCAGTTTTGTAAAGGCATGCCATACCTCAATAATCTCCCCTCTTGGCATTTTGACAGAACTAACTACAACAATACTACTAACGATAAACCGGCACAAATCTAACTATACTAAAGACTGCTCTACTAATTACATTCCTCTCCTCCTTTTTGTCACAAATGATAGAGGCTGCTGTCAGCTCATTCAGGAACTATGCACAAACCCAGGGTAGCTTTGAGTTCCTCGAAACGAGCTCCATCCAAAGGTTTTGTGAAGATGTCCGCCAGCTGCTTCAATGTGTTTGGTTCATGAGTGCTGCACTGGATTCTTGCTAATATTGATGGCACTCATGTTGTCACATTCATTACAAGAAAAACAGCCAATATCAACAACTTTTTCCGTTGATTTTGGCATGTAACGGTTGGAAATATTGCTATGAGCAACAGATATTTCCGTTGATATGTTGTAGGTTATAGTTGCGTAGATTTTGTGAAATCGGTTGGTTTTACGATTTTCTCAACAGAAATTTCTGTTGATTAAGTCGATTTAAAACAGTTTAAAAAATTAATCAAAACTAACGATAAATTCGTTGGTATTAAAATTGTAGATAAACTATTTATAAGATGCATTTACCTTTATACCCTTTTATATTTGTTACGAATTTCTAAGAATATTTGCAACAATTTTCCGTTGCCTTTATTAATTTCCTAAAATTTAGATAAAGATAAAGTCGACAAACATGTCGTAGGTTTTGTAAGTTGTTGATTATACTATCTAGAAGACACTATTACTATTATAACCTTTTCACAATTCTTACGGATGTATTATATTATTTACCACAACTTTTCGGTCGATTATGATGTATTTCACAATTTCCAAAATAGAATTTTTTTGTTATTGTTGTTATTTAAAATCAACATGAAATTTAATTACAGCCATATATATCATTTAATTCCATAAAATGATTTTATTTATAGATTAATTGAATACAATACAACATGTGTAAAAAAAGCATTATATTCATCAATTAAAATAAATGATTTGTTTTTTTAAAGAATAACAAGACAGAAAATATTAAAGCAACAATAATCTATAAATGATCCGAATTTGCTAATCTATTGCAGGGCCAACATCTTCGGCAAAATTTGCTTCATTTTCTTGACCATCTTTTTTCCTTTCCTAAAATATATAATAAGAAATTATTATTATAAACATAATAAATAGAAGTTTTCCAATCACTGCATTTCAGGACATGAAGTAAAAGTAAGAAAATTACCTTAAGAGAATTGTGGATCGTTGAGTATACACTCTCCAATGTAGTTATCACGAGGCGGATAACTTCTTCTTTGTTTTCTTTCAAAGAACCATCTGCTGGGTTTGAAATACATCCCCTAGAAATTACATCTTCGGCCAAACTCTGTACTTGTTCACTAGAGACTGCAACTTCTTTGAACAATGCATTCGTGCGAGCACTTCGCAAGGTTTCATTCATAACTTTGAAAAATAGATCATCCGAAAGACACCCACCACAAGTTGATTGAGTTGGTATTTTTGATCCAAGAGTTTCATCATGAGAACCTGTTAATAACTCATTCACTGGAATGCGTGGCTCACCAAGAATTCGATTCTTTTTAACTGGTCCTGCAGCCTCAATCCACCACTCAAGAGGTTCGTTTTCTTGTTCTTCTAATGTTGGTAGACGCTCATCTAAAATCTTTTTATATCGGTCCTGCCAAAAGTAAATGAGCTTACTATTGTCTCAATAAAAATGGGATGCAAACTCCAAGCTAATGAATATGTTTTAGAATTTAGAACCATTTTGAATAAATTCATGGTTTAAAAATAGCATTCGATCCAAAACTCATAAACCAGCAAAGAGTACCCAAAATAACATACTGGATAATATTATGAAACTAAACACAAAGGGCAGTACACTGAATAAACAAATAAAGCTTTTAATTAAAGGAAAAATATAAAAAAAACTCACTGCAATTGCTCTTGCTTCATCAGAAGTAAAGGTTTGAGTGCCTTTGTGTTTATAGACCGCCTCAAAAAGCTCTAAACGCGTAGGACATTGGCCTATCTTCTCAGTAAGGTCCTATACGAGTTTCAAACAGTATCAACCTACTACATTACAAAAAAGAACAGTTATATCATGTGTGTCTGCAAAGTGCGAAACAAGTTATCATATGATTGAGATTAACCAGCAATGTACCTTTCGCCAATGTCAAGTAAAAATATGGAAGTGTACCTTTTTAATTTTTGTGTGTGATGTAGAACCAGTACAATGTTAATATCAGATTTGGAAGCATGTTCTTGTCCTAAAAAATGACCACACAGTGAGTTCCAAACTTCTTTTGCAAAGTATTCTGGTCTTTGGTCATAGATAGAGGTCTTATATTTTGCAGCTCTTTCGAAAGCTTCTTTTTTTGCTTCGCTTTTTAGCCCTCGCATCCGATTTTCAACATGAATGATGACATCTTTGTTCCACTGGCTTTCACTTACTCCGTGTTTGTGCTTGTAGTATGTCTATTACGATGGTAAGATATACATCAATTAACTGAAAAAATGATAAAATTTAAAATATGGAAAAAAATTACGCGAAACTCCTTCAAGACGGTCTCTTTGAATTTTCCTTGCGTATTTAAAATAGCATCGCGATATGTGAAACATCCAACGGGCCAATGTATCCGCATGATAGCTGACATTGTCCTAGTAGCTGTAGGATTTAGTATGCTGCATCCATTTACAATAAAAAATCAACAAATCATACAATTAGCATCTTAGAAGTTATAAAAAAAAAAATTAAATAAATACTTACTGTCCTTCAGCCACTTCAATTGATGGGATTTTATCCGAGGGAGGAGGACTTCCATAATCACCCTTGGAATAATTTCGACGCTTGCGTTTAGCACGTGGATTATTCACTTCGCTGCTACTGCCACCAGTTTGAACGGCTTCCGATCCATCAACATGATTTAAGAAAGCCATAATAGCAAGTGAAACACAAATACCACACCACGTGGTTAGAGATTTCACTACGCACAAACTATGCAACATTAAAAAAAATCAGTAACAGTAATTGACAAGTAAAATAACATGTATTATAGAAACGCCGTAAACCCGGCAGCAGGAAGCCAGCAATCACCAGCCACATCAATCGATTCTCTCCGGCAATAGCAAGCCAGCAACTCCCAGCACCCGGCAACAAGCCACACCACACTACCAGCAGCCACCCAGCCACATCGCGAAAAAATGAAAAGGGGAAGTGCGAGAGAAAGGGGATATGGAGACGTACCTAGTGGGAAGGGGGAGGGAGATGGAGATGTAGACCACTGGAGTTACGCAATTTAGAGAACCACACTGTGTTCTCACTATCTCTAATTCAATGTGGTTAGAGATTTTTAGGGATTTATGTTACCATTTAGTTTAGATTAGGATCTTCTTTCTATATTATGAATATTTTATATGTTTTTTAATCTTTAATTATTCAGATTTTTTATCAAAAAATAAAACAGGGTATATACAAACTTTTCAATAATCTTTGAAACATAAACAGCAATGCATAGAAGTTGAGCACATTAATGATCGGTTGATTTCTTACCGATTATTCGATTCATTCGATGATGACTCCCGAATTTTTCATTGTGTTTTCACCACTTACTCTCATTTCAGGTCAAGTTATATTAAATTGAGGATTTGTAGTTTGTTTGGAGCAAAATAAGGCAAAACACAAAGATTCAAACGAATAAAGACCAAATCTGGGCAGATTGACCTATTCGTCTTCAAAAGCTTGCCGAGAACGTAATTCTTATTCTATTGAGGTGTGCTGTATTGTTGGAAAGCTGACTCGAAGGGCTACAACTTTTTAATTTACAGCAAGACGTAATTCGAAGGTTTAGATGGTCAAAAACGCAAGACAAGTCAGATTTACAATGCTGAGTGAACAGTAGCCCGGTTCAAGTACAAACTGCCGGTTCACTGGTCAAACCGCCGGTTTACTGTTCAAACCGGCCCCAAAGGCAAAATTTCGTTTTTCTCTGAAAGGGGCCGGTTCAACGTAGAACCGGCGGTTTATAAGTGAAACCGGCGGTTTGAACATTTAAACCGCCGGTTTGGAACCAAACTGGGCCGCAAATCAATTTTGAAAATCAGCCCAATTGATTTTCATATAAATAGAAATCGAGGGCTAGTTCAGAAGGGTTGGACGATTTTGGAGAACGAATGCAAGAGAGAAGAGGATAGCTTGGAGTGAAGATCGTCGTCACGGGTTCTTCGTTCTTTATTCTCTTCATTCTTGTATTGGTAGTAATCCCGATGAGTAGCGAGTAGTTTATTTAGTTCTGAGATCCTATGGATCTCATGCCTGTAACCTGATTTCATGTGATTTGTACAAACATCAATTTTAGTCTAATGCAAACTGGTGGTGGGAAGGGGGAAGGCAGATGGAGACCGTATCCTGGAGCTCCACAGAACGATAAACAAACTGTAATTGCTTTTTGTTTTTTTTCAATGTTAAATATTCAATTAAATATTCTATCAATATATATAAAAAATGTATAAAATTTAAATTAAACTAACACTATACTTGATTTTTGAAGTTTGGTTTTCCATAAATAAATAAGTGATGTGCTAAAACTAAAATAATTAAAATATCAAAGTATAAACATTCATATAAATACGAATATAATGTTTTTATAAAAAAGATTAGTTATTTTTGTTTCCAAAAAATTTGCCAGCTTAATAAAATCACACAAGTATTTGTGACGATGTATTTTAAATCCTTTTTGTATACTCAAATATATAGAAACGTGTTGTCGACTAAATGATAGTTAAAAACTATGAATTTTAATATGACAAATATTTGTTGAACATAAAAATAATACTTGCTACAAATTTATTTCCTACCGTTTTCGTTAATACTTATTAATTATGTGGTAATTTGGTTTCTCACGGAAATTCTCCACCAAAATTCTGTTGAAATTAAAAGTAATATTAGTGACGGAAATAGTTCCCACAATATTTGTTGATACTTAACATATTTAAATTACATGGAATTAAGTTTGAAAACTTTATATTTACAATTTTCATTACTTAAGTAAATTGTGTCGAAAATATGCTTCCTACAATCAACGACTTTTATTACGACAGATATTTGTTGCAAATAAAATCATATTGTCAACGGAATTAGTTCCAACCTATTTTCGTTGGCATTGTACATAAAAACAACAACATAAAATCCGTTGCTTTTATAACGTAGATTTTAGTACATTTTCTTGTAGTGATTAAATGGTCATAGTACCTTGTTGGACCTCATATTCACCTAACATTTGCTTCATCCAAATCAGTTGTGCACAACAGCTTCCAGCAATAATATACTCAGCTTCGGCAGTAGACAAAGAGATACTGTTCTACTTTTTGCTGAACTAGGACACTAGGTTATTCCCAAGAAAGGATCATCCTCCAGATGTAATCTTTCTATCTTCTGAACAGCCTGCCCAATTAGCATCACAATATCCCACCAGTTCTGCACTTGTGTCCCTTGTGTACCACAGTTCATAGTTGGTTGTGCTTCCAACATATCTGATAATTCTCTTTACAAGCTGCAAGTGACTCTCCTTTGAGCAGGATTGATATCAGGCGCACACTCCTACTACGAAGGATATATCTGGTCAGTAAGATAAAGGAGACTACCGATCATGCTTCTGTATAATGTCTGATCAACCGCAATCCCAGCTTCATCTTTGATAGCTTTAGTATAGGTTGCTGCAGGAGTACGTTTGTAGATGGCCGTGATCATGCCAAACTTCTTTACCATGTTTCTTGCATACTTGTTTTGAGAAATGAAGATACCATCTTCCTTTTGAGAAATTTGTAACTAAAGAAAGTAAGTTAAATCTCCCACCATACTCACTTGAAACTCAATTTTCATATGCTCTACAAACTGCTTCACCATTCTCAGTGAGCTGGAGCCAAAAACTATGTCATCCACATATATTTGTGCTATAATAAAATCTGACTAGGATCGGTGAACAAAAAGTATCTTGTCCACCCCTCCTCGATCATATCTGTGTTTGGTCAGGAATTCAGTCAGCCTTTCGTACCAGGCTCTGGGGGCTTGCTTCAAACCGTAGAGAGCCTTCTTTAGTTTGTAGACATGGTTTGGATGATGAGGATTCTTGAACCCTTAGGCTGGGCAACATAAACTTCTTCAGTCAGGATCTCGTTGAGAAATAATTGACATCCATTTGATACAGCTTGAGCTTCAGGTGACATGCCGGGCGAGCAGAAGTCTGATAGCTTCCATGCGAGCAACTGGAGCGAAAGTTTCATCAAAGTCTACTCCCTCAATCTGTGTATATCCTTGAGCTATCAACCTGGCTTTAATCCTTGTGATATTCCCCTTCTCATCAGACATGTTTTTGTATATCCATTTAGTGCCAATGACATTCACATTGTCTGGACGAGAGACCAAGTCCCATACCTCATTCCTTTCGATCTCACCAAGTTCTTCTTGCATTGCAGCTGTCCAGAATTCATCTCCCAGAGCCTCTTTATTAATCATATCACAGAGGTTAATATTAGAGGTACCTCGAGTTCGCCTTCCTTCGGTCAGGCTACCAATAAGTTTTTTGCCGGGTGATCCTTCTGGATTTTTCTTGTGAGAAGTCTAGCTGTGCATGATGTGGTTGGTGGGTTCTCTGCTGGTGCAACAGAATCTGGTTCAGACTCTTCGTCTGAATTTTGGTCATCATCAGGGTCTGTTGAAGCACTCTCTGGTGCTTCCTCTTGGTCCTCCTCATTACTGGTTTGTGGCAGAGACTGGCTTTGGTCTTCTGTATCAGAATCCTCTTTATTCTCAGGGTGTTGGCACTTCTCTTCTGGGTCATTCACAACTACGTTAATAGATTCGATCACAGTTATGTTTCTGTTGTTGAAGACCCGATATGCTTTGTTGTTAGTTGAGTATCCTAGAAAAATCCCCGAGTCACTTTTTGGATCAAGCTTTGTTCTGTACTCACGATCCCTTAGAATGTAGCATTCACTACCGAAAATGTGGAAGTACTTCATCGTGGGTTTCTTCTCCTTCCAGAGTTCATAACATGTTTTGTTTGTCCCTCTTCTGATGGAAACTCGATTAGTGATATAGCAAGAGGTGTTCATAGCTTCAGTCCAGAACTTCAGAGGAACTTCCCTAGCGTGGATCACAACTCGAGCCATTTCCTGTATTGTTCAGTTCTTTCGCACAACAATCCCATTTTGCTGCGGAGTAATGGGTGATCAGTATTGATGGGTGATTCCTCGGTTGGTGCAGAATTCATCCATGGCTTCATTCTCAAACTCTTTTCCATGATCACTTCTTATAGCAACAACTCTCAAGCCTTTCTCTTGCTCTAGCCGAGACAATAGAGCTACCACCACCTTTACTGTGCCTGATTTTTCACACAGAAAATCGATCCGTGAATAACGAGAGTAATCATCTACACATACAAAAGCATACCTTTTTCTGCCTCCGCTTTCTACCTCCACATGTCCCATCAGATCCATATGTAGCAGTTGGAGTGGTCTAGTGGAGCTCATCTCAGTGACCCTTGGGCGAGGAACCTTGGTTTGTTTTCCAACTTGGCATTCCCCAAACACGGTGTTCATCTCTCTCTTGATCTCTGAAATATCACAGACTAATTGATCAGATGCAAGTCTTCTTAGTGTCCTCAGATTGAGATGTCCTAGCCTTTTATGCCACAGGTTCATCTCTTCTGTCTTTGTCAACAGAAAGGTTGATTCAGAGGTTGCTGCAGCATTCTCTAGCAAGTAGCAGTTGTTGGCAGACCTGGTGCTCTTCATTATGCACCTTCCCTCTGCATCAAACACTTGACACGTTTTATGAGCAAAATTTACAAAATGCTTACCATCACACAGTTGGCTGATGCTAATAAGATTTGCAGTTAGTCCTTGCACAAACATCACATTTTTCAATTTTGGCAATCCTCGAACCTCAAGCGTTACTTTTCCAAGGATCCTCCCTTTCAGTCCATTCCCAAATGTCACGTGTAGTTCTTTGCAGGGTTGTCAAAATACCAATTTTCCTTCTTTTTAGATTTTGTAGAGTTGTAACACACATGAGAATGATAGTCCGTTTCCAATCTGTGCTTTGGAGATCATTTCTGTGGCCTCCAGTGCTTGTTGAGTACAGGGTAGAACCTTTGAAGGGTACAAGCCTATTTGCAGAAGTAGCAACGACGTCTGTCTTGTCGAGCTTTAGCCACATGTTGCACAGGTTGCTGAAGCAGCTTTTGGTTTTTGCTGCTGGTTTTTTTTTTCCAGAACCTGTTTTTGCTGTTCAGGTGGTGTCTTTCTGTACAGATGTAGTTCTTCTATGACTTCATCATATTTTTTTTCTTATTGATCAACCCTCTTCCATACTCGAGATAGTCCTCAGGAGTTCCTCCTTTTCAATTTAGTCTGGATACTTTCGCAATCAACCCCTCATACACTTTTACGACCTCCAGGCATTTGTCAATCATTTGTGTGTAGTGTTGAGCTAGGTACTCCATTGTAATTTTACCAATACTGTCATACCCATAATCATGCTCTCTCTATACCTTGTTTGAACTCTGTCTATTCACAAAGTTGGCAATAATATTCAGCAACGCTCTCTCGGATCACACTCTGTCTATCGAGTGACCTGTTCTGATACCAATTGAAATTTGTCTGCGCTACGGGTCACGAGTTACTGTAGCACTCCCTGTCTCTTCCTGCGAAAAATATTCTACTGAAAAATAAGAAAGACAGTCAGTTTGTTCATCCAGCTCAGCAACTTGCCTAGGTCTGGGGAGGATCACTCTTCGATCCTCAAGACTTCACTATTCGTGTTCAAAGTACAAAGGACTCAACACCTCTACTTCTCTCCTAGTCGAAATCTTATGCTCAGTCTAACTCCCTAGGCTAGCTAGCAGTCTGATCATACAGACTGTCTTCGTGCTACATACACACTTCCAGTAACAAACAGCTATGGACTTGACCCACATACCTAGTCTATTTTATTACAATGTCTGATACACTGACTGCTTCAGCACACTCTATCTCAGAGTTGTTGTATCTTCCATCAAAAACTATTCTAACTTCTCTGCCAAACAATTAGACACTCTGAGTTCGTCAAACTCAGTCTCTGCTCCCTCTCAATCGATGACACACTGTGACTATCGGAAGCAAAACTTCTCTGCGCACCACGCCACGAACTCCGCCTTCTCTAATCCGTTTGTTGAAGATATATCTCTCAATCTGCGCTCTCTATCTCTGCTCACTCTGTTCCTTCTTTCAGGAGCTGCCTTAAGCCTTCCTCATGAAGCTTTTCAAATCATCAGTGATGGAAACCTCGTTGCCAGTTGTTGAAGATTTTGTTGCCTAAAATGGACTTTAGGATCCTTATCTTTTTCGTCCTTATGCTGTCGTTTGCTTGACACTTGATGATGTTTGCACGACACCCTAACCTTCCGCAATGCCTACCGCACCATGCTGAAGCCTCTTCGTGCATCATCAAGGCAATCATGTATTCTGCTCTAGCTCTGGGTCATCACGGAGTGCTGAAGCACACTCTGGTGCTTTGTTATTGTATCTCGCCCATTCTTCATATATTGTTCCAGCTTTAAATCTTCAGGGTTGCTGAAGCAGAATTTTCGTGCAGTTTTTTCAAAACATGTCATACCTCAACACAGTCACACAACAACACAATGTGAATCAAAATATGATATTTATGACATCAAAAAGATCTTTTTGATTAAAATATGAACACTTATTTTCAATATTCAAAACAGAAGATCTCTAAATTTTAAGAATTTTAAAATTAGCCTTATGAATTGTCAAAAATCCTGAATTCTAACTTCTAACTTGATTTGTGAACAACTCATATGAATCATTACACTTTTTCCATACAACTAGAATTTTCATTTAAGTAGAACAATATAGACTTTAAAAACACAACTTGAGTAAATAAAATTGAGGTTATATCCACTTTAGGTTTGGTCAAAAGAAATGATTGATTGCCCATATAAAAATCAGAAAAAACACACCGAGTGTAACATAAAACATACCTAAACAGATCGGACTTCTATAAAAACTCTGAAGACAAGGAGGGGAATGTAGTTATATTAACTGAATATTTATGCTCTCCCAAATCTGATTTCCTATGATACAATTGATTTATGCACTTTATTTTAATTTCTTGTAAATAAGATTAATAAAACGAATCAGCCGGTCTCCATATTTTAAGGAGTTAACCCCTGATGCTGATGCAAATGACCATCTTCCATTCTTGCAATGTTGATAGAGGCTCGCTCTATCGATCATTGCTCAGATGTGATGCATTATTATTTCTGGCCTGCCTTGTTAAATCACGAATCCTGCAAATTTCAAATTCAATTTGCTGCTCTTAAACTCGCTCACCAACTCTCAAAGCCAATAAATCTGAGAGTCATCTTCCGGCCTCTTGACTAGAAAACTACATAGTCAGATCAATGCTTTAGTCTATAGGTTTATGCATACACAAAACACTCTCTTCCACCAGGCATTCATTAAATTGACAAAACAGACAAGAAGCTTATCTGGCTACATTCTTTTGTAAAGAAAAAAAACATGTTTTGTGCTTCTCATGACAGCTTCATTTGATGAACCAAGCATTATGGACTTTAGACTTGCAATCGTGCTTCATTTTTGTCATTCCAATTCAGGTACATTTTGAGCGACAAAAAACCCCATCAATGTCAGAGCACATATTGAATCTTTCCCCTTCCATTACAAACTGGCCACTAAGAACAAAACTCGATTCCATGCCAAGTATTTAAATAAACTGCCAGAGTATGAGATTTATAACTAAACTTTGATGCTGAAGTAATCTTGCTCAAAATGATGAAGTCGGACATAGCCATCTTCACCTCCACTTGAAAAACTGCACGATCATGGCATAGCTTTTCAGAAACAAGAATTCTATACTCAAACAAACATAAACGTAAACTTCCTATAGCATCTTTCTCATGTCTGGAACTGATTAAACCATTTATATTGTTCAAAGATAAAAGACAATAGTTTTGAGAAGTGGTAAGAATGGGGTCACTAATAATCATTGGATATTACAGCTATTTACATATCTGGTTTGCACCAATATGCTGAAACATATTCTTCTCAGATTACAGAATACCCATAAATAAATGAGCATATTTTGAATTAAGAAAATAAAAGAGGCCAACATACTCATACTGGGAGGCTCTGCATGTAGTTTGTCAATGCAATAATGATTTAAGTGTTCAGAAGGTTTAATAAATAGTATAGTTAAATGACAAGAAGATGTCATCTAACCCACACAGCATTTCGTATCAATGCTACACATGAAATACAAACTAGATAATGATACTTAACTTGACAAAACAATCAATGCAAAAATGCAAGTGTTAGATAGCCAAGCTTCACCAGCAAGTGTTTCAACTATTAGGTAATAAATGAAAATGGTGCATACCTTCGACCATCAGGGTTAAAAGCCAAAGCATTTATAGGCCCGAAATGGCCCTTCACACCAAATATTTCTTCGGTCAAAATCTAAACAAATAACATGACAATACTGTTATATTCACAAAGAATCAACCAACATTATTAGAAATAATCAATGATATACCACACTCTTACCTTGTCATAAAATTTAGCATCAAATTTTCCAGCACGATGATCAGTGGTCGTGACAGCTGATGCATCCTGGCCACCTCCAAGGACAATCTTGAGGCACAAATAGAAAAAAGTCATAAAAATAACCACATATAATAAAGTAAATACACAGTATATATTATACAGATTAATAAAAACAGATAGTAAACTCTGATCCACATCTTTTTCTGGGCAACGATGTCTTGACTTGAACATTTCAAGTAAGCATTATAGTTTGTTCATTCCTTTGTTCTTCAACAATTTTTCCTTGGAAAAATACTAAAATTATATTCTGACGCGTCTCTATCTTTCAGCATCATCATTAAATGAAATGTATAACGGGGATTTGACAAAATGAGGAAACTCTAGTCTTAATTTTTCAAAAAGCGAACCGAGATAGATCAATTGGTATTAATTAGGACGGTGATTGTAAGCAATCCCATCATACAGGCACCTATATTACCATTAATGATGAATGATTTTGAAGTATGATGCAGTAATTTGCTCCATTATAAGAAAAACTTATTTCATATAACGTAAAATGTGTAACATCCAAAAATATAGGCATAAACTCTTTATCAGATATATTCGTAAGCACATACATGACCAAGAAGAGGAGACATTGCAACCGCGTTCACAGGGCGTTCGGTAGCGTAGGTCTTAATCAATGTCAAAGTTCTAGTGTCCCAGAGCTGCACATAAAAAGTCAGAAAATCGGGACTGCTCAAAATAAGTTGAGAAGCAGTACAAGAGCGAGGAGAATTATACATGTCTATTAAAGGTTCCCAGACAAATACCTTAGCAGACTTATCAAGAGAGCCAGTGACAAAATGGGAACCATCTTCCGACAGTGCGAGAGAAGTTATAGTCTTTTTGTGGCCATTTTCCTTGTCTGATTGATAAACAAGTTTACCAGTCTGCAAAGCATAGATGGACATATATTGAATAATAAATAATAATAAAGGTTATCAGGAGAGAATCACAGCTCTATATGTAGATGCCAACCTCAGCATCCCACATTCGGACAATGGCATCCTCCCCAGCACTGATGATATTCTTGTTCAAGGGTCCCCAAACAGCCCTGTTGATTCTTCCTTGATGACCTTTGAGTACAAGCACCGAGTCGGAATTTTCTGAAAGGAGATGTGAAAGTATATTACGTTCAGATTTCAGATGATTTAGGATCAAAAGTATGGAAAAGGAAATAAGGAAGGGGTTTAATTACGATCAGCAGGGTCACTGGCAATGCGCTTGACATGAATAGCGGGTGTGACTTCCATGAAGGGATCGGTGGTAATAACGGCAAGCTTATCACCAACGGAGAAGTCGACAGACCTAGCAGGAGAATCACACTTGAATGTGAATTGTTGAGCTCCGGTCTGAACATTCCAAAGCTTAACAGTCTGGTCGGCACTTCCGGTAATCAAACGACTCGAATCCCCTGTGGAGAGATCACGAAAACAGTAGATGATGAACAAAACCCTAAACCGAATATAGTAAAAGAATTCATACAAGGGAATGGAGTTTTACTTGACACATCGCAACACCAGACAGCCCCGTTGTGTCCCCGGTAGGTGCCCAATCTCTCACCGTTATCGGCGAACCAGACGGTGGGAGTGTGATCCTTGGCGCATGAGAACAAGAGATCTCCGTCTCTGTTGTACTTGAGGAAAGTCAGAGGCCTTTCATGACCCTTCATCAATATCGGCCTCATCGTTGCTGTTGCTGTTGCTGTTGCTGCCTGGCCTAGCTTGTACTAGGGTTTTGCAGGATGGAACAACAACAAACACTGTGGTCGCCGTCTTCGCGACCGCTGGCCTAGGTTTTTCCTGAGAAGAAGAGAGGGTATTTTTGGGTCACTTTGCTTGTTGGGCTTTTCTTTTTATTTATTGTATTACAATATGAATATAGATAGTTTGTAACTGTTGCCTGCCGAAAAAGTATATATTACAATTACAATTGAGATTATAAAAAAATTCACAAATTAATCGGATTATTTCTATTCAGCAGCAGGGACTAATGCCCCATTTGACAAATCCAATATTCTAAATTCTCTACATTTGAAAATTCTTTCTGAATCTTAGCAAGATCGAATTCTTAGAAAATACTAGATTTCGATATTATCAAGACCTAAATCATTCGAAATCGTCGAAATTATATGAATTTAGTTTTATTAAGTTCGAACTCATTCGAAATTGAATAATTTCCAATGAATCTTTTAATTTATAATGAATTCGATCTCGATAAGACCGAACTTATGCAAAATAAAATTAGAGATCCCTTTCTTCTCCCCTCACGCGAAACCGGCAGCCCCCATCCTCCGGTTCGTAAACCCATTTGCCATCCGGGCCGATTTTTTCTAATCCAGTCTTCAACGCTATGGGAGGACGAGATGAAGGACATTTGGAGGTGAGTTCTTCATAGAAACTTGGTGATTTATGATAATGTGTTGGTTTATTCGGAGGTTAGGGTTTGCGAAGGATGATGTATTTTAGAATTGATGTGTTTCGGTTGAAATTAGATAATGTGGAGGTATGTTAACATGTGGTTTTGTAGCTATTTAGTTGAAAGCAGTGTAATTGTTTTGGGTTAGAATCAGGGTTTATTGTTTGGGAATTTTTTCGATAGGGAGGAACTCACTGAGAAAGCTTTTAGTCTGGTATTTCCTAGCCAGCTAAATATACTGAAATCATTATATTCTCATCAATTCAAAGATGTGAAATCGTCCCTTCCGATTGGTTGTTTGGTATATTAGGTTTTTTGCTGTATACCTGATTGTGAAAATCATCAGAGAATGATTAGGCATAGATAGACCATTCAGGTCTTGATTTTGAAATTTGACTTTCCTAGATGGGAGTTTCATGCTGCGTTTGGCGAGTTGCGATTTGCAGGTTGTTTGGTTTGGTCGATGATTCGATTTTTCAGATCAGATTCATTTGTTTGAATTTCTATATTTTGTTAGTGCTTCACTTCCAGAAAATGAGCACTATTATTTCGTCCCAGTGATATTATGAAAAAATTATATATCTGTAAACCTGTATTTTTGTATGTCTGTAAATGAATAATTTTTTCGTCCTAGAGATATTATGAAAAAATTGTTGACCTTGTGTGACATCTTACAAAGTTAGTAAGATATATTCGACATTTGATAACATAACTAAATTGATGCCGTCAACATGACATAAAATTGTAGAGATGGATCTAGCCGACATTGTGATGCCCGGACCAATTGATAGATCGATTCTAACGCAGTAGCTTACTCACCGTTCACAAGAAGTCTAGGTAGATCCAGTAAGAACAAAATTATTTTTTTTGTACTAAATCCCAATCATGTTAATTATTATTGTTGGTAATATAAAGAATTTAACAAATTTTTTGTGTATATGTATTGTAGGCCGGCTAGAGCTGCAAACGAGTCGAGTATCATAGTGTTCAAGCTCGGCTTGTTAATTATTTTATGAGTTCGAGCTCGAGCCGAATAGTCACGAGCTTAAAAAACATATGTTCGAGCTTGACTCGTTTAATTTTCACGAGTTCAAGCCGAGCTCGAGCTTTAAACGAGTAGTTTACTCCATTATAGTTGAAGTGTATTTTTCTAGCAACGAACTTTAAAACGGGACAATGACTAGGAGACGAATCGATTGGATGACTCGTTTTTTGCATCATCTTCAACCTTCGTCATTATAGCAACAAAAATGACTATGAGATGAATCGTTTGGATGACTAAAAAAGTAGGCATTCTTAAACTTAGAACTCAATTGGATGACTAATCGAGTTTAAATGAATAAATAAACGTATATATACGAGCTTTAATCGAGTTTATAGACGAACTTTAATCGAACAAATAAACGAGTTTTCGCGAGTCTATACGAGCCGAGTACCACTTTGTTCAAGCTTGGCTCTTTTAATAAACGAGCATAAGTATCATGTCCGTGCTTGGCTAGTTTAAAATCGAGCCGAGCTTTGACCGAGTTTTGACCGAGTTTGTTCGCAAGTTGTTCACGAGCGTATCGACTCGCTTGCAATCCTAAGGCCGGCAATACATAAAAATGGTGCATCGGAGGATGTGGGAAATGGATCCGAGGATAGTACCTTATGTTTCCCGTACAGGTTTTTATCCTTGGATGCAAGTCCAAAATGTTGAGACTGACTGGGCCATATTTACCTCCCTTGTTGAGCGTTGGAGGTAAGAGACCCACACTTTTCACATGCTGATAGGAGAGTGCACTATCACTCTTCAAGACGTGGGTCTTCTTATGGGATTGCCTACAGAGGGCGAGGCAGTGTTTGGTAAAGAGGACAATGATTGGGAGGCTTTATGAATACAGCTGCTTGGGGCGTATCTTGATTGTCCTAGATCCGCAACCTTGGCCAGACGCAAGTGGTTCTTGAACCACATGAAAGTGATACCATATGATGCGTCGAAAGAAGTCCTTCAGCGGCATGCGAGGGCGTACATTCTTTGCATGTTGGGGTCGTCATTGATGCCCGATTTGACCGGAGATGGGATATCACTACATTGCATGCAGAATGCCGTTATGCCTATCAGATATAATGCATAGTTCTTCTCTATCAGTCACGTCCGCACAGATACACCTCATGAACCATTTCCTACTTGAATTGTTTTCGCTTTCGACCAAGGCAAATGCAATGGGGACTATGTGGTTATTCGCATCGAGGGAAACTGCAATAAGTAACTTCCCACCATACTTTCCATATAAATGGGTACCATCAATGCATAACAGTGGACGGCAATGCGCAAATGCTCTTATACATGGCCCAAATGACCAAAATATCTGGTTAATAATCATACAATCATTTTCCTCGTCTCTGCTTTCGATGCCATCGTACAATGGTTCCGGGATTAGACTCTTGCAATGCCTGCATATAGTGTGGTAGTTTTTTCAATGAATCGTCCCAGTCTCCGAATATATATAACAACGCTTGTTGCATTGCTTGCCATGCCTGCAGGTATCGTATTTCATATCCATAGTCTTTGAATATTCTGGCCTTAATTTTCGAAGGGGATAATCTCAATCTCTCCTAGATTACATCCCCTATATCCATTGCAATGAAGTGCCTCGTTGATAGAGCCTATTTATACACACTATTTAGATCCTAATCCTATGCTTGTTTGCATTATTTTGTGTACAAGATTACTGGTTTCTAGTGTTTTTGTATTTCAGGGCGAAACGAGGGCCTAAGTCGGATACGCGGTAACAGGCAGCGTTTAAGACGCGCATCACACAGCCTGCGGAGCTAGCAGCGCAAATAGAAGAATTGGCAGAGTCGACCACGGTGCGCTAACCAAGATGCCGTGCGCCATGCGCAGATGGTGGTGTTTCCAAATCTTGACACCACCAGATTTGGAAGTTGCCAAGAATGAGCCTCTTGAGCAGTATATAAAGAGAAGAAGGCTAGGGTTTGGAGAGCATCAGAGAGCATCACTAGCACCAAGAGAGGACCACAGCACACGAGAGAGCGGCAGAACAGAAAAACACACGAGCCTACTGCGAGGACCTGCGCTAGCCGACTGCGCCAGCCGAGACTCTGCAACCTGCACGCACCTGCTTGTTGCTGTTTTCTTGGATACTTTAGATATTATTTACTGTTTCTATGATGTTTACTACTAGCATGTCTAGCTAAACGCTTGGTATCGGTTGGGCATGATTCTATGAGTATTTCCTTTGAGACTAGTGCTTAATGCATAGTTTGTTTGCTTATATTAATTCTGTGCACACGGTTGACAGCTAGTTGCATGAGTAGGGGAAGCCTTGAACCGCAATCTTACTCTTGCTACTTGTTTGTTATATGTTAAACTAGTTGAATAGCCTGACGGTGACGACTAGGAGTAACGTGCTAGGATAATCAGTTGCTACTGTGACAGGATTCGTAACTGCTTAGACTAGTCTTAAGAATTAATAGCTCATGAACTTTGATCGGAACATGCGCACATGTTAGGAAGCCTTGATCGGACACTAACATCAGTAAAGCAAACTATAGACGTTTAGAGTCGATGATAAGGAATACACTCATAGAGGATTGTCTGCGCTGATACTTTTCATAGTCATAGTACTTAATCTCTACTGCCTGCGCACGTCTCGTGCAAATTCTGCGTTTACTACTATTTACTCGCGCACTTGCGCAACCCAATCACTCACACCCCCAGTTTTCGTAAGTGCAGGTTACTAGTTAAAGTTAATCTACTTGCTCCCTGTGGAATCGACTCTGACTTAACCGCTATACTAAGTGGAAAAGGAAGGAATTAATTTGAAGCGCACAACGACGCGCTATCAAATTTTGGCGCCGTTGCCGGAGAGCAACACAGATAAGCTTTAATTAGCTTAAGTTTTCTATTACAATAGTTAGTCATTTCTGTTTGCTTTATGCTCGTTGTTGTTTCTGACAGCGCGCAATCAACATCAGCCTGCGCAACCTTGAAACAGTTGCACTGCGCAGATTCTAGTTGCGCACTGACAGACGCAATAGCTTAGTTATCTTTTAATTTCGTTTTCTTTGAGATTTAGAACAGGCTATGGAGGATAACAGTGTCGTTGGAGATAACTTAGGGGACAGAACCCCAGAGGATGCGAGGGCACATAACCGTGCAGCCCTGTTCAGAGAGGAACTGCAGCGCGAAGTTGAAGCAAGGATGGCCGCTGAAGTGTATAACGCGCCACCAGCACGACAGGCCGCGCGACGCAGAACAGTGCGCGAGATGTCAGCCCCAATCACGGTTAACCAACCATGGTGCATAGTGCTTCCACCAGCTGGTCATTTTGAACTCAGGAGCTCGCTCATTCATCAAATGCCCAAGTTTCACGGAATGAACAACGAGAACCCAGTCAAGCATGTGCGAGAATTCCTAGTCATTTGCGAGAACATGAAGGCCGAAAGGGAGAGCGACGAAGCGCTGAAGATGAAAGCGTTCCCATTTTCATTGTGTGACACGGCCAGGCATTGGCTAATGAACTTACCAGCAGGATCAATTCACACATGGGAGCAGTTGCAGAAGAAGTTCCTGGACAAGTTCTATCCCGCAGCAAAGATCGCGCTACTCAGGAGGGAGCTGGCTGCACCTAGGCAGGGCGCAAGAGAGTCGCTGTCAGAGTATTACGAGCGTTTCAGAGAGCTGGAGGCCAACTGCTATAATCACGGCCTGCCCCAGAATGTGCTGATAGAGAATTTCCTGAATGGATTGCTACCCATGGAGCTGAGATTATTGAGTGCATGCGCAGGAGGCGACAGTTGCAACATGTACCCAGAGGACGCGTGGCAACTGATAGAAGACTCTGCTGGACAGGTAAGACATCAGCTAACACTTGAAAATAGTCGTGCTCGTTCTGTGCATCAGGTAGAAACAAGCGCTGAGATAAAGGAAATGAAGGCCATGCTGCAGAAGTTGATGCATGCGCATGGAGCGCAACCAGCTGCGCCAAAGGTATGTGAGTTCTGCACATCCACTGAGCACAAAACCGACGCATGTCCCACACTTTTCGAGGAATCAGGAGATGTCAATGCTCTTGGAGGATGGGATAACAGAGGGCCACAGAGGCAGAATCAGCCGCGTTTTGGACTAGCCGCAAATGGGTTCAGATGGAAGGAAGAAAACAATTTCCAAAGGCAGTCCGCGGACCAGCGCGCACCACAGTAGACGCAACAAGCTGCGCCCTACAATCCACCGCATCGCCGCACTGATGCACCAACACAGAACAACCAGCAACCGAGGCGATCCTTAGAAGATATCGTGGGGCAGCTAGCAGACACAGTGCGCAAAAATGATGAGAAGTATGACAAGAGGTTCGAGTCCATTGAGAAGCAGCTATCACAGATCGCTACCACGGTGTATGAGCTGAAAAAGAGCGATGGCAACCTGCCTTCGCAAGTAATCCAGAATCCCAAGGGAGGAGTCAACGCCGTGACACTGAGGACTGGGCGCACAGTAGGAACAGAGCAGACCGCAAAGGCGCCCGCGCAACCAGTTGCGCAAGTCCCAGATCTAACAGAGCAGAATGCGCAACCAGAGCAAGATGCGTAATCAGAAGCGCCAGCCAAAAGCCAGCAGGACGAGGCGCCAGGTATGACACAATCAAAGACAAAGGCATGAATCGTACTAACATACCTGCACCTTTTCCTGTACAGGCACCATCGGCTAGGAAGGAAGCGCTTGATAAGGAGCTCTACGAGTTATTCAGTAAGGTGGAAATAAACATTCCCCTTATTGAAGCAGTTTGGCAGATCCCTAGGTACGCCAAGTTTCTAAAGGAGCTGCACAAACAAGAGAAGGAAAGGCGAGTGCGCACAGGTAATGCTCAATGCGCAGGCCTCAGCGATCATGCAGCATAAGGTACCACCTAAATGCCGAGGCCCAGGTACGTTCACCATCCCATGCATTTTAGGTAAGACCACAGTGAGCAATTGCATGATTGACTTAGGCGCATCTATAAATGTACTACCCTATTCCCTATATGCGTCATTGCGCCTTGGACCACTAAAGCCTGCAGGTCTCACCATTCAGCTAGCAGATCGGTCGTGCAAGCAACCGACGGGCATGATAGAGGATGTTCTAGTCCGAGTAGGAGAGCTGGTATTCCCAGCAGATTTCTATGTCCTAGAAATGAAGGGTGAGTCGAGCAAAGGCAGTGCGCAGATCCTACTGGGCAGACCATTTCTGATGACAGCGCGCACAAAGATAGACGTGTGGAGGGGCACGCTCTCTATGGAGGTTGATGGCGAGGAGATTCATTTTAACATATTCAAAGGGATGCAGCACCCTCATGAAGACGCCACAGTGCACGCGATGGACAGGATAGACGACTTGATTGCAGATGCGCAATGTGCGAGCGCAACAGAAGAACCTGAGATACTGGCACATGCAGAGTTGGAGGAGCAAGAGGATGAGCTGAGCAGTGCTGAACCAGTATCCAGACAGGTACATGACATAGTTAATGTCTGCACTGTTAATAAAATCTTGCCCTCTATTGAACAGGCACCCAAGGTCGAGCTGAAGCAACTACCGGAGCACCTCAAGTACATATTCTTGGGAAATGAGGACACCCTGCCAGTAATCATAAAGAAAGGATTAGAAGAGGAGCAGGAGGCGCGATTACAGCAGGTGCTGCGCAAGAACCAGCGCGCTATAGGATGGACACTTGCTGATCTGCGCGGAGTGAGCCCAGACGTATGCATGCATAGGATTCTATTGGAAGATGGTGCCAAACCATCCAGGGAGCCTCAGCGCAGATTGAACCCGAATATGATGGAGGTGGTGTAGAAAGAGATCCTGAAGCTGCTTGACGCAGGAGTCATTTACCCAATCTCGGACAGCAAATGGGTAAGTCCAGTGCACGTTGTGCCGAAGAAAGGAGGAATCACAGTAGAGGAGAATGCGCAAGGCGAGCTAGTTCCCAAGCGCATACAAACTGGATGGCGCATGTGCATCGACTACAAGAAGCTTAACGCAGTCACGCGCAAGGACCATTTCCCGCTACCCTTTATGGACCAGATGCTAGATCGATTAGCGGGGAAGCCCTACTTTTGTTTCTTCGATGGATATTCAGGGTACAATCAGATACCCATAGCTGCGGAAGATCAAGAGAAGATCACGTTTACCTGCCCATTCGGTACGTTTGCGTTTCAGCGCATGTCATTTGGGCTGTGTAACGCGCCAGGTACGTTCCAACGTCTAGTCATGAGCATTTTTTCTGATATGATTGGTATATGCATAGAAGTGTTCATGGATGATTTTACTGTATACGGAGGTACCTTTGACGCATGCTTAACTCACCTTGATAAGGTCTTAGCGCGCTGCATTTTGAAAAACCTAGTGCTCAATTATGAGAAATGTCATTTCATGGTATCACATGTAGTACTAGGACATATTATCTCGCAGGAAGGGATCAAGGTAGACAAAGCCAAAATAGATCTTATTTCCAATCTGCCTTATGCCACTAACGTGCGCGATGAGAAATCCTTCCTTGGGTATACCACTGTCTAACCTCTTGCAAAAGGATGTGTGTTTCGAATTTACTGATGAGTGCAGGGCCGCGTTTGATAAGCTGAAGGAGGCGCTGACAAGTGCGCCAGTGATGCGCGCGCCAGACTGGAGTCTGCCATTTGAACTAATGTGCGACGCAAGCGACTATGCAGTAGGTGCAGTCCTGGGACAGCGAGTGGACAAGAAGCCGCACGCCATTTATTATGCATCGCGCACACTGGACGCTGCGCAGAGGAACTACACCACCACGGAGAAGGAACTTCTGGCAATTGTGTTTGCGCTGGAGAAGTTCCGCGCATATGTCCTAGGCGCCAGAGTCATCGTCTACACAGACCACGCAGCAATCCGTTACCTAATGTCCAAGAAGGAGACTAAGCCGCGCCTGATGCGCTGGGTGCTCCTACTTCAAGAATTCGACTTGGAAATCAAAGATAAGAAGGGCACGGAGAACACAGTCGCGGACCACCTGAGCAGGATCGTGAAAGCAGAGGAGGCAGGGCAGATCACGGAGACATTCCCTGACGAGCATCTGATGGCGTTGACAGGTAAGGTACCATGGTATGCGCACATTGCGAATTACCTGGTCACAGGTACGTTTCCTCCTCATTTCACTAAAACCCAATGCATGAGATTAAAGCATGAGTCCAAGCATTACATTTGGGATGATCCGTATATGCTCAGAATAGGACCTGATCAGATTTTGAGGCGCTGCGTGCCTGACCATGAAATTAACTCTGTTTTGATGTTTTGTCATGCGCACGCATGTGGAGGACACTTTGGTCCAAAGCGCATGAGCAGAAAGATCCTGGATTGCTGATTCTATTGGCCGCACCTGTTTAGTGACTCGTATAACTACTGCAGGAACTGTGACAGGTGCCAGCGCACAGGAGGCATATCAGCGCGCAATGAGATGCCGCAGACGCCGATTCTAGTGGATGAAGTATTCGATATTTGGGGAATTGACGTCATGGGGCCATTTCCTCCATCTTCCGGATATGAGTATATATTGGTCGCGGTAGATTATGTCTCCAAATGGGTTGAGGCCAAGGCTACCCGGAAGGATGATGGTAAGACGGTCGCTGACTTCTTAAGGACTAACATATTTTGCAGGTACGGAGTGCCTAAGGCAGTCATAAGCGATCAGGGGACGCACTTTTGCAATAGGATAGTGGCGCAGGTTTCCAACAGAGAGATCAAGCGCATCCTGGAGAAAGCTGTGAGACCGTCACGCAAGGACTAGAGCCAGCGCCTTGACGATGCGCTATGGGCATACCGAACAGCACATAAGACACCAATTGGGACTTCGTCGTTCCGGTTGGTTTATGGAAAAGCGTGCCACCTACCAGTAGAGTTAGAACACAAAGCATACTGGGCATTGCGCGTTTGCAACCTGAACCTAGACGAGGCTGGTAAGGAGCGCGCATTCGTGCTAAGCGAATTAGAAGAGCTGCGCCTGGATGCATATGAGGGACTGCGCGATTACAAGGCGCGCACAAAGGCATTTTATGACAAAAATATCCTCAGACGCACTTTTGAGCCAGGAGACAAGGTACTATTATTCTCCTCGCGCTTAAAGCTCATGCCTGGGAAGCTGCGCAGCAAATGGACGGGACCATACACAGTTACCAAGGTTTTCCCCTACGGAACAATCGAGTTAGAAAACGAGCACCGGCATCGTTTTCAGGTCAATGGGCAGAGAGTCAAAAGGTATTTAGGAGAACCTTGGGATGGCACAGCGCGCGAAGTTGAATTGGCAGAGCCAGAGATAGCAGATGCGCAGGTTGCTGCGCCAGAGTCACCACGAGATGCACCAGAGGATGAACTTGGAACTATTGCTCATATTTCTTCTTCCTCTTTACCTAACCTCGTTACTTATGATTTATCACATACTTTTAACCATGCTGATCACCCTTCCGATCCTTTGCGCAGGAACAAGAAGAACGCAACACACGCACGAGCGCGGGGTTACTCAGGAGCAAGAGTGGGGGAGGTCGCTGGTACACTTTTATGCAAGTAACGAGGTACAGTCGAGCCAACAACGTTAAACAAAGGCACTTGTCGGGAGGTAACCCGATACGTTTTACTTTTACACGTTTTTTCTTTTAGTTCTCGAGTGTCTTTTAGTTAGTTTAGAACTTGTAGTTTTTTTAGTCGAGCAGCAGTGCGCAGGTTAGTGCGCACTTTAGTGCGCAGGACAGATGCGCCAGACACGGGGGTATATAAGGGCAGTACTTAGAAAAATTTCAGCACTTTTCACACTCGACCGTTGCAAGAAGCTCCCGCCCTCAGCATCCGCTCTCCGTCAGGCACTCAACCCAGCTTCCGTTTAGAGAGATTTGAGGAGCATACAGTCGCACACTCATCAGGGGGTTTTGTAGGCGGACAGTAGGCGCCCATTTGGTGAAAGTTTCAGGGCATTTGGCGGAGTTTGGTTTTTTTGAGCATTTGTGAGCGTTGACCGGAAGAACCCTAGCGCACAATGCAGCCTGCCGAGGATCAAGCGACCCCAGCTTCTTTCGCAGGGAGTTCGGAAGCCTTCATGAGGGTGGAGATGTACGGGACTCCGTACATCAGCAGGGAGTTCCTGCGAGAGGTCGGGATGGAGGACCTCATTGTGGAAAAGCTCGCGCTGGCGGGCTGGGAGGCGCTGTTGGAGATCAACAGCGCAGCGGATAAAGAAGATACCTGCGAGTTTTTGGCGTCACTAGAGCCGGCTGATCTGGAGATAAAGTACCGGCACAAAGGAGTCTGGTACATTGCCTCGGCTAAGAGGCTGAAGCGCACGCTGAGGTGCGCAAAGGTGAGTGAGGCGGACATAGACACGCACACGAATCAGGAGGCGTGGCGCGAGATGGCGACCGGCCCAGTTTTTGCCGCGGGGCGCAGCCGAGGACGCGAGCTGCGCGACCTGTGGATGTTCTACCTATGGCGCATGGTCGCCTATGCCATCATCGGGCGCTTCAATGGTGCGCCCAAGATCAGCTTACTGGACATGGAGATTTTGAAGGGTTTTTACTATGGGAAGATGGTGCTGTTTGTCTTGAACATGGTGATCCATTGGAGTCGGGTCAGCACGAGGGGGCCGCTGACTTGTGGAGGGATGATCGCGCACCTGCTGCGTGCGTTGCATGGAGGGCCTGAGGTGCCCGAGCACACAGTGGTGCCGGCTGTTCCCTTGGACCGCGCCCATATGCTGCAGATAAGAGCGGTAGCCATGAGAGCGGATGATACATTGGAATGGTGCTACCGGCTGCAGCCGGCCACACTTGCCCCTTGTTCGTCCCGAACAAGCACTCAAGCACGGATACAATTACCTCTCTGGAGTCTAGCGCACAGTCTTACACTCTGGTGCGATCTGCACTACTGTTCACCTTGCGCTGCTCTATCTCTTGCGCGCATCTGCCTTCAACAGTTTAATATAATAATTTCGCAATTTGTTACCTCTCAGCTGGGATGAAGATCATTTCAGATGGCTGGGAGATTCTTTTCTTGTGAACTTTGGGCAAGCTGGTACGTATTTGTGCGCATGCTGATTCTTTTGTAGCGCATATCATCTGCTGGTGTCTTTCTTTTTTTTGTTCAGCTTTATCTATGGTTCCTATGTTCCCAGAACTGTTCCAGTCTCGGCCTCCGGATAACAGCTATGGAACAACGCTCCGCTCTCCCTCCTTGGTCTATTTGCGCAGGTCAGCGCACGCGTTTACACCCGCGCACGCCTTCCCTCACTCAACTTCCAAAGGAAAGGTGGTCTATTTTCCCACCTCGCCACGCTATGGGTATTCGCCTTCGGCATCTGCGTGATTGAGCGCGCTCTCTTGTTCCGAAGGTCGCGAAGCACCGGCCTCCACTAGCGCTCTTGACCATATACCTCACCTTCGAAGCTCAAACGACTAACCGCCTCTCTAGAGCGTTTCTGTCAACTCCACATCCCCTGTATATCCCAACTAACAGGAGCAGAAAAAACGAAAAAAATTTTACTAAAACAATTGATAGCAGCGCATGCAATATGAATAGCGCAATACAAGCTGAACAGTGTGCGCAACCCGCACACAAGCGCACCACTGCTACTATTTCCTTCAACTAAACTAAGCTACACTACAAAGCTAAAAAAAAACGTGAAATGTAAATGTAACGCTCCCCCCCCACACTTAAACAGAGACGTGTCCCCACGACTCAAGCTCAATAATTTGGTCCGCGCGTCGTTGTGCGCGTCAAATTAATTCCTTCCTCTTATACTTAGTATAGCGGTTAAGTCGGGGTCGAATCCACAGGGAAGCAGTAGATTAGCTTTAACTAGTATCCTGCACTTACGAGAACTAGGGGTGTGAGTGATTGGGGTTGCGCAATGCGCGAGTAAACAGTAGTAAACGCAGGAATTGCACTAGACGTGCGCAGGCAGTAGAGATTAAGTACTATGACTATGAGAAGTATCGGCGCAGACAATCCTCTATGAGTGTATTCCTTATCATCGACTCTAAATGTCTACAGTTTGGTTTGCTAATGTTAGTGTCCGATCAAGGCTTCCTAACATGTGCGCATGTTCCGATCAAAGTTCATGAGCTATTAATTCTTAAGACTAGTCTAAGCAGCTGCGAATCCTGTCATAGTAGCAACTGATTACCCTAGCGTATTACTCCTAGTCGGCACCGTCAGGCTATTCAACTAGTTTAACATACAACAACAAGCAATAAGAGTAAGATTGCGGTTCAAGGCTTCCCCTACTCATGTAAGAAGCTGCCAACAATGTGCACAGAATTAATATAAGCAAACAAGCTATGCATTAAGCGCAAGTCTCAAGGGAAATACTCATAGATTCATGCCCAACCGATACTAAGCGTTTAGCTAGACATGCTAGTAGTAAACATCATAGAAATAGTAAATAATATCTAAAGTATCCAAGAAAACAATAGCAAACAGTGCGTGCAGGTTGCAGTCTCGGCTGGCGCAATCGGCTAGCGCAGGTCCTCGCAGCAAGCTCGTGTGTTTTTCAGTTCTGCCGCTCTCTCTTCCTTCGTTGTATATCTCCTCAAACCCTAGCCTTCTCCTCTTTATATACTGCTCAAGAGGCTCATTCTTGGCAACTTCCAAATCTGGTGGTGTCAGGATTTGGAAACACCACCATCTGCGCATGGCGCACGGCATCTTGGTTAGCTCAAACGGTTAGCGCACCATGGTCGACTCTGCCAATTCTTCTGTTTGCGCCGCTAGCTCCGCAGGCTGTGTGATGCGCGTCCTAAACGCTGCCTGTTAGCGCGTATCCGACTTAGGCCCTTGCTTTGTCCTGAAATATAAAAACACTAGAAACCAGTAATCTTGTACACCAAATAATGCAAACAAGCATAGGGTTAGGATCTATCAAACTCCCCACACTTGCCCCTTGTTCGTCCCGAACAAGCACTCAAGGACGGATACCATTACCTCTCTGGAGTCTAGTGCACAGTCTTGCACTCTGGCGCGATCTGCACTACTGATCACCTTGCGCTGCTCTACCACCTGCGCGCAACTGCCTTCAACAGTTCTAATATAATAATTTCGCAATTCATTACCTCTCAGCTGGGATGAAGATCATTTCGGATGGCTGGGAGATAGCTCTTCATAGGCTCCGGGTTGTCGGCTCTCACTCCGAGGATGGGTTTATGGTTAACAGCGCAAGCTTCTTCCGGTGCGTGATTCTTCCGCGCACTTTCTGGGAACTCAAGCCTTTGATGATTTTCTTTGTGGACTCCCGCGCACGCTGGTACGTATTTGTGCGCATGCTGATTCTTTTGTAGCGCATATCATCTGCTGGTATTTTTTCTTTTGTACAGCTTTGTCTACGGTTCCTATGTTTCCCAGAACGGTTCCAGTCTCGGCCTCCGGATAGCAGCTATGGAACAACGCCCCGCTCTCCCTCCTTGGTCTATCTGCGCAGGTCAGCGCACGCGTTTACACCCGCGCCCGCCTTCCTTCGCTCAACTACCAGAGGAAAGGTGGTCTGTTTTCCCACCTCGCCACGCTTTGGGTATTCGCCTTCGGCATCTGCGTGACTGAGCGCGCTCTCTTGTTCCGAAGGTCGCGAAGCACCGGCCTCCACTAACGCTTTTGACCATATACCTCACCTCCGAAGCTCGAACGACTAACCGCCTCTCTAGAGCGTTTCTGTCAACTCCACATCCCCTGTATATCCCAACTAACAGGAGCAGAAAAAACGAAAAAAATATATACTAAAACAGTTGATAGCAGCGCACGCAATATGGATAGCGCAAAACAAGCTGAACAGTGTGCGCAACCCGCACACAAGCGCACTACTGCTACTGTTTTCTTCAACTAATCTAAGCTACACTATAAAGCTCAAAAATACGTGAAATGTAAAGGTATGGGTAGCGCTACCCCCCCCCCCCCCACACACTTAAACAGAGACGTGTCCCCACGACTCAAGCTCAAGCGCACGGAGAACGCGCACATGCATGCAATCAAAACAAAGAACATAAAAACTAAAAACATATAGTCAAAGCAGCGCAATATAGCAAAGGGACACAAACTATTTAGCACAAAAGTTCAGCACAAATAGAGCAACATAATATCGAATAATGTTCAGCATATAAAAGAAAAAAGGACACCACCCGAAAGAAATAATGCGCCCTCCCTGCAGCTCTAGATGTCCTCTGAGCTGGACGCAGCCGCTGAACCATGCGCCTCCTCTTCTGAAGAATCCGTCACATATTCGGTGCTGGAGGAAGGCGATACAACAGAAAGGGCGGCAGGCTGCGCCATGAAGTCGTCCTCTGAGATGGGGTCCCATAGCGAGTCTGAGCTGGTGCTAATGATGGGTTCGGCTTCAGGGGACCTCGGAATGGACGGCTGGGCAGGGGATGGTGCAGGTGCTGGTACTGGTTCGGGGGTGGGCTCTGTTTCTGGGGCTGCTGGGGCTAGCTCTGGTGCGGGGGCTGGTTCTGCTGGGTGCACTGGGGGCTGGGTAAGAGGGCTGGCTGGCTGGCGCGGGTCGCTGGGGGATCCTGGAGGTGGCCTGCGCAGGATGAGGAGAGGGGGAATAGCATCTCCAAATCTCCACCCTGATGGTGGGCTCAAGCTCAAATCTGCCCCCTCGGGCGCTAAATATTCGAGCACGCGCATGACGTTGAACATCATGCGCTGCTCTGCTGATACTTCCTCAGGCGCCTCCTCAGCCTCGGTCCTCGGGCGTTTCCCTTGTGCACGCGGGGGAGAATCCTCGATGGAAATGGTAACTGGCTCCCCCTACGGTGCACTGGCCCTCCGACGCGCTCCAGTCTGCGCGCGAGTCCTCGCGCGCCTGACTGGAGGCACAACTAGCTCTGGGGCCTCGTCCTCCTCCATCTCCTGCGCAGCCTCTGCTGCTTGTGCGCTGCTCTCCGCTCTTGGCCGCGGCGCTCTGGCCGGCTGTAGTCGGTAGCACCACTCCAATGTGCCATCCTCTCGCACGGCTATCGCTCTTATCTGCAGCATGTGGGCGCGGTCCAGGGGAACAGCCGACACCACTGTGTGCTCTGGCACCTCTGGCTCTCCATGCAATGCACGCAGCAGGTGCGTTATTATCCCTCCGCAAGTCAGCGGCCCCTTGGTGCTGACTCGGCTCCAGTGGATCACCATGTTCAGGACAAAAAGCACCCTCTTCCCATAATAAAAGCCCTTCAAAATCTCCTTATCCAGCAAGCTGATCTTCGGCGCACCATTAAAACTCCCAATGATCGCATAGGCGACCAAGCGCCACAAGTAGAACATCCACGGGTCGCGCAGCTCGCGTCCTGATTCGTGTGCGCGTCCATGTCAGCTTCTCGCACCTTAGCGCACCTCAATGTGCGCTTCAGCCTCTTAGCCGAGGCAATGTACCACACCCCTCGGTGCCGGTACCTTATCTCCATATCACTTGGTTCTAACGACGCCAGGAACTCGCAGGTGTCCTCCCTGTCTGCTGCGCTGTTGATCTCCAACAGCGCCTCCCAGCCCGCCAGCGCGAGCTTCTCCAAGATGAGGTCCTCCATACCGACCTCCCGTAGGAACTCCCTGCTGATGTACGGAGTCCCGTACATCTCAAGCCTCAGGAAGGCCGCATACTTGCTGGCGGAGTGAGCTAGGGTAGCTTGGTCCTCGGTAGGCTGCATCGTGGCCGGGTCTCTCTGGTCAACTCCGGTCAACACCCTCTAAAGCTCAGAAAATCAAAACTCCTCCAACTGCCCTGAAACTGTCACCAATTGGGCGCCTACTCCCCGCCTACAAAACCCACTAACCAAACCTCCAATCGGTGCACGCTAGCTTGGTTACCCCTCTTCTCGCACAAACCCTAATGCAATCAGCTCAAATCGGGAGGAAAGGTTACTTGGAGGGTGGTCGACGGAGGGCTCCTCAAATCTCTCTAAACGGAAACTGGGTTGAGCGCCGGACGGTGAGCGGAGGTGCGAGGGCGGGAGTTTCTCTTGCAACGGTCGAGTGAAAAAGTGCTGAAATTTTCTAAGTACTGCCCTTATATACCCCCTGACTGGCGCAGCTGTCCTGCGCACTGCTGCTCGACTAAAAAACTACAAGTCCTAAACTAGCTAAAAGACACTAGAAACACTAAAAGAAAAAACATGTAAAAGTAAAACGAGTCGGGTTACCTCCCGACAAGTGCCTTTGTTTAACGTCGTTGGCTCGACTGTACCTCGTTACTTGGGTGAAAGTATACCAGCGGCCTCCCCCACACTTGCTCCTGAGTGACCCTGCGCTTGTGCATGTGTCGTGTTCTTCTCGATCCTGCGCAAAGGGTCGGACGGGTGGTCAGCATGGTTAATAGTATGTGATAACTTATAAGTAACGAGGGTAGGTGAAGAGGGAGAAGAAATATGAGCAATAGTCCCCTGTTCTCCCTCTGGCGCGTCTGGTAATGATTCTGGCGCAGCAACCTGTGCATCTACTATCTCAGGTTCTGCCAATTCAATTTCGCACGCTTTCTACCGTTTGACTCTCTGCCCATTGACCTGAAAACGATGCTGGTGCTCGTTTTCTAACTCGATTGTTCCGTAGGGGAAAACCTTGGTGACTGTGTACGGTCCTGTCCATTTGCTGCGCAGCTTCCCAGGCATGAGCTTTAGGCGTGATGAGAACAATAATACCTGGTCTCCTGGCTCAAAAGTGCGTCTGAGGATATGCTTGTCATGAAATGCCTTTGTGCGCGCCTTGTAATCGCGCAGTCCCTCATAGGCATTTAGGCGCAGCTCTTCTAATTCGCTTAGCTCAAATGCGCGCTCCTTTCCGGCCTCGTCTATGTTAAGGTTGCAAACGCGCAATGCCCAATATGCTTTGTGCTCTAACTCCACTGGCAGGTGGCATGCTTTTCCGTAAACCAACCGGAACGGTGAAGTCCCAATTGGCATCTTATGCGCAGTGCGGTATGCCCACAGCGCATCGTCAAGGCGCTGGCTCCAATCTTTGCGCGATGGTCTCACAGTCTTCTACAGGATGCGCTTGATCTCTCTGTTGGAAACCTCGGCCTGTCCATTTGTCTGAGGATGATAAGCAGTGGACGTCTTGTGGCGCACTCCATAATGCTTGAAAACCTGCGCCTCAATCCTGTTGCAAAAGTGCGTCCCCTGGTCGCTAATGATTGCCTTAGGCACTTCGTACCTTCAAAATATGTTAGTTCTCAAAAAGTCAGCGACCGTCTTACCATCGTCTTTCCGTGTAGCCTTGGCCTCAACCCATTTGGAGACATAATCTACCGCGACCAAAATATACTCGTATCCGGAAGATGGGGGAAATGGCCCCATGAAGTCAATTCCCCAAATGTCGAATACTTCATCCACTAGAATTGGCGTCTGCGGCATCTCATTGCGCGCTGATATGCCTCCTGTGCGCTGGCACCTGTCACAGTTTCTGTAGTAGTTATATGAGTCACTGAACAGGCGCGGCCAATAAAATCCACAGTCCAGGATCTTTCTGCTGGTGCGCTTTGGATCGAAGTGTCCTCCACATGCGTGCGCATGACAAAACATCAAAACAGAGTTAATTTCATGGTCAGGCACGCAGCGCCTTAAAATCTGATCAGGTCCTATTCTGAGCATATATGGATCATCCCAAAGGTAATGCTTGGACTCATGTTTCAATCTCATGCACTGGGTTTTATTGAAATGAGGAGGAAACGTACCAGTGACCAGGTAATTCGCAATGTGCGCATATCATGGTACCTTACCTGTCAGCGCCATCAGATGCTCGTCAGGGAATGTCTCCGTGATCTTCCCTGGCTCCTCCTCTTTCACGATCCTGCTCAGGTGGTCAGCAACTGTATTCTCCGTGCCCTTCTTATCCTTAATTTCCAAGTCAAATTCCTGAAGTAGGAGCACCCAGCGCATCAGGCGCGGCTTAGTTTCCTTCTTGGACATTAGGTAGCGGATGGCTGCTTGGTCTGTGTATATGATGACCCTAGCGCCTAGAACATATGCGCGGAACTTCTCCAGCGCAAACACAATTGCCAGAAGCTCCTTCTCTGTGGTGGTGTAGTTCCTCTGCGTAGCGTCCAGTGTGCGCGATGCATAATAAATGGCGTGCGGCTTCTTGTCCACTCGCTGCCCCAGGACTGCACCTATTGCATAATCGCTTGCGTCGCACATCAGTTCAAATGGTAGGCTCCAGTCTGGCGCGCGCATTACTGGCGCACTTGTCAGTGCCTCTTTTAGTTTATCAAAGGCGGCCCTGCACTCATCAGAAAATTCGAAACACACATCCTTTTGCAAGAGTTTAGACAGGGGTATACAAATCTTAGAAAAATCTTTTATGAAGCGCCTGTAAAACCCGGCATGCCCAAGGAATGATTTCACATCGCGCACGCTAGTGGCATAAGGCAGATTGGAAATAAGATCAATTTTAGCTTTATCTACCTTGATCCCCTCCTGCGAGATAATATGTCCTAGTACTACACCATGCGTTACCATGAAATGACATTTTTCATAATTGAGCACTAGATTCTTTGAAATGCAGCGCGCTAAGACCTTATCAAGATGTGTTAGACATGCATCAAAGGTACCTCCATATACAGTGAAATCATCCATGAACACTTCTATGCATATACCAATCATATCAGAAAAAATGCTCATGACTAGGCGTTGGAACGTACCTGGCGCGTTATACAGCCCAAATGACATGCGCCGAAACGCAAACGTACCGAACGGGCAGGTGAACGTGGTCTTCTCTTGATCCTCTGCAGCTATGGGTATTTGATTGTACCCTGAATATCCGTCCAAGAAACAAAAATAGGGCTTTCATGCTAATCGATCTAGCATCTGGTCCATAAAGGGTAACGGGAAATGGTCCTTGCGCGTGACTGCGTTAAGCTTCTTGTAGTCAATGCACATGCGCCATCCAGTTTGTATGCGCTTGGGAACTAGCTCGCCCTGCGCATTTTCTTCCACTGTGATTCCCCCTTTTTTTGGCACAACGTGCACTAGACTTACCCACTTGCTGTCTGAAATGGGGTAAATGACTCCTGCGTCAAGCAACTTCAGGACCTCCTTCTGCACTACGTCCATCATATTCGGGTTCAATCTGCGCTGAGCCTCCCTGGATGGTTTGACACCATCTTCCAACAGAATCCTGTGCATGCATACGTCGGGTCTCACTCCGCGCAGATCAGCAAGTGTCCATCCTATAGCGCGCTGGTTCTTGCGCAGCACCTGCTGTAATTGCGCCTCCTGCTCCTCTTCTAATCCTTTCTTTATGATTACTGGCAGGGTGTCCTCGTTTCCCAGGAATATGTACTTGAGGTGCTCTGGGAGTTGCTTCAGCTCGACCTTGGGTGCCTGTTCAATAGAGGGCAAGATTTTATTAGCATTGCAGACTTTAACTATGGCTTGTACCTGTCTGGGTTCTGGTTCAGCACTGCTCAGCTCCTCTTCCTGCGCCTCCAACTCTGCCTGTTCCAGTGTTATAGGTTCTTCTGCTGCGCTCGCACATTGCGCATCTGCGACCAAGTCGTCTATGCTGTCCATTGCGTGCACTGTGGCGTCCTCATGAGGGTGCTGCATTCCTGGCGCCGTTACCGGGGAACTGCTACAGTGAAGAGTTTCTTTTTCTTTTCTTTTTATATTTAGTTTTCAATTATTTCTTTGTGTTTTTTTGTTGCGGTAAATTGCTCTTTCCAGCATGTCGCACGCAGGTAGTGTTAATGGTGATGGCCGCCAAAACAATGAACAAAATCAGGTCAACAACAACAATCATCCTTTACCACCACCAGGAAATCCGGATGTGCAGGTGCCACCATTTTATGAAGAGCCGGAGCGAGTATTTAGAGCGCGCCAGAGGGAACTTCGCGAAAGGGAATTTCTGGCTAGGGATGCAGGGGTTCAAGCAGAAGGTTTCAATGAGCCTAACCCACCGCCTCAGCAATATGTGCAGCAGCAACCCTACGGGCATCAGCCCTACAGGCGTGCCCAAAGACCGGAACAAACAATGAGAGAGCTGGCTGCACCAGACTTCAATGAGCAGCCATGGTGCATCAATACCAGTGCAGAAGAGGACGATTTTGAGGTTAAGACTTCTGTGGTGCACCACTTACCCAAGTTTGGCGGATTACCGGGAGAGGTAGCGACGAGGCATTTACAAGAATTCACCGGAATCTGCCAAACATTGAGACCCTACGCAGCGTCGGAGGACAGGTTTAAGCTTCGAGTATTTCCTTTGAGTTTGACTGACTTAGCAAAATCGTGGTTTCTGTCTCTTCCTTCAGGTAGTATTCGCACCTGGGACCAAATGCAGCGGAAGTTTCTAGACAAATACTACCCGCCAGCAAAGGCAACACAAGTGCGCAGAGAACTTTCTAATATCAACCAAGGACCAAGCGAGTCGATGTATGACTACATGGAGAGGTTCAACGCACTGGAGCAAAGCTGCTGTAACTTAGGAGTCCCGGAAAGGATGTTGGTGGAATATCTTTTGGATGGATTGAGACCTCTCGAGCGTATGATGTTGGATGCTGCAGCTGGTGGCACGGTGTTGAACTTGACACCTTCTGAGGTACGTAATTTGATTACTGAAATTGCTGAAAGTGCTCGTTTCAGGGAGGAGATCAATCGAAGGGAGGATACGAGCAGAACAAGGAATGTATCACAGGCAGACTAATCCAACAATCACATGGCTGCAGAAATCAAAGAGCTGAAGGACATGATGCAGAAGATGATGGTGGGACAAGCTAATGTGGTGAAGCCTTGTGAATTTTGTGGTGCTACCAACCACAAGACTAATTCGTGCCCATCCTTGTACGAAGACAACCCAGCAGAGGCGATCGAATGCTTTAGGAGGATATCAAAATTTCAATAACAGACCACCTCAGAGGAAGTTTGGATTAGCTGCGAATGGATATAGTTGGAAGAATGAAGGTGGATTTCCTAAGGAGCAAGCCGCACCTCAACAGCAGAACCAGTTTTATCGGCCACCATTTCGTCAGCAACAGGAGGGTTACAACAATGCTGATCAGCATCAACAAAGGAGGAACTATAATCAGCCAGGTCAGACTAACCCGTTAACTGTTAATGATCTTGCAGTGAATTTTCAGCAATACCAAGCAAAGACGGATGGTGCTCTTACGGAGTTATCAAAGCAAATGTCGCAGTTGATCACGGTCGTCAACGAGTTGAAGAATGACCAAGGCAAATTGCCATCTCAAACGGTCCCCAATCCGAAGGGAAATGTTAGCGCTATGACCTTGAGGCGAGGGAAGGTGCTCAAGGGTCCAGAAGAGGGAAATAGGGAAACGAAAACAGTGAGTCACGCGCCGGATGACAACATTAGCCAGGCGCGCGGAGCGGTAATGTCTACTCCCGGAGCGCCAATAATGTATGAAGACGACGCGGTCAACGCAACGACCGCGCCCGAGGACAACAATAATCGAGCGCCGGATGAGAACATTAACAGCCGGCGCGCCAACCTAAAGTCTACTACTGGCGCGTTACCCACTGACGAAAATCCCAAACTTTGCCGTACTGACCCCCATTTGCCGTTTCCATTGCAGGTTAAGGCCCCTAAGAAACAAGTGATCGATAAAGAAGTATGGGATCTCTTCAAAAGAGTTGAAATCAATATTCCTCTACTCGAGGCGATTAAGCAAATTCCACGCTACGCTAAATTTCTCAAGGATTTGTGCACTAATCGCCGCCGTTCAACTCAACCTGAGCAGGTAATGTTTAATGCTAATGTTTCTGCAGTTATTCAAAGGAAGATACCTCCTAAATGCGGAGACCCAGGTATGTTTACCATTCCTTGTGTTATTGGCAACATTAGAGTCGAAAATTGCATGCTTGATCTCGGTGCGTCTATCAATGTTTTACCCTACTCTTTATATTCGAGATTATGCATTGGACCTTTGAAGCCACCTGGACTAACAATTCAATTGGCAGATAGATCTTGTAAGCGACCTGAAGGTATCATTGAAGATGTTTTAGTGCAGGTTGGTGACTTGATCTTTCCAGCTGACTTCTACGTGCTCAGAATGGACAGTAGTGATTCGGCTGATCATCCACCTATCCTACTTGGTCGCCCTTTCTTGAAAACATCAAAGATGAAGGTTGATTGCGACTCAGGGGTGCTGACCATGGAGGTGGAAGATGAGACAATAAAATTTGATTTATTCAAGGCTATGCAACACCCACCCGAGCACGCGACGGTAAATGCATTGGATGCGTTAGACGATGTAGTACATGAAATACAAGGCACCAGTGGCGAAGACCTATTGAGGGTAGCACTAGAGAGCGCCATTTTTACACAGAAGGATTCCTACGCTCTCTACGAGGACATACGTGCCATACTCACATAGCTCGACATTTCTCGTCCTCTGACGCCCAGGTATGAAGTTAATCAAATTCAGTTATTTAAAACTAATTCTTCGTTGCCTTCTTCTGTGCAGGCACCAGTTGTAGAACTGAAACCTCTCCCTGAGCATTTGAAGTACGCATTTTTGGGCGAAAATGACACTCTCCCAGTGATCATTAAGAGCGGACTTGAGGATGAACAAGAACAAAAGTACATAGAGGTACTCAAAACTAACAAATTGGCTATAGGTTGGACGCTTGGAGACATACGAGGGATAAGCCCGGTGGTGTGCATGCATCGAATTCTGCTAGAAGATGGAGCTAAGCCTTCGAGAGAGCCGCAGCGTCGCTTGAACCCAGTGATGATGGAGGTAGTGCGCAAAGAGGTACAAAAGCTTTTAGATGCTGATGTTATCTATCCTATTTCAGATAGCCAGTGGGTAAGTCCCGTACACGTGGTGCCGAAAAAGACGGGCATCACAGTTGAGAAGAATGAAGCCGGCGAGATGGTCACTACACGTGTTAAGAATGGATGGCGTATGTGCATAGACTACAGGAAGCTGAATGCAGTGACGCGTAAGGATCACTTTCCTCTTCCATTTATTGATCAGATGTTGGACAAGCTGGCAGGTAAACCATATTTTTGTTTTCTTGATGGTTTTTCGGGTTATAACCAACTCCCTATCGCACCTGAGGACTAAGATAAAACTACTTTCACATGTCCATTTGGCACTTTTGCATTTAGACGCATGTCTTTTGGTTTGTGCAATGCGCCTGGAACCTTTCAGAGGTTGGTTACTAGCATATTCTCCGACATGATTGGTAGTTTCATTGAGGTTTTTATGGATGATTTTACTGTGCATGGTGACACTTTTGATGCATGCCTAGATAACTTGAGTAGAGTACTTGAAAGGTGTGTGTCTATGAATTTATTGCTGAACTACGAAAAGTGTCATTTCATGGTTACACATGGTGTGGTCTTAGGGCATATAGTCTCCCGAGAGGGGATTCAGGTGGATAAAGCGAAAATAGATTTGATTTCTAGTCTGCCTTACCCTTCCACGGTGCGTGATATTAAATCGTTTCTGGGGCATGCTGGTTTTTATCGTCGTTTCATTAGGGATTTTTCCAAGAAAGCTCTGCCCTTATCTAACTTGTTGCAGAAAGATGTGCCATTTGAGTTTACAGATCAGTGCAGGGAGGCGTTCGACGAGCTGAAAATTGCGCTAACCAGTGCGCCTATTATTCGAGCACCCGATTGGAGCCAGCCATTCGAAATTATGTGTGATGCCAGTGATTATGCAGTGGGCGCAGTGCTCGGACAGAGAGCAGACAGGAAGCCAGTGGTCATTTACTACGCTTCGCGTACCTTGGACGCGGCTCAGAGAAATTATTCCACCACTGAGAAAGAATTGCTAGCTGTTGTTTTTGCTTTTAGAAAAATTCAGACCTTACTTATTGGGTACTAAAGTAATTGTGTTCTCTGATCATGCAGCTATTAGGTACTTGATGACGAAGAAGGAGGCTAAACCGAGGCTGATTCGTTGGATTTTGCTGCTGCAAGAATTTGACCTCGAAATCAAAGACAAGAAGGGAGTTGAGAACGCAGTTGCTGACCACCTGAGTCGATTAGTAAGGGAGGAAGAAGCTGGGCAGATTACTGAGACATTCCCAGATGAGCACCTCTACGCCATCACAGGTAAAATTCCATGGTACGCTCATATAGTGAACTACCTGGTCGGAGGTAAATGCCCACCTTCTTTCTCTAAAGCTCAATGTCTGAAACTTAAGCATGATGCTAGATATTATATATGGGATGATCCAGTTTTGTGGAAAATAGGCGTCGACCAAATACTTAGGAGATGCATCCCTGATGATGAGATTTCTTCTGTGCTTAGTTTCTGTCATGAGCATGCATGTGGTGGTCATTTTGGCCCGAAAAGAACAGCTAGGAAAATACTAGACAGTGGATTCTATTGGCCGCATATTTTTAGAGATTCATATGAGCACTGCAAACGATGTGATAGATGCCAACGCGTAGGGAATATATCCATTAAACATGAGATGCCTCAAATGCCGATTGTCGTTGATGAAGTATTTGATATGGGGTATTGATTTTATGGGTCCATTTCCTGCTTCACATGGTTATTTATACATTTTAGTGGCTGTAGATTATGTGTCCAAGTGGGTAGAAGCTAAGGCTACTCGGTGTGATGATGCTAAAACTGTAGTGGATTTTCTTCGCACTAACATATTTTGCAGACACGGAGTGCCTAAGGCTATAATCAGCGATCAGGGGACACATTTCTGCAATAGGATGATGGCTGCCACACTAAAACAATATCACGTTCATCACCGTACATCCACAGCTTATCATCCGCAGACAAATGGCCAGGCTGAAATTTCTAACCGGGAAATCAAGGGAATCTTAGAAAAGATGGTCAAACCTACACGGAAGGACTGGAGTCTACGCTTGAATGATGCATTGTGGGCATATAGGACTGCCTACAAGACACCCATCGGAACTTCTCCTTATCGTTTAGTGTATGGCAAGGCCTGCCATTTACCGGTAGAATTGGAGCACAGGGCGTATTGGGCACTTAAACAGTGCAACATGGATTTGACAAAGTCTGGGATGGAACGCAAGCTACAGTTGAGTGAATTAGAGGAGTTGTGCCTAGAGGCTTATGAGAGCCAATCAGACTACAAGGCGCGGACTAAGCTCTATCATGACAAGTTCATCCTACGAAGGACATTTGAGATTGGCCAGCAGGTACTTTTATTTTCATCACGATTACGACTAATGCCTGGCAAGTTGCGTTCTAGATGGACAGGTCCATACACGGTGGTGCAGATTGTTAATCACGGGGCGGTGGAGCTGGAGAACCCGAGAGACGGCAATCGGTTTAAGGTGAATGGCCAGCGCGTGAAACATTACTACGGTGGACCACCGCCGGATGCTCAAGAATGCGAGCTAGCCGAGCCTCACGGTGACAACTGAGTTGAGGTACCGTCGAGCCAACGACGTAAAACAAAGGCGCTTTACGGGAAAACAAACCGTCCTATCTCTAGTCCTAGTAACCGGGAATGGGTGGGTAACCCCTATCCTGCCTCGCACTGAAAGGATAATGATGAGAAAGAGCGGGACGCGCTCCATATGCTGCTATTCGAAGGCGATGATTGGAACGGTTCAAAGAAATAAGGGGGACAAGCAATTCACATTGGAGAGCAAAGCTCAAAAGGAAAATTCAGTCAAATGTGAAAGAAAGAAAAGTCAGAAAAAATAAACAATCGAGTTGAGTGAAGTCTTCGGACCAAACAAAACAAGAAGGTTTCAAAAGCTGTCCGACCAAAAGAAGAAGGATAAGAAAAGTTGAGTCCTCGTAGCTTGGATTTCTCACGTGCCAGAGAAAGCAAACTCAGTACATGCGCGCGACTATGACCTCTAGCTGAAGAATGGAGTCAGGAGTCTAAAGAGGACTATCTCCCAGTCATCCCTTAAATTACATCTTGACCTCTCAAGTAACATGTATCATTACGGTTTCTTGCTGATCTTTATTGAAGAATGAATGTGAGTATATGTTGATGAACTGATTAGTGACGACACCTCGAGTAATGTCAGTGTTTAGTCGTTGGCATGTTAGAATAGTTTTGGTGTCGCGAGTCTTGCTTTCGTTCTTTGTTCGGGACGAACAAGTTTAAGTGTGGGGTGGTAAGTATTCCCGCCTGTCACGCGGGTGACCCGGGTTCGATCCCCGGCAACGGCGCCAAAATTTGACGCGCGTCGTTGTACCCGCCAAACTTGTATTTATAATTCCAAGCTCTAGCTAGTGTAGCGGCAAGCAAGGGTCGAACCCAAGAGAACTGACTGTGAAGCGATTCCCTGTAAATACTGAACTAAAGGGGGTTTTGAGTGAATGGTCACAAGAACGAATGTAATAAAAGCGCAAATGTCAATCGAGAGAAATATTCAGCTCAGGGAATTCAATAGTGACTGTTATCATTGACTTCTAAGGATAGCTATTCTAATCAAACATGCGATCATTCCGTCAAAGGTAATAATCTAGAGTATCCCGACAAAGGTGATACTGAGCCTGGATTCTACTACTTGTTTCCACGACAAAGCTTCAACAAGAGTTGATAATCAGAATGGATGAACGGCTAGTTTCACGACAAAGTATACGCTAACCGTGCAATACAATTCAGGCAAATGAGGATCCAGAACTTACGAATGAATAGAAATATGCATTAAACCAAATCTCAAACATGAATGTCACCAATTGAAAACCCTAAACTGAAATACAAGTTTAGCTACTCATATTCATAACTGCAAAATACATTAAACTGAAAGAAATAACAAAAACTGTTCGGAATTACTATTCACCGCCGGTAAACACTGTTCACGCCGGAATCACTGTTCACTCAACCTCCAAAATTCCGTACGTCCTCTGTCTCCTCCGTCATCCAAAACTCTTCTCTCGTCGAAAAACTGCCGTCCCAAACTTCCGAAACCCTAATTGAGATCGGGCTGTAAAACAGATTTCGGGCCGCGGGCCCGAATGGTGACGTCATCATAAACCCAGCGCGCCCCATGAAGACATTATGTCGCGCGCCCAACGAATACATTAACTCTCGGCGCGCGACACTAATGTTGCCTGCTGGCGCGCGACTCACTGCAGTGCACTCCCATTTCCGCCAACGCCGATTTCTTCCATAAAAACACCGGTTTGAGCCGCAAATCTCTTCTCATGTATTCCGAACACCTGAAATGCAAACAACACTAAGAGGTAACTGTTCACATCAAAACATGTCGAAATAGTTGGGTTTAAATGGTTTAGCGAGTCGTATAAATACTCCCCATCAATTCCCTTGAATATGTTGAAATGAATTTCTTCGCCATCAACTTCCATAGAGAGCGTGCCCCTCCACACGTCTATCTTTGTGCGCGCGGTTATCAGAAAAGGTCTGCCCAGTAGGATCTGCGCACTGCTGGTGCTCAATTCACCCTCCATTTCTAGCACATAGAAATCTGCTGGGAACACCAGCTCTCCTCCTCGCACAAGAACATCCTCTATCATGCCCGTAGGTTGTTTGCACGACCGATCTGCTAGCTGAATGGTGAGACCTGCAGGCTTTAGTGGTCCAAGGCGCAATGTCGCATATAGGGAATAGGGTAGCAAATTTATGGATGCGCCTAAATCAATCATGCAATTGCTCACTGTGGTCTTACCTAAAGTGCATGGGATGGTGAACGTACCTGGGTCTCGGCACTTAGGTGGTACCTTATGTTGCACGATGGCTGAGGCCTGCGCATTTAGCATTACCTGTGCGCACTCGCCTTTCCTTCGCTTGTTTGTGCACATCTCCTTTAAAAACTTGGCGTACCTAAGGATCTGCCGAACTGCTTCAATAAGGGGAATGTTTATTTCCACCTTACTGAATAACTCGTAGAGCTCCTTGTCGAGCGCTTCTTTCCTAGCCGATGGTGCCTGCACAGGGAAAGGTGCAGGTATGTTAGTATGATTCGTGCCCTTGTCTTTTAATTGTGTTATACCTGGCGCTTCGCCCTGCTGGCTTGTGGCTGGCAATTCTGGTTGCGCGTTTGGCTCCGATTGCGCATTCTGCTCTGCTGGATCCGGGACTTGCGCAGCTGGTTGCGCAGGCGCCTTCGTGGTCTGCTCTGTTCCTATCGTGCGCCCAGTCCTCAGGGTCACTGCATTCACTCCTCCTTTGGGGTTCTGAATCACTTGCGAAGGCAGGTTGCCATCGCTCTTCTTTAGCTCATACACCGTGGTAGCGATCTGTGATAGCTGCTTTTCAATGGACTCGAACCGCTTGTCATACTTCTCGTCATTTTTGCGCACTGTATCTGCTAGCTGCCCCACGATATCTTCCAAAGATCGTCGCGGCTGCTGGTTGTTCTGTGCTGGTGCGTCAGTGCGGCGATGCGGTGGATTGTATGGTGCAGCTTGTTGCGTCTGCTGTGGCGCGCGCTGATCCGTGGACTGCCTCTGGAAATGGTTTTCCTCCTTCCATCTGAACCCATTTGCGGCTAGTCCAAAACGTGGCTGATTCTGTCTCTGTGGCCCTCTGTTATCCCATCCTCCAAGAGCATTGACATCTCCAGATTCTTCAAACAGCGTGGGACATGCATCGGTTTTGTGCTCGGTGGAATTGCAGAATTCGCATACCTTTGGCGCAACTGGTTGGGCGCTTTGCGCACTCATCAACTTCTGCAGCATGGCCTTCATTTCCTTGATCTCAGCGCTTGTTTCTACCTGATGCACAAAACGAGCACGACTATTTTCAAGTGTTAGTTGATGTCTTACCTGCCCGGCAGAGTCTTCTATCAGCTGCCACGCGTCTTCTGGGTACATATTGCAAATGTCGCCTCCTGCGCATGCGTTCAATAGTCTCAGCTCCATGGGTAGCAATCCATTCAGGAAATTCTCTATCAGCACATTCTGGGGCAGGCCATGAGTGTAGCAGTTGGCCTCCAGCTCCCTGAAACGCTCGTAATACTCTCATAGCGATTCTCCTGCGCTCTGCCAAGGTGCGGCCAGCTCCTTCCTGAGTAGCGCGATTTTTACTGTGGGATAAAATTTGTCCTAGAATTTCTTCTGCAGCTGCTCCCATGTGTGAATTGATCCTGCTGGTAAGTTCATTAGCCAATGCCTGGCCGTGTCACACAGTGAAAATGGGAACGCTTTCATTTTAAGCGCTTCCTCGCTCTCCCCTTCGGCCTCATGTTCTCGCAAATGACTAGGAACTCTCGCACATGCTTGACTGGATTTTCGTTGTTCATCCCGTGGAACTTGGGCATGTGATGAATGAGCGAGCTCCTTAGTTCAAAATGACCGTCTGGTGGTAGCACGATGCACCATGGCTGGTTAACTGTGAGTGGGGCTGACATCTCGCGCACTGTTCTGCGTCGCGCGGGTGGCGCATTATACACTTCAGCGGCCATCCTTGCTTCAACCTCGCGCTGCACTTCCTCCCTGAACAGGGCTGCGCGGTTATGTGCTCTTGCTTCTTCCGGGGTTCTGTCCCCTAAGTTGTCCCCAACGACACTGTTATCCTCCATGACCTGTTCTAAATCTCAAAGAAAACGAAATTAGAAAAAAACTAAGCTGCTGCGTCTGTCAGTGCGCAACTAGAATCTGCGCAGCGCAACTATTTCAAGGTTGCGCAGGCTAATGGTGATTGCGCGCTGTCAGAAACAACAACGAAAATAAAGCAAACAGAAATAACAAACTAGTAAAAGAAAACCTAAGCTGGTTAAAGCTTTTCTGTGTTGCTTTCCCCGGCAACGGTGCCAAAATTTGCTAATTATTGCCTTAGGCACTCCGTACTTGCAAAATATGTTAGTTCTCAGAAAATCAGCGACTGTCTTACCATCATCCCGTCTTGTGGCCTTAGCCTCGACCCATTTGGAGACATAGTCCACCGCGACCAATATATATTCGTAGCCGGCAGATGGAGGAAACGGCCCCATGAAGTCAATTCCCCATATATCAAACACTTCATCCACAAGAATCGGCGTCTGCGGCATTTCGTTGCGCGTTGATATGCTCCCTGTGCGCTGGCACCTGTCACAGTTCTTGCAGTAGTCATATGCGTCTTTAAACAGGTGCGGCCAATAAAATCCGCAGTCCAGGATCTTTCTGTTGGTGCGCTTTGGACCGAAGTGTCCTCCACATGCGTGCGCATGACAAAACATCAAAACAGAGTTAATTTCATGGTCAGGCACGCAGCGCCTTAAAATCTGATCAGGCCCTATTCTGAGCATATATGGATCATCCCAAAGGTAATGCCTGGACTCATGTTTCAATCTCATGCACTGGGTTTTATTGAAATGCGGAGGAAACGTACCTGTGACCAGGTAATTCGCAATGTGCGCATATCATGGTACCTTACCTGTCAGCGCCATCAGATGCTCGTCAGGAAATGTCTCCGTGATCTGCCCTGGCTCCTCCTCTTTCACGATCCTGCTCAGGTGGTCTGCGACTGTGTTCTCCGTGCCCTTCTTATCTGTGATGTCCAAGTCAAATTCCTGAAGCAGGAGCACCCAGCGCATCAGGCGTGGCTTAGTTTCCTTCTTGGACATTAGGTATCGGATGGCTGCGTGGTCTGTGTATATGATGACCCTAGCGCCTAGAACATATGCGCGGAACTTCTCTAGCGCAAACACAATTGCCAGAAGCTCCTTCTCTGTGGTGGTGTAGTTCCTCTGCGCAGCGTCCAGGGTGCGCGATGCATAATAAATGGCGTGCGGCTTCTTGTCCACTCGCTGCCCCAGGACTGCACCTACTGCATAATCGCTTGCGTTGCACATCCGTTCAAATGGTAGGCTCCAGTCTGGTGCGCGCATTACTGGCGCACTTGTCAGCGCCTCTTTCAGCTTATCAAACGCTGCCCTGCACTCATTAGTAAATTCGAAACACACATCCTTTTGCAAGAGGTTAGACAAGGGTATACAAATAGTAGAAAAATCTTTTATGAATCGCCTGTAAAACCCGGCATGCCCAAGGAATGATTTCACATCGCGCACGTTAGTGGCATAAGGTAGATTAAGATCAATTTTAGCTTTATCCACCTTGATACCCTCCTGTGAGATAATATGTCCTAGTACTACACCATGTGATACCATGAAATGACATTTTTCATAATTGAGCACTAGGTTTTTTGATATGTAGCGCGCTAAGACCTTATCAAGATGTGTTAAGCATGCATCAAAGGTACCTCCATATACGGTGAAATCATCCATGAACACTTCTATGCATATACCAATCATATCAGAAACAATGCTCATGACTAGTCGTTGGAACGTACCTGGCGCGTTACACAGCCCAAATGACATGCGCCGAAACGGAAACGTACCGAACGGGCAAGTGAACGTGGTCTTTTCTTGATCCTCCGCAGCTATGGGTATCTGATTGTACCCTGAATATCCGTCCAAGAAGCAAAAGTTGGGCTTTCCCGCTAATCGATCTAGCATCTGGTCCTTGCGCGTGACTGCGTTAAGCTTCCTGTAGTCGATGCACATGCGCCATCCAGTTTGTATGCGCTTGGGAACTAGCTCGCCCTGCGCATTCTCTTCTACAGTGATTCCTCCTTTCTTTGGCACAACGTGCACTGGACTGACCCATTTGCTGTCTGAGATGGGGTAAATGACTCCTGCGTCAAGCAACTTCAGGACCTCCTTCTGCACCACCTCCATCATGTTTGGGTTCAATCTGCGCTGAGCCTCCCTGGATGGTTTGGCACCATCTTCTAACAGAATCCTATGCATGCATACGTCCGGGCTCACTCCACGCAGATCAGCAAGTGTCCATCCTATAGCGCGCTGGTTCTTGCGCAGCACCTGCTGTAATTGCGCCTCCTGCTCCTCTTTTAATCCTTTCTTTATGATCACTGGCAGGGTGTCCTCGTTGCCCAAGAATATGTATTTCAGGTGTTCTGGGAGTTGCTTCAGCTCGACCTTGGGTGCCTGTTCAATAGAGGGCAAGATTTTTTTAGCAGTGATAGACTTTAACTATGGTTTGGACCTGTCTGGGTTCTGGTTCAGCACTACTCAGCTCCTCCTCCTGCGCCTCTAACTCTGCCTGTGCCAGTGTTATGGGTTCTTCTGCTGCGCTCGCACATTGTGCATCTGTGACCAAGTCATCTAAGCTGTCCTTTGCGTGCACCGTGGCGTCTTCATGAGGGTGCTGCATCCCCTTGAATATGTTGAAATGAATTTCTTCGCCATCAACCTCCATGTAGAGCGTGCCCCTCCACACGTCTATCTTCCTGCGCGCGGTCAGAAATGCTCTGCCCAGTAGGATCTCCGCACTGCTGGTGCTTGATTCTCCCTCCATTTCTAGGACATAGAAGTCTGCTGGGAAAATCAGCTCTCCTACTCGCACAAGAACATCCTCTATCATGCCCGCAGGTTGTTTGCACGACCGATCTGCTAGCTGAATGGTGAGACCTGCAGGCTTTAGTGGTCCAAGGCGCAATGTCGCGTATAGAGAGTAGGGTAGCAAATTTATGGATGCGCCTAAATCAATCATGCAATTGCTCACTGTGGTCTTACCTAAAGTGCATGGGATGGTGAACGTACCTGGGTCTCGGCACTTAGGTGGTACCTTATGTTGCACGATGGCTGAGGCCTGCGCATTTAGCATTACCTGTCCGCACTCGCCTTTCCTTCGCTTGTTTGTGCACAGCTCCTTTAAAAACTTGGCGTACCTAAGGATCTGCCGAACTGCTTCAATAAGGGGAATGTTTATTTCCACCTTACTGAATAATTCGTAGAGCTCCTTATCCAGCGCTTCCTTTCTAGCCGATGGTTCCTGCACATGGAAAGGTGCAGGTATGTTAGTACGATTCGTGCACTTGTCTTTTAATTGTGTCATACCTGGCGCTTCGCCCTACTGGCTTGTGGCTGGCACTTCTGGTTGCGCGTTTGGCTCCGGTTGCGCATTCTGCTCTGCTGGATCCGGGACTTGCGCAGCTGGTTGCGCGGGTGCCTGCGTGGTCTGCTCTGTTCTTATCGTGCGCCCAGTCCTCAGGGTCACTGCATTGACTCCTCCCTTGGGGTTCTGAATCACTTGCGAAGGCAGGTTGCCATCGCTCTTCTTTAGCTCATAAACCGTGGTAGCGATCTGTGATAGCTGCTTTTCAATGGACTCGAACCGCTTGTCATACTTCTCGTCATTTTTGCGCACTGTGTCTGCAAGCTGCCCCACGATATCTTCCAAAGATCGCCTCGGTTGCTGGTTGTTATGCGCGGGTGCGTCAGTGCGGCGATGCGGTGGATTGTAGGGCGCAGCTTGTTGCGTCTGCTGTGGCGCGCGCTGATCTATGGACTGCAGCTGGAAATTGTTTTCCTCCTTCCATCTGAACCCATTTGCGGCTAGTCCAAAACGCGGCTGATTCTGTCTCTGTGGCCCTCTGTTATCCCATCCTCCAAGAGCATTGACATCTCTGGATTCCTCAAACAGCGTGGGACATGCTTGGTTTTGTGCTAGGTGGAATTGCAGAATTCGCATACCTTTGGCGCAACTGGTTGTGCGCTTTGCGCACTCATCAACTTCTGCAGCATGGCCTTCATTTCCTTGATCTCAGCGTTTGTTTCTACCTGATGCACAGAACGAGCACGACTATTTTCAAGTGTTAGCTGATGTCTTACCTGCCCGGCAGAGTCTTCTATCAGCTGCCACGCGTCTTCTGGGTACATGTTGCAAATGTCGCCTCCTGCGCATGCGTTCAATAGTCTCAGCTCCATGGGTAGCAGTCCATTCAGAAAGTTCTCTACCAGGACATTCTGGGGCAGGCCGTGATTGTAGCAGTTAGCCTCCAGCTCCCTGAAACGCTCGTAATACTCTGATAGCGATTCTCCTGCGCTCTGCCTAGGTGCGGCCAGCTCCCTCCTGAGTAGCGCGATCTTTGCTGTGGGATAAAATTTGTCTAGGAACATCTTCTGCAGCTGCTCCCATGTGTGAATTGATCCTGCTGGTAGGTTCATTAGCCAATGTCTGGCTGAGTCACACAGTGAAAATGGGAACGCTTTCATCTTCAGCGCTTCATCGCTTTCCCCTTCGGTCTTCATGTTCTCGCAAATGACTAGGAACTCTCGCACATGCTTGACTAGATTTTCGTTGTTCATCCCGTGGAACTTGGGCATGTGATGAATGAGCGAGCTCCTTAGTTCAAAATATCCGTCTGGCGGAAGCACGATGCACCATGGCTGGTTAACGGTGAGTGGGGCTGACATCTCGCGCACTGTTCTGCGTCGCGCGGGTGGCGCATTATATACTTCAGCGGCCATCCTTGCTTCAACCTCGCGCTGCACTTCCTCTCTGAACAGGGCTGCGCGGTTATGTGCTCTTGCTTCTTTCGGGGTTCTGTCCCCTAAGTTGTCCCCAACGACACTATTATCCTCCATGACCTGTTCTAAATCTCAAAGAAAACGAAATTAAAAGATAACAAAGCTGTTGCGTCTGTCAGTGCGCAACTAGAATCTGCGCAGTGCAACTGTTTCAAGGTTGCGCAGGCCAATGGTGGTTGCGCGCTGTCAGCAACAACAACGAAAATAAAACAAACCGAAATAACTAACTATTAAAAAAAAACCTAAGCTGGTTAAAGCTTATCTGTGTTGCTTCCCCGGCAATGGCGCCACAATTTGATCCACTCGTCGTTGTCCGCGTCAAATTAATTCCTTCCTCTTCCACTTAGTACAATGGTTAAGTCGGGGTCGAATCCTCAGGGAAGCAGTAGATTAGCTTTAACTAGTTCGTGCACTTACGAAAACTGGGGGTGTGCGTGATTGGGGTTGCGCAGTGCGCGAGTAAACAGTGGTAAACGCACGAATTGCACTAGACGTGCGCAGGCAGTAGAGACTAAGTACTATGACTATGAGAAGTATCAGCGCAGACAATCCTCTATGAGTGTATTCCTTATCATTGACTCTAAATGTCTATAGTTTGGTTTACTAAAGTTAGTGTCCGGTCAAGGCTTCCTAACTTGTGCGCATGTTCTGATCAAAGTTCATGAGCTATTAATTCTTAAGACTAGTCTAAACAGCTGCGAATCCTGTCACAGTAGCAACTGATTAACCTAGCGCGTTACTCCTAGTTGGCACCGTCAGGCTATTCAACTAGTTTAACATACAACAACAAGCAACAAGAGTAAGATTGCGGTTCAAGGCTTCCCCTACTCATGTAACAAGCTGCCAACAATGTGCACAGAATTAATATAAGCAAACAAGCTATGCATTAAGCGCAAGTCTCAAAGGAAATACTCATAGATTCATGCCCAACCGATACTAAGCGTTTAGCTAGACATGCTAGTAGTAAACATCATAGAAATAGTAAATAATATCTAAAGTGTCCAAGAAAACAATAGCAAACAGTGCGTGCAGGTTGCAGTCTTGGCTGGCGCAGTCGGCTAGCGCAGGTCCTCTCAGCAAGCTCGTGTGTTTTTCAGTTCTGCCGTTCTCTCCTCCTTTTGTTGTATATCTCGTGTCTCTCCCTGATGCCCTAGCCTTCTTCTCTTTATATACTGCTCAGAGACTCATCTTTGGCAACTTCCAAATCTGGTGGTGTCAGGATTTGGAAATACTACCATCTGCGCATGGCGCACGGCACACTTGGTTAGCGCACTCGGTTAGCGCACCGGTCGACTCAGCCAATTCTTCTGTTTACGCCGCTAGCTCCGCAGGCTGTGTGATGCGCGTCCTAAACGCTGCCTGTTAGTGCGTATCCGGCTTAGGCCTTCGTTTTGCCCTGTAATATAAAAACATTGGAAACCAGTAATCTTGTACATAAAATAGTGCAAACAAGCATAGGGTTAGGATCTAAATAGTGTGTATAAATAGGCTCTATCATACCCCCCACACTTGCCCCTTGTTCGTCCCGAACAAGCACTCAAGCACGGATACCATTACCTCTTTGGAGTCTAGCGCACAGTCTTGCACTCTGGCGCGATCTGCACTACTGATCACCTTGCGCTGCTCTACCACCTGCGCGCATCTGCCTTCAGCAGTTCTAATATAATGATTTCGCAATTCATTACCTCTTAGCTAGGATGAAGATCATTTCGGATGGCTGGGAGATAGCTCTTCATAGGCTCCAGGTTGTCAGCTCTCACTTCGAGGATGGGTATATGGTTGATAACGCAAGCTTCTTCCCGTGCGTGATTCTTCCGCGCACTTCCCGGGAACCTAAGCCTTTTTGATGATTTTTTTTCTTTCTCGTGAACTTGCGCACGCTGGTACTGAGTAGTGCGCATGCTAGCTTCTTTAGCACATATCATCTGCTGGTATTTTTCTTTTGTACAACTTTCTCTGCAATTTCTTACGTTCCCAGAACGGTTCCAGTCTCGGCCTTCGGATAGCAGCTATGGAACAACGCTCCGCTCTCCCTCCTTGGTCTGTCTGCACAGGTCAGCGCACGCGTTTACTCCCGCGCCCGCCTTCCTTAGCTCGACTTCCAGAGGGAAGGTGGTCTGTTTTCCCACCTCGCCACTCTTTGGGTATTCGCCTTCGGCATCTGCGTGACTGAGCGCGCTCTCTTGTTCCGAAAGTCGCGAAGCACAGGCCTCCACTAGCGCTCTCGACCATATACCTCACCTCCGAAGCTCGAACGACTAACCGCCTCTCTAGAGCGTTTCTGTCAACTCCACATCCCCTGTATATCCCAACTAACAGAAGCAGAAAAACGAAAAAAAAAATACTAAAACAGTTGATAGCAGCGCACGCAATAATGGATAGCGCAAAACAAGTTGACAGTATGCGCAACCCGCACACAAGCGCACTACTGCTACTGTTCTCTTCAACTAACTAAGCTACACTACCAAGCTAAAAAACACGTGAAATGTAAATGTAACGCTCCCCCCCTCCACACTTAAACAGAGACGTGTCCCCACGACTCTAGCTCAAGCGCACGGAGAACGCGCACATGCCTGCAATCCAAACAAAGAACATAAAAAACTAAAAACATATAGTCAAAGCAGCGCAATATAGCAAAGGGTCACAAACTATTTAGCACAAAAGTTCAGCACAAATAGAGCAACATAATATCAAATAATGTTCAGAGAATAGACACCACCCGAAAGAAATAATGCGCTCCCCCTGCAGCGCTAGATGTCCTCTGAGCTGGACGCAGCCGCTGAAGCATGCGCCTCCTCCTCTGAAGAATCTGTCACATAATCGGTGCTGGAGGAAGGCGGTACAACAGAAAGGGCGGCAGGCTGCACCACGAAGTCGTCCTCTGAGATGGGGTCCCATAGCGAGTCTGAGCTGGTGCTAATGATGGGTTCGGCTTCAGGGGACCGCGGAATGGACGGCTGGGCAGGGGATGGTGCAGGTGCTGGTACTGGCTCTGCTGCTGGGGCTGGCTCTGCTGTGAGCACCGGGGACTGGGTAGGAGGGCTGGCTGGCTGGCGCGGCTCGCTGGGGGATCCTGGGGGCGGCCTGCGCAGACTGAGGAGAGGGGGAATAGCATCTCCAAATCTCCACCCTGATGGTGGGCTCATGCTCAAATCTGCCCCCTCGGGCGCTAAATATTCGAGCACGCACATGACGTTGAACATCATGCGCCGCTCCTCTGGTACCTCCTCAGGCGCCTCCTCTGCCTCCGTCCTGGGGCGCTTTCCTTGTGCACGCGGGGGAGAATCCTCAATGGCAATGGTAACTGGCTCCCCCTGCGGTGCACTTGCCCTTCGGCGCGCTCCAGTCTGCGCACGAGTCCTCATGCGCCTGACTGGAGGCGCAACTGGCTCTGGGGCCTCGTCCATCTCTATTTCCTCCGCAGCCTCCTCTGCTTGCGCGCTGCCTCGGCGCTCTGGCCGGCTGCAGCCGGTAGCACCATTCCAATGTACCATCCTCTCTCATGGCTACCGCTCTTATCTGCAGCATATGGGCGCGGTCAAGGGAACAGCCGGCACCACTTGTGCTCAGGCACCTCAGGCCCTCCATGCAACGCACGCAGCAGGTGCGTGATCATCCCTCCACAAGTCAGCGGCCCCCTCGTGCTGACCCGACTCCAATGGATCACCATGTTCAAGACAAACAACACCCTCTTCCCATAGTAAGAACCCTTCAAAATCTCCATGTCCAGTAAGCTGATCTTGGACGCACCATTGAAGCGCCCGATGATGGCATAGGCGACCATGCGCCATAGGTAGAACATCCACGGGTCGCGCAGCTCGCGTCCTCGGCTGCGCCCCGCGGCAAAAACTGGGCCGGTCGCCATCTCGCGCCACGCCTCCTGATTCGTGTGCGTGTCTATGTCCGCCTCATGCACCTTTGCGCACCTCAGCGTGCGCTTCAGCCTCTTAGCCGAGGCAATGTACCAGACTCCTCTGTGCCGGTACCTTATCTCCAGATCAGCCGGCTCTAGTGACGCCAAAAACTCGCAGGTATCTTCTTTATCCGCTGCGCTGTTGTGCGTCGTTGTGCGCGTCAAATTAGTTCCTTCCTTTTCCACTTAGTATAGCGGTTAAGTCAGGGTCGATTCCACAGGGAGCAAGTAGATTAGCTTTAACTAGTAACCTGCACTTACGAAAACTGGGGGGTGTGAGTAATTGGGTTGCGCAAGTGCGCGAGTAAACAGTAGTAAACACAGAAATTGCACGAGACGTGCGCAGGCAGTAGAGATTAAGTACTACGACTATGAAAGGTATCGGCGCAGACAATCCTCTATGAATGTATTCCTTATCATCGACTCTAAACGTCTATAGTTTGGTTTACTATATCCATTGCAATGAAGTGCCTCGTCAAGTGTAGATTCTCTTTGGCTATGAGTTCAATGTTGCATATATGATCGGCTCGGTTCTTTGTCACCTCCTAGTACGTCGAGTTTTTTCTTAGTGATGCGTACACGCCACGCACATGTGGCCTCTCCTTCCCAACACTGGAGAACCAACAAATGAGAGTCTGATTCCTTCGTCATATATTTAACAGGATGCCATAGAGAATATTTTTGTACTGCGTATATCGCATCGGCTTTCCAACTAAATATCGATCTAACACCAATTGCCTCGTACTGTCCAAAGTTTCTGCCCAAATACTCGTCCGTTGGTTCATTAGCATCCCATGCCGCTTGACACAAGTCGTTGTGTGTGCCAAATTTGTAATTTATATCTCCAAGCTCTAGCTAGTGTAGCGGCAAGCAAGGGTAGAACCCAAGTGAACTGACTGTGAAGCAATTTCCTGTGATTATTAAACTAAAAGGGGTTTAAGTAAGTTGTCGTAAGAACGAAAGTAAGTAAACGTGAATAACAATTGAGAGAAGTATTCAGTTCAAGTAATTCAGTAGTGACTATTATCATTGACTTCTAAAGATTGCTATTCTAATCAAGCATGTAGTTTCCGACAAAGGTAATAACCTAGAGTACCCCGACAAAGTTTCGACAAGCATAAATAATCAGAATTGATAATGGGATTAGTTTCACGACAAAGTATAAGCTAACCGCAAAACACAATTCATGTAATTTAAGATCCATAACTACGATTGAATAGAAACAGGCATTAAATCCAAGTCTCAAACATGTATGTCACTAACTGAAAATCCTAAACTGAAACAGAAATTTAGCTACTCATAGTCATGACTGAAAAACACATTAAATTGAATGGAATGAAAACACTGTTCACCGCCGCGATCACTGTTCATTGCCAGAAAACATTGTTCACGCAAGACTTCGCCTCCCTCCAAAATTCCGTCGGCGAATCGTTCCCACAGCCGCCGTCTGATCTCTTTCGTTCTGAAACACTAATTGAGACTAGGCTTCAAAATTTGATTTCGGTCTGCGGGCCCGTTGCTGACGTCATCACCATTCCGCGCCGCATGTTGACATTAAGTCGCGCGCCCAGTAAGACATTAAACTTCTGGCGCGCGACACTAAAGTCTTCTTCGGGCGTTGAACTCACTGAGATGCACACTTCATTCCTTCAACGTCAATTTTCACATTTGGCTCTCTAAAAACACCATTTTAAGTCGCGAGTCTCTTTTCATGTATTCCAAAAACCTGAAATGCAAACAACATTAAGAAGTAGCTGTTCACATAAAAACATGTCAAAAAAGTTGGGTTTAAACGGTTTAGCTAGTCGTATAAATACGCCTCATCATCGCTGCATTACGAAATGCCGGACTATCTCATACAAGTTCGGGTTCGGGGACTGCGAACACACCCTCGCTATTAATTTCTTCGATAAATTCCATCTCATCTCGATTGTATATAACCACACGAACTCGTACATGACGGGCATATCAAGAGTCTCAAACGTGAACATAACCATCGGGTCCGAATCTACGTTTTCCATCTCTGTCAAGTATCCCTACACAATAAATATTACACAATTCACATGTTATCAGCTAACAATTTTAATAACTAACCATAATAATCTATCAGCTAACAAACTCCATCAAAATTTCTAATCAACGAATTCACATGTTATCAATATATCAAATAACCTGCTCCTTCAGATGCTGCCAAAAAATTGGGCCAAAATGTGGGCAGGAAGATGAGGGAGCAAGAGAAAGTTGCGGGAAGAGAGTAATTTACATTGAGTTCGATCTTAGTAAGACCGAACTTATTATTGTTTCACTAATGGATCGCACATGGCGTCCATTATTGCTTTCTGCAACATATCAGATAGGACAAATAATTGTGATGAGTTCGGTCTTACTAAGACCGAACTCATTATTGATTCAATAATGGAACGCACGTGCCATCCATTTTTGCATTCTGGAACAACTCAGAACCAAACTCAAATGAATTTGGTCTTAATAAGATCGAACTCAGATAATTTCAACGATTTCCGTCTTACCAAGCCCGAACTCATTCGAATTCAGATGATTTCGATCTTGGTAAGACCGAAATCAAGCATTTTCTAAGAATTCTTGCTAAGACCAAAATAAAAACGAAATGGGGCATTTCAGAAAGGGTTTTCAAATGTAAGGCATTTGGGATATTGAATTTGCCAAACGGGGTAATTGTGAAAAATTTTCATTTTTGGGTCACTTTGCTTGTTGGGCTTTTCTTTTTATTTATTGTATTACAATATAAACATAGATAGCTTGTAAGTGTTTCCTGCCAAAAAAGTATATATTACAATTATAATTGAGATTATAAAAAAATTCATAAATTAATCGGAAAATTTCCATTCAGCCGCAGGGATTAAGGGTCTGTTCTTTTGACCTTAAGTTATTTACTTAAGTACTTAAATTAGTATTCATCATCACAACAACTATAGAGATGGAAGTGGGTCGGACTGGGTCGAAAAAAACGAGCTGGCCCACGAGCTGGGTTAAGTAAAAAAACTCTGAACTCAACCCGACCCACAGGTTATAAGTTAGCTCGCCACGAACAAGCTGGGTCGGGCTGACACTCGAGTTGGACACATGGGTTGGACCCACGAGTTGAGCCCACGGGTTGGACCGACGAATTGACGGTTATTGTACAAGGGTTTAGGGGTTTGAAGTATAGGGCTTAGGGGTATAGGGTTTAGGATTTTGAGAACTTGTACTTGTACATATATTTTTTATCTAAATTATATTTAGAAGATAGTAGTAAAATACTTGTGAGTATATTAAAAATTATTCTTTTAATTTTAATTAGAAACCCGCTCATTTATTAATTGGGAGCCAAACATCCTGGCTCGGGGGAAGTACATACCGGTGGCCAAAGCCTGACACGAACTCTAAGTATCTAAACTGGAACTTTATAAATAGTGTAATTTTACAATAGCCTAACACCAATTGATTATAAAACATGCTAAAAAGATAACGATATATTATTCTGATTCATCTCCAGTTGCATAGTCAAAATTTGTTTTACTGTCTTGTTCTCTTCTTTCAGCAGCAAGCCAATATTTTAGGCAAATGCACATTTCAATTGAAGTATCATTCAAACGTGATCTTTTATCATCCATACCCTTGTACCTGCAGGATAACAAGCTTCACACGCTACAGTTGACATCGGAGCAGTTAGTAGGTCCCTAGCCATAGCAGATAGTATAAGTCAATATGACCGTTTACCTTCCACCACGCCAACAAATCCAGTTTTGGGTCTGTTGGAGGCTTGGATTGGGATAAATAAAATTGAAGCTCATTGTAATTTGAACTCTCCGCGTTTGATTGAAAGGAGGTACTACACTCACCTATGGCTTGCTTTTTATATACTTGACATTGATACAATGCAAAATCTTCCTCGCAAACGAACGACACATTAATTGTATCTTGTTGTGAGGATGAACTACAATCAGAACCTACTTTTGCAACATATAAATCATATAATTCAAATAAAGCATCATAAATTTGTTGTTTAATAAAAGTAATATCATTATTCAAATTAAGTGTTAGATATAGTTATTCAACAAAATATTGTACACCTGCCACTTTAAATCTAGGATCCATACAAGATGCTAAGCAACCAATCAAGAGAATATTCTCCCAATATTTTTTAAATTTTGCTTCCATGGGAGAGAAAATGTCAACATATAAGTCCGAACTCCTATGTTTTTGAAAACATGTAGACATAGTAAATAATTGATGTAATAAAAAGGGAGAAGTGGGAAAATAAATACCACCCAATTTGTTAGTAGCAACATAAAAACCTTCTAAGGGCCTGTTCTTTAGCCATTAAATTTTCAGCACTTAAGCTAAGTTAAGGTAAGTTAAGTTAAGTTAAGTTAAGTTCAGTTAAGTTAAGGTAAGTTAAGTTAAGTTAAGGTAAGTTAAGTTAAGTTAAGTTAAGTTAAGATAAGTTAAGTTAAGTTAAGTTAAGTACTACCCATCACCCCAACCCACCATCACACCCCACCACCACCACTCCAACCTACCACCACCACCACCACCCAAACCACACCACCACCACCAACCCACCACCCCAACCACACCACCACCATCACAACCACACCATCCCCCACCCCCACCAGCAACACCCCAACCCACCACCCCAACCACAACACCACACCATCACCACCACCACCCCAACCACCCCACCCCCACACCACCACCCCAACCACACCACCACTCCAACCACACCACCACCACCACCCCAACAACACCACCACACTACCACCACCCCAACCCACCACCACCACCACCAACCCACCACCACAACCCCAACCCAACACCCCCACCACCACCACCACCAACACCCCCACCACCACAACCCCAACCCACCACCCCAACTATACCACCACCACCATAAAAATATGTTTGTAAAAGTACTTAAGTTAAGTTAAGTTAAGTTCAGTTAAGTTAAGGTAAGTTCAGTTAAGTTAAGTTAAATTCAGTTAAGTTAAGGTAAGTTAAGTTAAGTTAAGGTAAGTTAAGTTAAGTTAAAGTAAGTTAAGTTAAGTTAAGTTAAGTTAAGCATAAGTTAAGGTCTAAAGAACATACCCTAAATATGAAAGAATCAATTCGGCCTTATGCCTATCTTCTTCATCAATTGAATTTTGAAAGTTTCTTTCATTCCAAGAACTTGTAATAACATCTTTATAAAGCATACAACATTTAAGCATATCTCGTGTCGAATTCCATCTAGTGATCACATCTAGAGAAAATGTTTATACCGCAAGTTATGAAATTTATAAAGATCTTTAAATTCTTGCTTACGATGACCATTTGATTGAATATATTTAAATGCACCTCTAATTTTCTCTATATGTGGCTTGATAATTTCTATGCCGGATTGCACACACAAATTAATAATATGACATGCACATCTAATATAAAATAATTTACCACCAAGAATTGGTTTGATGCGGGTGATTAAATGTGTGACCGCAACACTATTATTAGATGCTTGTCAAATGATATTGAAAACACTTTTTCACCTAATCCAAAATCATTTATAGTATTTTCAATCATATGTGCTATAAAAAGTCATTTATGTAGATGTTCCATAGGTTTAAACATAAGAATTCTTTTTTGCATCACCCAATCAATATCAGTCCAATGACCAGTTAAACAAATATATCCATATCCAAAAGGAGAAGTTCAAATATGAGACGTTAGGGAAATCATACATTTCACATCTAAAAACATATTAATTAGCATTTGTTTTTTAAAGTTAAATGTACGAAAAGTATCTTCTCGAATAGTTTTTCTTGAAACCCCCTTAAAATATGGTTGTAAATATTTTTTAATAAAACTAGTAAATTAAGGATCATCACCCCTTGAAAAAGATTGTTCCCCTATATTATATATTTAGCTAAACCAATACGAGCTTTAGCTTCTGATTAATGTCGTGTTGGTCCCGGTTGTTCATAAGGTTGTGCACTATCAGTTCAGACGGACCCACTAACTAAAATAGTTTGGTTGGAATCAATAACCCAATCCGGATGCTTTTTAGCAATGTGGCATGAAAACGTACCCGTACCCCCTCCCACTGAAATTTTACACTCTTGTCCACATTTTTTACATTTGGCAAATCTTACATTATCCATCTAAATGATTTCAAAATAAACCCATCTTGAAGATTTGTACATGTGTTCATCTTTCCTAGAGGTAGAGGTGGATGATGGTGTGACTATGTGAGTATTCGATAATGAGTTTGGAGCTTCGTCCATCCTCTAAACACTATTCACACGTTCACTGTTTTCCACCACATTCTCATCATTAGGAGGAAGATATTCAAAATTATAGAGATAAAATTTTTCCATGGTAAACAAATGCAACAAAAACAAAAACAATTAATATCTAAATAGCAAAATAAAATATATCGAAACGAAGATTTGAGCTTTAAGAGTTGAAAAGCCCGTTGCTTGCAAAATTGAGACTTGAGCACTTGAGAAGAAGAGAGGTTTTAGAGAGTTGCTGGTATGTAAAATATGGTATAAGAATGAGGTATTTATAGAATTTAGGAATGAGATCAAAATTTTGGAATTTGATATTTTTGAATTTCAACGGCTATATTTTTAAATTTTAGCCCGCGGGTGTTGCCCGTGGGTCGGGCGAGCAAGGTCAGGGCTAGGCTGGGTCGAAATTTTTTTGACAGACTCAGCCCGACCCGCGAGCTATAACCGAGCCCACTCGACCCCCGAGTTGACATGCCAGCCCACGACCCACACGAGCTTGCCCACGGGTTGTCTAACCCACTTCCACCTCTAGAACAACACCATCATCACACCACCACCACCACCACACATTCACACCACCACCACCAACAACACCACCACACTACCTTAACATCACAATCACAATATCACCACCACCACCACAATAACCTACCACCACAAAAATACTACCACCACCACAACACAACAACAATCCACCACCATAAAAACATCACACCACACCACACCTCCACAACACAACAACAACCTACCACCACCACAACACCACCACTCCACTACCACTACCACCACCCCACTACCTTAACATTACAACCACCACACAATCACATTATCACCACCACCTCCACCACCACCATCACAACACTAACACCATCCACACAACAACACATCCACACCACCAAGACAAAAACACTACCACCACCACACAACCACAATATCACCACCACCACAACATATTCACACCATCACCACTACACTACCACCATCACCCCACTACATTAACATCACAACCACACTATCACCACCACCACCAAAAAATCACTACCACCACCACAACACAACAACAATCCACCACCACCACCACAACACAACAACAACCCCCCACCACCACCACAATACCACTACCACCACCATCATACCACTATCACCACCATTACCACACCACCACTACACCACTACCACTACCACCACCATTACCACAACACTTCTAAAACCACAACAACCCACCACCACAAAAACAACACATCACCAATAAAAAAATAATAATAATTGGACTTAACTTAAGTTTATTTAACTTAACATACTTAACTTATTTACTTAAAATTTAAGTGAAAAAGAACAGGGCCTAAGCCTCGCAGAAGGTCTTACAACTCTCCTCTCCGTAGCCCTAGTGAGCCTGTAATCCCCAACAAATTCACTATCTAAGCTCTATACTACTTCAAGTATTTCTTCAGCATTTTCTCCTAATCACTACTCTGCACCTCCACCTCTTAACTCGAGGCTCTCTAGTTCTACCCCACCTTTATCATTTTGATCATTTCTCTGCTATAAAGGAAGGCTTGTTCATTAAAGCTGAGATCTCTACTAATAATTGTTTTCCTGAAACCTTTTTCTAGACACCACATTTTATACCCTTTGACACCTTCATGATAGCATATGAACACATAGTTAATGGCTCTCGGATCTAACTTACCCGATTTTATATGAACATGTGCCATACATTTAAAAACTCTTAACTTACTGTAATCTACACAGTGTTCAGTCCACGATTGGGTAAGGGCTTTTTAAACCTTACTGTAGAGGATGGGTATCAGTTTATTAAATGACAGGCAATCTGGACTGCTTCAGCCCATAAACTCTCTGGCATATGAGGTTATATTAACATACACGTGCCTCTTTATAAAAGATCATATTTAACCTTTGAAATTTGACTGCGCTGCTGATCTCGAGTTACAACTTCTAGAGTTACAGCTACTGCTGCAGCACTCTCTCTATCTTTCTGAGGAAATTATTCTTCTGATGAATTAGAAAGACACAAATAATTTGTTCACCCAGTTCGGCAAGTTGCCTATGTCAGGGGAGGATCACATTTCGATCCTCAAGATTTCACTATCATGGTTTAAGGTACAAAGGAGTCTAACCTCTACTTCTCACCTAGTCAAAATATTTCGCTCAGTCTAACCCTCTAGACTAGCTAGCAGTATGATCACACAGACTCTCTTCATGCTACCTACACACTTTCAGTAAAGAATAGCTACAGACCTGACACTCATACTTAGCCAAACCCTATTACAATGTGCAATACACGGAATGCTTCAACACGCTTTGTATCAGAGTTCCTGTAACTTCTGCCGACTACTATTCTAGCACTCTTTACCAAAAAATTGTACACTCTGAGTTCTACAAACCCAGACTTTGCTTCTCCTCGATCAATGACCGTCTGTCAATATCGGGTAGCCACAGTTAGTGCTCGAACAGCCTGCAACACCTCTGGTTCGCAGCTATTCTCCAAAGCTTCTGTTTGATCCTTTAACGAGCCACACTTTAGTTGAATTTTATGGATCAAATCTTGATCGAACTTAGCGAATTCTGATCTCCTCTGCGCACAACACCACTGCAACTCCGCCTTCCGCGATTGACTCTAATGCGCGTGTGTGTCTCTGTGAATATCTCTCTCTGCTCAAGGAACTGCCTTTGCCTTCCTCTTATAGCTTCACCGATCACCTGTCACGGAAACCTTGTTGCCTTAAGATTCAAAGTGCTGCAGAGCATTATCTGAATCTCCTCCTAGATTATTGCAAGGTTGTTGAGATAAGGTTGCCTAAATCTGAAATTCAAAAGCTTTATCTTTTGCATCTCTTCCATCCTCGTGCTGACAACTACGGTTCACTTGATGGCATTTGAGGGGCACCCTGAGCCTCTGTGATGCAGGCCGCACCTCTCTACATAATTATTACACTCGCCCGTTCTGCTCTAGCTTCAAATCAACACAGTTTGCTGTAGCAGATTCTGTCCTCTGTTCGTTACCCAGTTTGTCTTAGCTTTTGTGGTCCACAAAGTGCTGTAGCAGATTCTGGTTCTTTGTTGCTGTAACTTGTTGCTGTTTTGTCGGTCTCCAAATTGTGCTTCAACTCCAAATCTTCAGGGATTGCTGTAGCAGAATCTTGAATTGTTTTGTCAAGGATATCATACCTCAACAACCTCTCTGCCAACCATTCTGTTGTGAGTTACCAAGAACAGTTTGTTCCTTGAAGATGCCCGACTCCCTACAATATATCAAGAAGTGTATGCCTAAGTACTCGAGGCCATTGTCTGCTTTCATCCTTTTAATTGTTTTGCCTGGTTGATTTTCAACTAGACTCTTCCAGTTTTTAAATGCCTGAAATGCCTCATTTTTATGCATCAACGTAAATACCCATGATCTCTAGTCATCTATAAATGTAATGAAGTAGCGTCTACCAGCATGTGAGGGACTTCTAGAGGATCCCCATAAATATGAGTGTATATAATCTAACATTCTTAAGGTCCTATGGAATCCTTTCTTAAACCTAACCTTGGTTGACTTACCAAGGACACAAAAAGTAATTTCTCAATCTGATCATCTCTTCAAGGAATCCATGTTGGCTTTGTTCAGCAAATGCTGACATGTCCCAACCTTGAGTGCCAAAGCTTAGTTTCATCTATCACGGACTTTGATATATTTCCAGTTAGGATGAATTCTGTGTGTGTATTCATCGTATGGTAAACCGTAAATATATATGGTTACAGACGCAAACAATAATATACAAAAGATATACATCAAATATACAAACTTCATAACATACAATAATGAGATCATAACAATATGTATGAATATCTGTAACACCCGCCCCCCCCCCCCCCCCCCCTCCAAACCCAAACCCATGGTGGATTCACAACATTAAGTTTGGACAGAAAGAAGTTGTGATGTGCTCTGATCTGGGCCTTCGTGAAGAAGTATGCTAACTGGAGCTCTGAAGGAACGTACCGGAAAGCAATGCCATGTGCCTGGACTTGGACCGTACATAGAAAGCATCGACACCAATATGCTTGGTGAGCTCATGCTTCACTAGATCTCGAGCAATGCTAATAGCTTCTGTACTGCCAAACTGAAGAGGTGTGGGAGCACTAACAGAGACACCAAAATCCTCAAGTAGCCAGCGGAGCCACGTAACCTCAGCTGTCAACAAACTCAGCACTTGATCGGGAAATTGCAGTCTGCTTCTTAGTCTTGCAGGCAATGAGAAACCCCCCCAAGCAAACACAATATGCTGAAAGAGACCGACGATCCGTGGGATCACTAGCCCAAGTTGCATCACAATAAGAATAAAGCTGAAGAGAGCTCGAACGAGAAAAGAAGAGACGACGAGTGATTGAACTACGGAGATATCGCAGAACTCGAAGAAGATGACCATAACGAATATGTGTCGGAGCTAAGACAAACTGACTCAAGATATGAACGGGATAAGAAATGTCAAGACGAGTGATAGCTAAATAAACTAGATTACCCACTAAATGACGATAGCGAGTAGGATCCGAAAGAGGCTCACCATCAGTGGGACGAAGCTGAACATTTATTTCCATCGGAGTGTCGCCAATGCGCTGATCAGTGAGAGAAGCAAGATCAACAAGGCAACAGATATACTTTTTTGTGATATATAAAACCCCACAGCCGTAGAGGAAATCTCAATCTCACGAAAGTACGTAAGAGGGCCTAGATCAAACATGAGAAACTGAGACCCGAGCTTTTCCTTCACGAATGCAATGTATTGAGGATCGTCGCCAGTAATGATCATATCATCAACATATAAAAGCAGAAGAGTCCTACCACGAGATGATGTATTAACAAATAAGGTTGGATCATGATCACTGGCAGAAAAACCAGCATCAGTAATAACTGAAGGGAAACGCTCAAACCAGGCACGAGGAATTTACTTGAGGCCATAAAGAGAGCAACGAAGGTGACAAACCATACATTCAGGAACAGAGTATCAAGGAGGAGGTTTCATGTAAACCTCCTTTTGCAGCTCACCGTTAAGAAAAGCATTCTTAACATTGAGTTGAGAGATAGACCACTGTCAAATAGAGGCCACGACAAGAAAAGTGTGTACGGTGGTCATATGAGCCACAAGGGCAAATGTCTCATCATAGTCACGGTCATGCTTCTGGTGGAAGCCACGAGCAACAAGACGAGCCTTATAGTTCTCAAGAGAGCCATCAGATCGAGTCTTAACTTTATAAACCCACTTACAAGTGATTAGACGCACATGTGTAAGAGGAGTGACAATATCCAAAGTACAAGTGCGCTCAAGGGCAGCAAGCTCCTCAGCCATCACTTGTTGCCACTCTTGATGAAACATAGCCTCACGATATGAAGCTGGTTCGTCAGGAATAACAACAACAACATCATAACGAGTAGGAGCACGAAGGGAATGGCGATCACTAAGGTCATATCAAGGAGAAGATGTCTTATAAGGAGAACCACCAACAGAGGATGGTGGTGGAGACGGTGCAGAAGAGACAGGTGGTGCGTCAGGAATGGAGGGGCAGCATGCACATTCAGAAAAGTAAGAGTAAAAGTAGGCATAGCAGGAGCAGTGTTATGACGATGACTGTAATAGGAGCTTAAGGGGGAGGAGATGAAGGTGACGCCGTAGGAGATGGACAAACAGAGCTAATGGGAGAATCTGGAAAAGTAAGAAAAGAAAGGGGCTCAAGAAGAGATGCAGAAGACGAGTCGGATGAAGGACGAGGGTAGAATGGACGAGCCTCTTCAAAAGTAACATCGCTAGAGAATTGTAGTCGGGAACGAATAGGATCCCAACATGGATAGCCTTTGTGCTCAACATTGTAACCAAGAAAAATGCACTCAATCGATTGGGTAGTCAGCTTTGTGCGCTCACGAGGTGCTAATAAAAATAGCACACGTAGCTAGAAAGTCGAAGATGAGAATAATTAACAGGTCTTCCATACAGACGGTTAGTAGGAATATTGCCATTAAGGGCAGACAAAAGCTGCATATTAATAAGGTAAGTGGGAGTAGAAATATCCTCAACCAAAAATGAGATGGAACGCTTGAAGCAAGCATAAGAGCATGAGAGGTCTAGAGAAGATGACGATGTTTACACTCGGCAACGCCATTCTGAGAATGTGCACCCGGACAAGAGAACTGGGAAAGAGTCCCTTGATTTGCAAGGAAGGGACGAAGATGATGAGATAAGTACTCACCAGTAGAATCAGCACGAAGGGTACGAATAGGAGAATCAAACTGAGTGCGAACCATGCGCAAAAAATCTTTGTAGATAGGGAGAACCTCACTACGAGATTTCATGAAATAAATCCAAGAATAGCGAGAATTATCATTAATAAAAATGATGTAATACCGATGACCGCCTTTTGAAACAAAAGGAGCTGGACCCCATACGTCAGAATGAATAAGGTCAAAAGGACACTTTGAAACAAACTCACTCGACTATAAAGGAGTTGAAGCTGTTTACCAAGCTTGCAACCCTGACAGTGTAAAGAGGCATTGCCAGACACGTGTCCTAAGACGTCACGACGAACTAATGAAGAGAGGCGAGAGCTGCAAAGATGGCCAGACAATGATGCCACAGAGCGAAAGGCATAGCAGAGGTAACAACGGACGTGGACGCGGGGGCATTAGCAGAGGCAGTAGAAGGATGGTGAAGCCAATCTAATTCCCAAAGAAGCTGAGAATCATGGCGGCGTGGGCCCGTACCAACTTGGGTCCCTGTGCGACAATCCTGAATCGAACAAAAGTCAGAATCAAGAATAATACGACAAGCATGATCCGTAAGCTGACCAGCAGAAATGAGCTGCATGGACAATTTTGTCCTGTGGCTGAGAGAGAGGTACCATCAGCACTTTGAACTGATATATGAGACAACAAAGGATAGACAGATCTAAGGGATGTACAATCAGAAGTCATATTGAAAGAAGCAGCGGAATCTAAAATCCAAGGACAAGTACCCGAGGGAGGAGATGATGTAGGGACAGGTAACTCATTGCCTGATGTCTGAGTCGCAGAGGCTGTAAAACTTCAGTGTCGGAGCCTTTAGATACCTGAGGAATAGTGTTGCGCTAATTAGAACCCCCAGCTTTCTTCGAAGACTGACTAGAATTTCGAGCTTCATCATCACACTTTTTGTAGCAGGTCTCAATCAAATGATTATCTTTGTTGTAGTATGTGTAGTGACGACGCCCTCGTTTAGCTACAGCTGCTCAAGAGGGAGTAACCGCAAGGGCAATGATGGAAGCAGCAACAGGAAAGTGGATTAGGAGTCGCTAACACAGAATAGGACTGTAGAAAACCAGCACTGCGAAGACGTATCTCCTCTACGCAAACTGGAGAAAGTGCCTCCAATAAGGTCACGGAAGGATGACAAGCAAGGAGCTGTACAAGAATCATCTCAAACTCGGGGAGAAGACGAGTCAGAAAATCATAAAGTCAAAGAAATTTTGAATGAAAACAGATCTGCTGACAAGCTGAACAAGTAAGAATGGAGAAGGACTCAGAGAGTAAGCTGGCGCCAAAGAGCAGATATGGCGGCATAGAATTCGTCCACGGTGCTATCTCCCTTACGAAGATAGCATTCCTGATTCTTAACTTACAAGATGAGCGAGTGGCCGGAAGGTGCAAAACGGGTCTGAAGATGTGTCCACATCTCATGAGAAGAAGTAAGGGAAACAATATCGCCAGTCAGATGAACCTCCATACTAGCTGCAAGGATTGCACAAGCACGTGCATCCTCATCAATCCATCTCGAATAGTTCAATAAAGTGCTTTGATACTTAGCAAATAAATCATCATACGCAGGCACCTTCAGTTGATCTTCGGCGGAGACTGTAGCTGGATGTGCATCTTGGTAGGGAGAGTCAGAGAAAGAGGATAAGATTGATCCCCTACGAGAATATCCCAAAGACGCTGTCCACACATATGAAGACGCATATGTTGTACTCATTCTCGATAATTTGCTCATTAAAGAGAACAGGACAACATGGAACGGCAACGGTACCTGAAAAAGAAGACATAATAGAGAGGGGAAAAAATTGGGGATATTTTTTTTTCAACTAAGCGCCGGCCAGGCTGCTATTTGGGCTGTTGATTGGGCGTTGAGGTGGCAATTTGACCAAGTTGTTTAATCAACGTTGCTTGTCGACAAAAAACCCTAACCACGCTGCCGAAAAAAGAATTGCAAACCGAGCGACAGCCAAAGAGAGAAGCGCGCACCACACACAAGCAATTGGTCCGAGATGAATGGATCTGAAATGAATCGGATTTGGGCGAATCAGACAAATTTGGACTACGCCGCAACGAATCAGGAACAGAGAAGAGCCGTGAAAAACCAGCAGCGATGCGACTGGAAAATAGACCAAATTGGTCAAAAACGCCGGAATTTGACCGGAGTAGGGTGGACTAGTGGGTTGCACCGACACGGACAACACAGAAAAAAATATCAGACGTAACCGGCTCTTGATACCATGTTAAGATGAATTCTATGTGTGTATTCATCGTATGTCAAACGATAAATATATAGGGTTACAGACGCAATCAACAATATACAATATACATCAAATATACAAAGCTTCCTAACAGATGAGAGCATAACAATATATGAATATCTCTAACATTTACATTGTTTCTTACTACTGTTTTAACTAGTAAATGTAAATACCATTTGTCCTAATTCCCTTAAAAACTAATAGGGACCCCTTTGACACCCTAATTTTGCCATTCTCAGCTTTAAAGGAATATCCTCGCTGTTCTAACATACCTAAAGATATTAAGTTTCTCTGAAGTTCAGGGAGGTACCTTACCTTGGAGAATAGTATTTTGGATAAGCCTATCCATTCAGCCCTTCGGGCCCGTAAGCCTGCAGCCCAGCCCTACGGCCCACAGTCCGGTCCAGCCCTTCATAAGCCCATTATTAATTCAGTCCAGACTGCATAAGTTCGGCTAGGGTCAAACAAAGTTAGCCCGACCCGGCCCATCTGTCGGGTCCAAACAAAGCCCATCAGGCTTGGCTCGTCCCTACCCACCTCAGCCCGGCCCGCCTGTTATTATATGTTAATTATGTTCAGAAGTCAAAACCCTAAATATCCACACAGCCCACATCCCACACCCCACAGCCGCCTCCTTTCTTTCTCTCTTGTTTCCTCAGCTTCTCTCCACCACATGTCTACAAAGCCGCCTCTCTCTACACATCGCCACACATCTCCACACGGCTGCTTCTCTCCATTTTCCCTCCCCCACATGCAATCAACAAGTTGATTTCGTTCGTATATTTTTTTGTTTAGATCTTTCGTTTTCGATTTTTTTATCTATTTCAACTTCAGATCTGCATATATGTATATGTATATGTTTAGATTTGTTTTAAGCTAGTTGTTGAAGCTTCAATTTATATGTTTTCTAATTTTTCTATCTGTTTTGGAACTTTGAGGGGTTGATGATGAGCGGACAAATAACCTTATGTTTGTCCGTATTTTCACTTTACTTATTGTTTATTCCGTTATTTTTTAAAGTCATTTGATGTTTTCTTTGTCCATTTCAGGTTGAATATGCGTACTACATGATATGAAGTGGTCCGAAGAAATTTCGGGTGAATTCTAGTCGTTCCAGAGCAAAAGAGAGCAAAGTCAAGCAAAAGGCAGATTTGATTCGCCCAGGCTAGTTTGATTCGTCCAAGCTGATTTACCTATTCATCTTCGAAGGCTCGCCGAGCACACGATTCTTATCCGATTGAGGCATGTTATATCTTGTTGGAAATATAACTCAAAGGGCTACAAGTTCATAGTATACATCAAGATGTAATTCGAAGGTTTAAAGGGTCAAAACAGGCGAGATTCTAGCACTGCAAAGTTGATTCGCCTAGAGAGGAATTCAGGCTAGGCCGAATCACTTTTGATTCGGCCAAAGAAAAGTGACTCGCCTAAGAAGATTACAGCACTGGCATTATGATTCGGCCGAATCAAATTATGGGGCTGAACGAATCACTTGATTCGGGGAGAATTCGCTTGTAGATCAAATCTGGGCAGACTGACCTGTTCATCATCGAAGGCTTTCCGAGCGCGCGATTCTTATCTATTTGAGGCGTTCCATAGCATGTTGGAAAGCTAATTTAAATATCTACAACTTTGTAGTTAACATTAAGACGTTATTCGAAGGTTTAAATGGTCAAACATGCGAGTTTCTAACGCTGCAGAAGTGATTTGCCCAAGCAGTGGGCGAATCAAAAGTGATTCGGCCAAAGAGAAGGATTTCATCTCATGGACCAAGGTTTGACCGAATCATATAAGGGTTGACAGAATCAAAAAGTGATTCGGCCAAGGAAAAGTGATTCGCCCAGCTCAAAACAGCACTGAGATAGTGATTCGCCCGAATCACCTGCAGAGTGACATGTTCACCTTCGAAGGCTTGCCGAACGCAGGATTGTTATTCGATTGGAACGTGCTATAGCATGTTGGAAAGACAATTCAAAAGGTTACAACTTTTTAGTTTACATCAAGACGTAATTCAAATGTTTAAAGGGTCAAAAAGGTAAAAATCTAGCACTGCAAAGTTGATTCGGGCACTGCGGGTGATTTGGTAATTTTCAGAAATAGTATAAATAGAAGAAGAGGAGAAAAATCAAGGTGTGCCTTGGGGTGCCTAGGGTTCCTCTCATGGGAAGAAACCCTAATTGGAGAACATGAAGAATTGTCAAAAATTCGAAGAAGACATCATCAATTGAAGATTCTACATCAACCCTTTACGCATTCTCTAAACCCTACTTCTCTACTTCTTTACTTTCCCTTGTTGAACTATTTCATTAAGTTTTGTTTCAAACTCACCATGAGTGACACATGAGTGAGTAGTTGTTTAGTAGTTGGGGTCCTTATGGATCCCTTAGGTTTGATTGTAATGCAAGACTTGTATTTTTATCTATATGATTGAAAATTCTTATGCTTGTTCTTCATATCAATTTTGTGCACACCAAGTGTTTGACAAAATACCTAAGTGAGTACGAATTGGTAGAACACGTACGGATGGAATGAGAGTTGAACCTAGGTTGTTTAGAAGATTGAGCTTGTTAATTTAGGTTGCGTTTGTGTGCAAGAGTGACATATGCATTCCACTAGGCTAAGTATTGAGCGACTTTAGTTAACTATCAATAGACCGAGAGGTTGAGATTAGGAGACATTTGTTCTACACGGTTCAATAGAGCGAGAGTTTGAGAACCGTACTATTTAGGTATTATTTCCATTCTAGAGAAGGAGCGAGAGTTGAATTTAGAATGTGTGATACCTTAGCGTAGAACCATCACTCGAATTTACTCATGATTTAGACAAGTTTTGTATTGCTAATCGCATGACCTAGGAGTGAAGTAGGATTCCGACTACGCTTTCTCTCTTACTTTACTTCTTCATAAATTTGCACTTGTCTTTAGTATTCACTAGATATACCTCACTTAGAGGAAAAACTTCCTTTTTATTTAATAGACTCGCATTAGGCATTACTAGCTAGTTTTAGACTAATCTAGACTTTTCTCTTGGGTTCGACTCGAGGTCACTCGAATTATAAATATTGTTTGAACACCATGATTGGACTAGTATTTTTACTACCACAATTTCGACAACGTTTCAAAATGGCACCATTTCGACTAGTATTTTTATATGTTCATACTTTTGTGTATTTATTAGTTAGTTTATTTATAGATCCGTTGGGTGTATTTATAAAGCTTTTTTCCCTTCAAAATTTATTTGTATGCATCTGTTTGATTTATATCTTGTTAAAATCTGTTGAGTGTTTTTATTTAATCTCTTTATGTATGTAAAATGCTAAATAGTGATTTGTAATGTTTTATTTCTAAGTTTTTTATCTTTTAAAATCTATTATTTTATCTGTTAGTTTTTGATATTCTGTTAGTTTATCTTAAAGTCTTTTTGAGATCTGTTAGTGTAGCTGTTAGTTTATAATGATATTCTATTAGATTATCTTAAAGACTTTTGAACCTTGCATATTTTTTTAATTAATATGTACAACATGCTAAGTGCTTAATTAAGATTTGATAATTTTTTTTGAAGCTATTTTTTTAAAATTTATGTGTTCATATTTTTTTATTTAATCTGTACATGTATGTTAAATGCTTAATAGGAATTTGTAATAATAAGAATCTGTAATTAAGTATTTTTTGATCATTTAAATTAAGCTATTAATTTCTATCTACTTTGTACATGTATGTTAAAATTTACTGTTTTAATGTTAACAATTGTTTTGTTTGGTTATTGCATGTTCTTTCGTTAAATTTGTATAATCATGTTATTTATATATACACTACTATGTACATTTATTCTATGATTATTATCCTGATCTATAATTTTATTGTGCTAATTGCTTATTTTCTTACGAGCTCTTTTCATTGTGCAAGTACATTAATGACTCTGGGCTCTATTCTTTGATTATCGGTGCGGTGTTGGCGCATCAGATAATCTGACCTTTATTTGCTATGAACCTGAATTGTTGCTAGCATTAGTATGTCTTAAATTGTCTGCTGGTATGTTTGCTTGTTGGTTTGATGTGAGATTCCTTAAAATGTTTGATTAACTTTTGTAGTACAAAGAATCTGCTAGGTACACATTTATAGTCCTAAATCGAATTTAATTTAGGCTTTTATGGAACATATAATATCCGAGTGTGATGGAACTACTGAGCATACTAGTTCAACACCCACATGTGTCCCTGGTAAAGTGAAATTAACTTATAACGTGTGGAAATATTTTGAAAAAGTTGAAGAGGTATTAATTAGTGGCAAGAAAGTTCAGAAAGCTAGGTGTACTATCTGTAATTTGAGATTGGCTTGTTCAAGTAATTCTGGTACTTCTCACTTATCTAGGCATGTAAAAGCACATATTAATGTTCACACGAACAGTTTTAATTTGAGAAACCAGATGTTTCTAGCAAATGATAAGTGTGGAATAGTGACTAATTATCAGTTTGATAATGATAGAGCTAGGTCTGAAATTGTTGATTTTATTATAAGAGCTGAATTATCTTTTACCTTTGTGGACACATATAATTTTGCTGAAATGATTCAAAGAGGTTTTGCTTGTAATAGAGATGTAATGAAAAGGTTTAATGCATGCAAATCTGAGAATTATTGCATACTTTGACTCATTTAATGGTAAAGTGAATTTTACATCTGATATGTGGTCTTCAAGACAAAAAATATGCTATATGAGCTTACTTGCAGATTGGATTGATGATGGTTGGTGTATGCAAAAAAGAATATTGTCTTTCGAGATGGTTGAGTATCCCCATACTGGTGAGAGTCTTGCTTCTCATGTGTATGAGGAACTTATTGTTTGGCATTTGCATAAAAAAGTTTTTACCATGACTTTAGATAATGCATCTAGCAATGATGTTCTTGTTTCACAGTTTGGTTCTCATTTAATGTTAAACAATGTTACAAAACAAATTCTACATGTGCGATGTACATGTCATATTTTGAGTTTAATTGTTCAAGATGGCCTCTCATGTTTGTTACTGATGATGCAGTATGGCAGTGTTTGACAAAACCAGCACAAGTGATCAAGGAGCAGCTACAGCAGGGGATGCTATAGCAGGAGCTTGTTCAAGTTGCTGCAGCATCTGTCCGAGTAGCAGCAGCAACCTGGGCGATTGGCTAGAAGGCCTAACAGCTCTGCGGAGAGCATCAGAAGAATTTTTTAAAGTGCTGCGGAGAATATTCCAGTGGGGAATTCCTAGCTAGAGAAGGAGATTTGTTTTGGCGTTCAAAATAAATCTAATCTCCTAAAAATTAGGAGATAATTGTTTCTTTGTGGGACATTGCTAAATTCTGTTCTTGAATGAAGCGGGCGTTGCTACTTAAGGGAGAACAGGTCAAAGCAGAAAGTTTGATCGAAGCTGAGGGATACACGAGTGCATACGCAGAATTCAGAGAGAGTAATTTTGGTGTGCGACGAGTTCTTTGATCATCACCCGAAAGCAGAGCGTGAGCGCAGAGCTGTGGTGACAGAAGCAGAAGGAGATCAGGACTTGCGTAGTCTGATCCGAGCTTGATCTGGAATCCAATTTAGAGCAGTGGTGCTTGTTGGTTGATCAAGGAAGGCCGCGGAAGAACTGACGGGTGTGTGGCTCGGTCGAGTGTCTAAGCGGCAGTTCTCGCTAGTGGCAGGAGGTCACTGAGCAAGGGGGAGTATTCCAGAGTTTGCAGCGCTCGTGGAATCGTTCGATCGGCTCGGCAGAAGGCCTTGGAGCGACGCGAACAATTGTGCATCAGCTGTGTGCTACAGGAGATGCTGCAGCAACCCTGCAGAGTTGAGTGTAGTTTAGAATAGACTTAGTTTCGAGGAGACAGTAGCTATTCTAGATTGACATTTGTAGAGGGTGTGCAGACACAAGTCAGAGCCTGTTCTGATTGTGTCCAGTGATCCACACAAGGTTGAGTAGCATAGGTTGCGTGGAGTTGTAACCAAGTGTACTTGGAGACCTCTGTGATTAGTGGATTGAGGACTGGAGAATAGTCCTCCCCAGACGTAGGCAGTTGGCCAAACTGGGTGAACAAACTTCTGTCTTGTTCATTATTTGCTGAGACAATTTCCGAGTGAACAAGAGCGTGCTGCAGCAACTGCTTGTTCACAAATCTGTCTGTCAGAGACGCTGCGAATTTCAGTTACCTAGCCTAGAAAAAATCATTTCTATTGTGAAGTCAATGAATTCAACTATAAAAAGGCATGAGCTTTGGGTTAACAGTTATGCTGAATTAGGCTTAAAAAAGCGAAACATTGATAATGATGTGCCTCATAGATGGAATAGTACTTTTGAACTATTGAATGTTGCTGTCAAGTACAAAACTGCACTGAATAGATATTGTCAAAAGGTTAATGAATTTAGAAACTGTTCTTTGGTTGTTCCTAGTGAATATGATTGGGTTATTGCTTCTTTGTGTATGAATTGTTTTGGCATTTTTAGTACAACAACAAAAGTTTGCAACGATATCTATTCTTCGACTTCTAATAAGGTCATTAACAGTCTTGTTGACATTTATGCAACTTTGAAAGCATATGAACCACTTGATGTATTTAAACATGCTTTAGATGCCATAAAATCTAAATTTAATAAGTACTGGGTTGAATTTCCTACTGTATTTTGCTTGGCAACAATAATAGATCTTAGATTTAAACTTTTGGCAATTGAAACTTGGCTGACTATGTATGATATGCTTGATTTTGAAAAGTGAAAGTTAATCATGTTAAATCAGTGTTACATCAGATTTATGACATGTATAAGAGAAATGTTGTGTTCCTCTATGCCTGTTCCATCTTCTTCTGTACCTGCTGAATTTTTCGTTGGTCTAGCTGTTGATTTCATTGATGTTAATATTCCTATTGTGACATCTGCTTCTATGGCGAGATTGAAGAGGGCTAGAATAGGTAATAATGGTGTTAAGTTCTGATTTACAAATATATTTGGATTTGGATATTTTAGAACTGGATGAAAATGCTGATTTTAATATTTTGGCCTGGTGGAAAGCCAACAATAGTATGTATCCTGTTTTGTCGTTAATGGCTAGAGACATTTTTAGCATCCCTGCCTCCACAGTCCCTTCAAAAGCTGATGGCAGGGTTGTTTCTAAGAAACGGGCATCACTTAGTCCAAATACTATAGAAGCATTCGTATGCCTTAAGGATTGGTCTTTAGCCCAAGTGCAGTTTACAAGAAGCTGCAGCCATAGAGTCTGTCGAGAACTAATGAATGCTAGAGCTAGCCGGCCAAATTGGCTACAAAATGATGAAGATCTTGATAATAATGATGTTGTTGCGGCTGAAGATGGTCACCTTTATGCGCAGTCTACCACTTCTATTTCTTGAATGAGAAATGCTCACCCATTTTGATTTTTTGCCTGATTTTGTTGCTTATCAAGTTAGCGCTTTTTGAGATTGATGTATAGCGAGTTGATAGATTTGCCTCGCCATAACCCTCACGACATCTACATTTCCAACCACAAGAATTGCAAACTGTTTAGTCTATTGTCTAGTCTGTTGTATTTCTATTCTCAATGTCATAATGTACTTAGTATTTGAAGTGTAGGAGTTAGTTTGCAAGGTAGTGTAGATATGTGAGTTTGGATGTGCTTGATGGTAGATCTAAATGATCTATAATGTAGGGTCCCGAACTGAAATAATTCAATTCGAAATCAAAATTTTCATATTATACATTTTAGGGCCAATAAGCCTTACGAACTTCGGGCCAGCCCTCTTAAGGCCGGCCCGAATAGTAGATCTAGAGCCGCAGGCAGTCCAAGGACTTCTTTATTTTGAATCGGCCTAGTCCGGCCCGATCCTTTAAATGAATTAGGAATATAAAACTTGAAGCCCATTAGACCTTGGGCTTGGTTCTTTTCGGCTGGGCCAGCCCGGCCCGGCCTAATTTTGGAGCCATCATCCAACTTCAACCTCACTGCCCCTGGGTCTTGCATAGTGCACTCCTTACTGTTTCCAAGATGTATAATTACCCTAAAGTCTTCTAAGGTCACAAACCATGTCAAGTGTGACGTCATATGATATAAACACCCACTGTCCAGATCCCATGGTCCACTGGAGTCTTTAGCTTTTATCGTCAACACCTGCACTTTGTGGACGGAACGCTGCTGAGAAATGAAAGCATAGTTAACGGACACTAGTTAATTCTGTTAAGAGCCAGCACAATGGACTTCCATTCAAGTCTGACCCCGGCCACATAGGACATAAAAGTTAATCTTAATACCTGCATGCCAAAATGAAGAAAAGGTTGACCATCACAATCTATATAATCGGCACTCCAGCATTTGTACTAACTATGTTGACTGATCGACTCCCATTCACAAAAAATGATACTATAAAAGATGGTGTTCCCTCGAACTGCAGCAACTAACCAGCCACACCTCAAGTACTAAAACAACATTCTGCATACTATAATTAAGAAGAGACAAAACATCTTAACAAACAGAGTAATAGAGGCAACTTAATTTGGTTTCTAGTGATGGGAACTTTCAAAGGAAAAATAACTGTGCTCATTTATTTTTACATGTTCGGTAAATTATGTACTGGTGAATCAAAATAAGAAGAAAACAATCAGAAAGGGCCCAACCGGTGACCTCTTGATCTGCAGTCAAATGCTCTCCCACTGAGCTATGTACCCATCTATTTTGAGAAAAGAAAAATGAAATTTGACTATTAAGGTAAGGCTTTTCGTGGTACATTCATACTATGCAGTAGTCACAACTCTCAAATCATTTATAATACTTTGTAACAAGCAGAGCCTAAGTGAACAGTAGAAGCCAGTTTCCTTAGACTACACGGAGTAGATAATAAACTATATGAGGTGCAACATAAAGTTCTCCCAATTATAGTTTAGCTACCTTACCGTGTCCCTTCGGATATGGAAATATTTTTGGAACCGGCATATCCCCTAATATGAGTTTCTGATTTGTCCTATCTAGGAAAAACATTTTAGTTGCCCTATTTTTTACAAGACCTGTTCTGTTTTTCAATCAGACCGGTCTTACTAAGACCGGTCTGATTTTGGCTTCCAATCAGACCGGTCTGATTTTGGCCGAATCGATGCACATCAAATAACCGGTCTGCTATGTTTTCCAATTAGACCGATCCTAGTAAGACCGGTCTGATTTTGGCTGAATCCATGCACATCATTGTTTTCCAATCAGACCGGTCTGATTGGAAAACATAGCAGATCGGTTATAACAAGACCGGTCTGATTGAAAAACATAACAGAAAGACCGGTCTTGTAAAAAAATAGGACAAAATTGAAACGTTTTTCCTAGATATGTCAATCTGAAACTCATATTGGGGGATAGGGTAGTTCTAAAAAAATTTCTTGGATATGAAGCATTTAAATGTTCAAGCTGTGATGTTGGTTTGTCACATGATTTTAACTTCCAAACAAGGAAATAGCGTTCAACATAATAATAATAATAAATCTTGAACATGTTATTGAGAAGTATGGTACATTCTGACCCCTTTTACCTTTCAAAATCTTTTGTGAAAAGTGTAGCACCCTGGTCAAATGAAGAGTTGGCAACTATTAGAAGAATAATATGGATAAACCGTTAATGTCGCAAACTCACTGGTTGTATGATATTTCCACCTGCATCATGGCAGCCAACGCAGGCTGTACGGATTAAAGAAGCCCCTTACTGAATATATATATTGTTTATCCGAAAGGACACTTGATGCGGCTAGGGTCGCAAAAACGAGAACTAGAGAAATGAAGAAGAGGAAGATTTGCCAAGTCAAAACTAGTTTTCTCTTTTTATTCCATCCCTTACTATATAACCAATCTCCACCTTCCACGCCTACCCTTACGCACATTACACAGCTATACCTAGATGCATCCCCCGTCAGCACAACAAACTCGCCAACTGGATAGCTTGACGACATCGTTTTACTCCTGTGGCCTCGCAACATTACTTCCACCCTTTGCGGAAAATTTCCTTCAGTTATTGGAGATCAATCCAAGTAAGTAGCATCTTCCTCAGGTTGTCCTTTCCATGCTATCAACACTTGATCTGTGTGGCCTGTCCTTTTGACCACCACTCGATGGTCTAACACGCGCTCTTGTTGGATGATAGGATGAGCATGTAAGAAGCACTTCGGCCACACAGCTTATACGCTACTTGTAAAGAGCCATAATAGTGCTTTGCCAACTTATTCGACTGGCGGATATGTACAAACATTTGGCCATACGGCCGGAGTCGTACTAAAACCCAATCCCCCTCCGCATATTCTACATCCACTCGATGGTGATTTGCTTATTGCACCATCTTCTGTTGTGCCCTGACTAATTTTGTCCGCAACAATCTAATAAGCTCTCTGAGATTGGTTTCAACAACAGCCCCGACCTTCATGGTTCCCGACACAGTCTAGAAGGGCAGAAGGAGGTCGCCCGTACACTGTTTCAAATGGTGAGATCTTGATCCCGGAATGAACCGTTGTGCGCAATGTAATTATGCCCATGTCATGTATGCCACCCGATATTTTCGATTCTCACTGACAAAGCATCGTAAGTAGTCTTCCAATAACATATTAATAACCTCTGTCTGTCCATCCGACTGATGTGGTATGTGGTACTATGTAATAATACGGTGCCTTGCCGACGAAACAACTCCTGCCAAAAAGCACTCCTGAACACGAAGTCTCGGTCCGACACATTTCAGCCTGGCGCTCCATGCAGTCTACACACTTCTTGTACAAAGGCAGCGGGTACCACCTCGGTCGTAACCTTTTGTTAATGGGAAAAATGGGAGTATTTTGAGAGGTTATCTAAAACAACCATCACCAATGTTTTCCCCTTCGACTTCGATATGCAAGTATTTGATCCGAAATAGGTAGAGTTTGTAGCAGCCCAGGTGACGCGGTATTTAATGGCTTTACTTGTTGGCATATCATACACTTAGTGACATACTCCCGACCATCTTTCAGCAACCATTTCCAATAAAGTGTAGTCATAATGCGTATGTGGTCCTGTTGATTCCCTCATGTCTCCCCACCGGATTATCGTGCAATTCATGCAAAATTAAGTCTTTCACTGCCACATTATCAACCACATATATCCATCCCTTGTACAAGAATAAACTATCACGTATTTTGAAAGTGTTCATGTTCCTCTGCTCGATTCTCCACTTCTTCCATCAAGGCTCTAGTCTTCTCGCAATTGACATACATGGTTTGCAGTGCACGCAGCAACCAAAAAAATCGGGTTTAGAAAAATCCTGAATTTCCATGTACATAATCGGTGCCACACGTGACAAGAGTCCGCAGGTGCATTTTCGTTCCCGGGTTTATAAACAAACTCAAAGCCATATCTCATAAGCTTACTCACCCATCTTTGTTGCTCCGGAGTATGGATTGCTTGGGCTAAAATAACTCGAAGGGGTTGATGGTTGGTTTGGATGATGAACCGCCTCCTACCAAGTATTGACGCCAATTTTGCATGGCCATTACCACAACAGCTAGCTCTCTATTGTACGTCAAACTTCTTTCTGAAGGGTACCTTGAATTGGCGACTGTAAAATGCCAATGGGTGTCCTTGTTGTGATAACACTGCGCCCATACCGGTGCCTGAAACATCCGTTTGAACAATGAATGCTTGAGTAAAGTCAGGCGATGCTAGGGTGGGAGTGCTAACCAGTAGTTCCTTAAGGTTGGCAAAGGCATGAGTGGCCTCCTCATCCCACATAAATGCATCTTTACGCAACAACAGTATCAATGGTTTTGCCACTTTAGCATATATATGAACGAACCTTCGATAATAGCCAGTAAGCCCTACAAAGGCACAAAGTTTTTTGAGGTTGGATGGTTTTGGCCATTGTTTCATAACATGCACCTTATCTGGGTCTACCTCCATGCCACTAGTTGAGATGATATTACCAAGATAGTGAATCCTTAAATGCATCAATTCACACTTAGATGCCTTGGCTAGAAAATAGTGGCTCTCAAGCAATTGAAACACCTTTTCCAAGTGTGCTACATGTCCGCCCAATTAGCACTACATATTAAGATATCATCCATGAACACCAGCACAAACTTGAGCAAAAATGGCCTAAACATGTCATTCATGGCCGCTTGAAAAGTTGAGGGAGCATTGGTAAGTCCGAAAGGCATGACCAAGAACTCGAAACGACCATCATGAGTTCGAAAAGCAATTTTCTGTATGTCTTCCTGAGCCATTAAAATCTGATGGTACTCAGATCTTAGATCGAGCTTAGTAAACACTGTAGCGCCAAACAATTCATTAAAAAGCTCATCCATGGTGGGTATTGGAAATCTATCTCGGATAGTGATTGCGTTTAAAGCCCGATAGTCTACGCAAAACTCCAAGTGTCATCTTTCTTCTTTACCAACAATACCGAAGAAGAAAACGAATTTGTACTTGGCTTGATGATTGCCCCAGCCAACATCTCCTAAATGAGCCTTTCAATCTCTATTTTTTGATATTGTGTGTATCGATACGGCTTGACATTAACTGGTACCGTGCCCGGAAGCAAGGGCACATGGTGATCATGAGACCTACTTGGTGGTAGGCCTCTTGGTGCATGAAACACTCCTAGGAATTTGCTAAGTAGTGTCAGTAGTGTCTTCCTCTGTTTCCCACTTAACTCTTCAGGGATGACTCGTACTTATTGCATTTGGCGTTCCTCTTTCGCTGTGGCTGGTGTCATAGTCATTTGGAACATGGTCATCACAACCCTAATACGCTGGACTCTTTTAAATTTCCCACTGGTTAGAGAAGAAAACTGGGTGTGTGCCTGCTTTCCTTGTAATTTTAGCGACTTCCCTTGATGAATGATACTCGTTCACAAATCATTATAGACATACACGGGCGGTCCGGCTTCTGCTAGCCATTGGGTGCCTAATACAACATCGGTCCAATATATCAATGATAAATAGAAATCCACATCAAATGGCTTTCCCTCAAGCATTATCCGGACTCCTTTGCATACTCCTTCACACCGCATCTCATCTCCACTTCCCACTGTAACATTTAAGTGCCGAGTTCTCTCTACTATCAGGCCTGCATGCTTACCAATTCTAGTTTCAAAAAAATTATGCGTCAAACCACCATCAATTAAAATCAATACATGTACCCCCATCAAAGACCCTTCGAGGCGGATGGTACTTGGTACATACCTCCCTTACATAGCGGGAAAGGATATATTAGGAGCTCCCACTGTTGGTTCCGTCTTCTCAGCGTCATCTTATTGTGAGTCCATCTCCTCCTCGCTCTCATCACCTTCCTCCAATATGAGACACTGGAACTTAGGCCGACATTTATGCCCCTGCACAAATTTCTCATCACAATTATAACAAAGCTCTTTCTCGCGTCGCGCAGCCAACTCTGTCGTTGTAAATCTCTTCACCGGTAACCCTGCCGTGGTCGTTATCGATCTGCTACTGCCTGTCAGTGCACCCACTCAAACAACGCAACTGGTGTTCTAATTCCTGGTGGTCGCCCTCCTGACCATCAGCCCGCATTGATTTTCTGTTCTGTAACCCGCGCCATGCCCATAGCCATTTGCAAATTCACCGAGCATAACAACACAATCTCCCTATGCACCTCCTCTTTCAGCCCTGCAATTGCCTGCAACAAGTTATCCATTGCAATAAGCTATATCATGCAAGAAGCAAAATGCAGGTCAGACACAAATGTCTGATGTGACAAATGATGAGATGAAGATGCAAAGAGAAGTTGGAGTGTGCTATAAATAGAGATGCATGCCGGATAGAAATATATCCCCTCAGCCTTCTTCTCTCTATCTTACAACAAGCTTTATTTGAGTGTGTTTGCTACAGTTTCAGTTTGAACTATTTTCTTAGCTTATTTTGTACATATGTTTCTAGTGCAGTTTATAAACGAGTGTGTTTCCTTCCACCAAGCCACACCAAAAAAGTGAGAATCAGTGTTCACATTTATCTTATCCTGGGGAATTAAGGCTTGTTCCCACATCCTGGATATGCACCAGCATGAGTCATGGCAGCTTGTTGACTCGGGTTGTTTCCAGAGTTAGGGTTGTTATACACTGATGTAGTGGACAACAATGGACTGAGGTTTGGCGAGCCAAGCTGTTGCTTATCCTTCCGATTTTCCGAGCCCGTTCCTCTTTGCATCAGTTCTAGCGTCTCCATGATTCGATCAAATGTCGATGTGTTCTTTGCGTGCTCATCTGCCTGTTGTTGTTCCATCATTTGTTGCCTGAGATTTAACTCCGCCACACTTTGCGTCAACGTAGCCATCATCTCCGCAGTTGTCGAGCTTCGTGTATCGGGCATGTTCAGCTCTCAATGAAAGCACCAAATGATGCGGCTAGGGTCACAAAGACGATAGCTAGAGAAACGAAGAAGAGGAAGATTACAGAAGAGAAAGTTTTGCCAAGTCAAGACTTAGTTTTCTCTTTGTATTCCATCCCTTATTTATACAACCAATCTCCGCTTTCCACGCCTAACCTTATGCACATCACTCAACTATACCTAGGTGCGTTCCCCCTCAGAGTCATGCACTTTGTCGCCAATTTGATAGCATGACGACATCGTTATACTCCTGTGGCCTCTTCTCACCTCTTTAGTCACAACAACACTGCATTGATTATGGTTTCCCAACTTCAAAACTTTGTTTACAACAAAAACTTGCAAGCCAAATAAGGTGCAACACAAATGATTAGAGAAGCCAGCATATTCCCATAAGTTCACTTAAATGGCAAACAAGGATTAGAGAGTACTGGTTCTCACCAAAAAGGCTAGAGTGATGATTAGATGAAGAAATAATGCCATCAATTATCCATTAAGGGCATAACCAAACTATTAAAAAAGCAAACTCTTGCATTACCTCTCGCATCTTCTCCACAGAAGGCATTTCCTTGTAATAGTACACTCTCTATGCATCTACTATTCTTAAATGGAACAAAATTTAGAACTACCCCCTATATCCAAACCAATTTCACAATTGCCCCTTCTCCTAAAATTGTTTCGTAAATGCTCCGTTTCTTATTTAGACCGGTCTTGTCATGATATGTTTCATTAAAAAAATAGAAGACCGGTCTTAACAAGACTGGGTAGTTCCGTTTCGCAATGAGACCGGTCATGATAAGACCGGTCTCATTAAGAAATATGCTGAGTTAGAAAAAATTGTGGGGAAGACACCTAGTCATCAGCCACCTATGAAACCGGTCTTAACATGACCGGTCTCAATCAAAAAATATGAGACTGGTTATGTTAAGACCGGTTTCATGTTGATAACATTTGCAGCGCCCTCATTTCTCCTCCTCCCAGCAGCTTCTCTCTTTCCCTTCACTCTCCATCCGATCTGAGTATTGTGGGATCAATTCAGACGTATTGTGAGTGATTTTGTAGCTTATATTGTGGTAAGGATGATTTGTATATGGTAGATATAGTGTGTTTATGTTAAAATTAAATAGAAGTGATGTTATTAGTAGGTTAGTGTTGTTAAAGTTATGATATGCTAAAAATCTTGTGATATTATGTTTGTATATGTATGTTGGATTTGATATAATTTAGTTAGTATGTTTGTATATGTATGTATGTTGTATTTTTATGTAGTTAGATATGTTAGATTTGAGTAATCCAAATTACATGATATAATATGCATGTTGTGTTGGATAAAGTCTTGGTATAATTGGTATAAATTTTAGTTATTTATTGTCGAAATAATTGATTTAAATTTGTTATATTATTTGTAGGTGTTACGCAAAAAAATGGAAAACATCTAAACCGATCCAATGGTTATGTCGACATTGAAACACTTGACATGCCTGTAATTGACGAGTTTGACCGGGATGAGATGAAATTTTTAGACCAACTGAATACGAACAATGTATTTATGGTTTGAGAACCCCAGTTCGTATAGGATATCCCAGGATTCAGTGATGTGTCAGCATGAGATGCGAACAAACAGGATGATAAGTACCTGGGTAGAAGATCAGGACATTATGGGCCAATTGGGATGGGAAGGACATTTAGTAGAAAAGCTGACGCAATATATGCCTTGCAGAAGTACTTCATATTGAATCGCGTTGAATATGCGACAAGGGAGTTAGACTCTCATATGTTAATTCTTCACTGTCGGGAGGGAGAGAGTAGTTGTCCCTGGCGGATTCGAATAATGAAGAAAAAGAACTCATCGTTTTGAGAGGTCACAAAGTACCGGGGGGTTCATACGTGCAACACCGGTTTTATCCAGAAGGAGAATGTCCACCTCACAAGGCATTTCATAGCCATGGAAATCGGCGATTTCATTAGTGAAAGATTGAGATTGTCTCCCACTGAATTCAGAGCTGGAATCTTTAAGGATTATGGTTTGGAAATACGGTACTTGAAAGCATGGCAGGCCAGACAACAAGCTATGATAAACGATTTTGTCCATTGGGATGAGTCTTTTAAAATCTTCCTCATTTTATGCAGGCGTTGGAGGACTCTAACCCAGGAACCTTAGTGAAGTGGCATCGTACCCGCGATGAAGATAATGTTTCTATGGTCATAAATCGGGTATTCTGGGCATTTGGGCCAACATTTCAGGCTTTCACGCATAATAGGCCCGTGTTGTGCATTAATGGAACCCACTTGTATGGGAAGTATGAAGACAAGTTGCTTGTAGTTGTTGCACATGGACGCGATCAACCACATTTTATCTCTTGCATTTTCTTTGGTTGAGAGCGAGAATAACTCTAGTTAGAAGTGGTTCATGAAGTGCATGCGAGAAGGGGTAACTGATCGCGACGAGTTGTGCATGATTTCAAATCGTCACAATGGAATTCTGAACGCAATGCAGGAACCTGAATGGATCGCTCCTTGAGCTCACCACCGCGTTTGTATTAGACACTTGCAGAGCAACTTCAATGTGAAAGTGAAGGATTCTTCCCTAAAGAAAAAAATGGGTCATGTGGTACACCAGCGACAAAAGATCAAATTTGACAGGGAGTGTAAAGAGTTGTAGAATCTCTTGCATGATAAACCACTAGCTATGAATTGGTTGGACAATGTTTTTTGGAGCAAGTGGTCAATGGCCTAAGACGAGGGTGGTAGACGGTGGGGTTCCATGACGACGAATGCCAGCGAATGCTTCAACAACATTTTAAAGGGTGGCCGAGATCTCCCAATTTGTGTTGTTGTCCAGTTCACTTTCATGCAGTTCAACGCATATTTTTACAAGCGGTGACATATGTATCAGAGCTGTGCTGGAATGTTTCCACCGAAGATCGACCTGTAGATGAAGGAAATTCGAGAGAAAGCAGACTATCATCAAGTCCAAGTTTTTGATGTAGCCAAGTTACAACTGCAAGGAAGCATAATATTCATGCAGTGAAGTTACAAGAGGGTAATTGCACGTGCGGTAAATGGGAGGGCTTCCAATAGCCATGCAGTCATGTGATGACCGTATGTAAAAGTGATGATGATGATGCTTGAATTTGAAACCGGAGGCACATGTGGTGCAGCGAATTGCAAACTGTATAGAGAGAATAAATTTTATTAATTTCAAAATACTATTTTTGCCTACTTCCTCGCTCTGTTTATATAGTAACATAACCTACAAATTAGGAAACAAAATATCTATCTAACTGAATCTAAATTCAAAATAAGGAAACCTATCTAAAAACATTAAAATTTAAAAATAACTGAACCGCGTCGTCGTTCTCTTTGAAACGAGGTATTACACGATTCAATCGGAACCTGAGACGCTCCCTCTCCCTAACATGCACCGCCTGCTAACGTGCATGTTAGGATGATCCATTTTCTCCGCATACTGAATTGCCAATCGCTCCGCATCAACCTCTCCAAGGTAGAGAAGATTCTCCCTCGAATTTGTGCCCGTGCCCTCCGCAAAACAGGACCAGATGCTTGACATTGAACAGGTCAGAAGTGTGAACATGGCTGGGGAAGCCTAAGCGATATGCATTCGGGTTTATCTTTTCGACGATCTAAACGGGACCAATCTTACGTGTGGCAAGTTTGTTGTACTCATGGGCCGGGTAGTGATGGAGCGTATTTATACTGATGATGCAGTATGGCAGTGTTTGACAAAACCAGCACACGTGAACAAGATGCTGCTATAGCAGGAGTCCAGCAGCATACGTGAACAAGACCAGTGAACAAGGAGCAGCTATAGCAGGAGGAAGCTACAACAGGAGCTTGTTCAAAAGAGCTGTAGCGTCTGTCCGTGCAGCAGCAGCCTGGTTTGGAAAGAGGGCTTTGCAGTCCTTCCAAGAGCATCAAAGGAGTTTCTAAGTTGCTGCAGAGAATATTCCAGTGGAGATTCCTATCTGAAGAAGGAGATTTGATTGTGGAAGATTTGAATCTCAAATCAAATCAAATCTAATCTCCTAAAAACTAGGAGATATTGATATTACTAGGGAAATTACTAAATCCTGATAATGATGCAAGTGGGTGCTCCTATATAAAGAAGACCCTTCAGAGCATTGAAGGTGATCGAAGAAGAGTGTAGAGAGCGAGAACACACCCAAAATTCCGAGAGAGTATTTTTGGTGTGCGAACAAGATCTTCGATTATCACCGAGAGCAGAGCGTGAGCGCTGAGCTATGGTGACAGAAGCAGAAGGTGATCAGGACTTGCGTAGTCTTATCCAAGCTTGATCTGGAAGTCAATTCAGAGCAGAGTGTGCTTTTTGGTTGATCAAGGGCGACCGCGGAAGAACTGACGAGTAAGTGACTCGGTCGAGTGTCTGCGCGGCAGTGCTTGCTAGTGACAGGAGGTCACTGAGTGAGGGGGAGTATTCCAGAGTGTGCAGCGGTCGTGGAATTGTTCGAACGGCTCAGCGGAAGGCTTCGGAGCGACGCAAACAATTTGTGCATCAGCTGTGTGCTACAGCAGATGCTATAGCAACCCTGCAGTATCTGAGTTTTCAGTAGAATAGGCTAAGTTCGAGATAACTGTAGCTATTCTAGATTGATATCAGTAGAGGGTGTGCAGACACAAGTCAGAGCCTGTTCTGATTGTGTTCGAGGATTCACCTAAGGTTGAGTAGCATAGGTTGCGTGGGGTTGTAATCGTGTGTACTTGGAGACCTTTGAGATTAGTGGATTGAGGACTAAGAATAGTCTTCCCCAGACGTAGGCAATTGGCTGAACTGGGTGAGCAAACATCTGTCCTTGTTCATTTTTGCTGAAGCAGTTTACTGGTGAACAAGAGTGTGCTGTAGCAACTGCTTGTTCACAAATCTGTTTATAAGAGGCGCTGCGAATTTCATATACGATCCATGGAGTTGTTTATTCCCAGTGTTTAATTACATTTTGTGTGTGAAAGATTACTTCTTTGTAGTGTTTCGCATCGCATGTGTATCAAGACCGCTTTCGAGATTTATGGCATTTTTGAAGAATCGATGTGCATCTCAGTGAGTATGGCGCCAACAGCACACTTTAGCACCACTTAATGTCTTCTTTCGGCGCGCGGCTAATGTCTTCATCGGGGGCAATTCCTAATGTCTTCTACTATAGCAGAATATATTTGATGATGTCAGCATTGGGCCCACAGCCCAAAAATCAGATTTGGAAGCCTCATTATTTGGAAGGTTGCATCACCTATACATAGAGACTTCCTACCCCAAAGAGAGAACAACAATTTTACAACAATTCAGAAAGAATTTAGAAGACGATTTTGGAGAGATTTTGGAGAGGCAGCAGCGCACGGAATTCGAGGCAAATTACTATTCACGGCAGGATACTATCACGGCCGGAATTACTATTCACACAGATTACTATTCATAGTTTCAGTAATTATTTCTGAACTCAGTTTAATTTCATTATTGCTATTAGATGGATTCTCGTACCTAAACCTTTCGTTCAGTTTGGGGATTTTGTATTGCGACGTATGGTTTGAGATATTTATATTTTCGTAATTCGATTCAGTATATTCCTGTTCTTCGTTTGAATTGCATGCTCTGATTATCAAGTTAGCGTATCCGAGCGGTGAAACTGAGTTGATATCTATTGCATGATATTGGATTGACTTCCTTATTAGCTAAGCCTAGCGGTGTAACCTAATCGGTCTCGTTAATCGAGTAATCGTTAAACCTATTCGAGAATTTAGCGGTTGAGATTAGGTAGAACACTAGAGTCGGCATTACCCTAGTGGGATTGTTAGACTAGGAACAACAGTTTACTAGTTGATGCAGGTTACAATCGATGATTACCAGTTGCAATGCATATCCCTGAACTGACTTTTCTCTGAATTTGACAATAAAACATTATTCCTGCAACCCCCCTTCTTATCGTGACATTTATTAGTAGAACCTTATCACTGATTGCTCTCTCGTGGGTTCGACCCTGCTTACCGCTTGCTGAGTTTTAACAGGAGATATAAGTATAAGTTTGGCGCACACAACGACGTGCCGTCAAATTTTGGCGCCATTTCCGGGGAGAGCAACATTCAGTATACGGTTTGAACTTTATTTTTCTTGTTTTTGCTTGTTGTGGTGCAGTTGCAGATTTAAAAAAAAAAAAAGAGAAATTTCTAAACCCTAATGAATAGTGCCGTCGGCAAGGGTGTGAATAGTGTCACTGGAGTCCGATTGAGGATCAGAAGACCTTTTTCAGAGCGGAATGGGCCAACGATCAAGACTCATGACTATAGTCGTGAGCTCTGTGGTTTTTTAGCCATCCGAGATCGTTTACATTTTCTTTTTGAAATGTTTAGTTTTTTTTTTCTATTTTGCATTTTGGTTTTTTCCGTTATTTGTCTGTTTGCATTTCACTTGCCTTCCAGTATGTCTAATGCAGGAAGTTCCTACCAGAGTGTCCAGGGCGACCATGCCCCTGACCAATTCAATGAGGAAGTGCCCCCATAGGTAATCCCACCCAATTCAACAACAACAATATAGACGGGCAGCCTGACATGAACCAACTACGAGGGAGCTCTCGGCGCCCACATTCCAGAACCAGCCATAGTGCATCAACGCTGACCATTCGTACCCTACACCAATTCGTGTGATATGACAGGTATTTTTAGTTGATACATGCGAATATAGTTGTACAAAGTAAATTTAGCAAAAATTATGCCTATTTGTCGGACATCTGACACCTTAGGCATGACACGAAGTATCTTTCAAATTTTTTTTTCAAAACACCAAATGATCTTTCGATGGTTGTGTGAAATTTGCAGCGCCTCTGAGCTACTGATAGTGTACAAGCAGTTGCTATAGCAACTCCTTGTTTAGCTGGATCTGGTGCAACAAGAAACAAAAGTGAACAGAGATTTGTTCACCCAGTTCGGCCAATCTGCCTACGTCTGGCGAGGACTATACTCCAACCCTCAATCCACTAGTCTCCAAGGTACTCCATACAACAAAGACTCGACTCCTCGACAATCTATGCTACCCAACCTCGACTAACACTTCACACACAATGAGAACACCCTCTTATTTGTGTCTCACTCACCTACACACTCGAGTTAATTCAGAATAGCTACTCCTCTGATCACACAGACTCAGCCTATTCTAATTAACACAATGTCTCAGTAGATTTGCTATAGCACACCCTAGTGCAATTAGCTTGTCCAGGTTCTGTCCGCTTCGCTCCAAAGTCTTCCGCTGAGCCGCTCGAACTCTATCGTGAGTGCTCCTCACACTAGGATGCTCCTCCTCAGTCAGTGACCGCCTGTCACTAGCGAGAACAGGCCTTCTATAGATTGTCCGAGTTCCTCCACTCGACAACTCTCCTGCTGCCTCCCTTGATCAACCAACAATCATGCTTTGCTCTGAATTGGTCCTTTCTGATCAAGCACTGACCAGACACTGCTAGGCTGCAATCATTCGATACAGAAACCACACTGATCTGCGCTCACGCTCTGCTCACGGTGGTGATTTGACTCTTCTAATCTCTGCTTTGCAATCTTCGGTGATAGAATGCTCTCTCTGTGTTTTTTTTCTATTTGGATGCTCTGTCATGCTCTGCCCAGCCTTCTTCAAATAGGAACTCCATGCCCCATCAATATTAACTTTTGGAACCCTTTCCCAAAAGATCTTCAATAAGATTTTTCTATCTCCTATTTTTTAGGAGATTTGATTTTCCAATCAAATGTTCAAGCTTGAGGCACATAAATCTTTACTGAGATATTCTGAGAATATTTGGAAGCCTCCCGTTGCACTGCTACTTCATATCTGGGCAGATTTGTCATCGGGCCAAAACTGTTGCTCTGCTGCTACAACTCCTGCTGTAGCAACTGCTTGCTCACCGGGCTTGTATACTCTGGCAAGTTTTGTTAATTTAATGCCATTTGCATTATCATTGTGCGTAAAGATGAATGGCGATAGTTGAACATTTCATAAACTCAAGTTGGTGGCTGACCATTTCTAACGCTGGCATATGGTAACGTACTTCCTTATTTTTGTAGAGAGCCAAATATCCCAGTGTATTTGGATAACAATAGTCGACCAAATAATATTTTCCTATTAAAATGAAAAACAAAATATATATTAGTAAACATGTGATTAAGCATCGTACAAAGTTTGAAAGTTATTTCATACCTAGGGGTGGGTGTGGAAAACAATACTTCGATTGCGTTAACGAGTCTCTCCAAACAGTTTGGTCGTGAACACTCCCTTCCCATCCAATGTGTATGTAAGTGAACATCATATCGAACGACCAACAAGCGAATACATTCCACGTCTTTGTCCCTTTAAGGCCTTGATACTGAATTCCCTAATCGTCTCCCAATACAGCTTCGATATGAGTCCCATCTAGAGCTCCAACGCAGTCCTATAAAAATATTAGTATGTTATTTGTAATATGCAAAACAAATTTGGGAAACAAGATAAAATGTCTATATAAGAATATGATTGTCGGCAAACCATTTGTACATTAAAATACGGAGTGTATAAATTGTTTTGGGAAACCTTCTGCGGCACTAGCTCAAGTGGGGTATGCGGTCTTACGATATCAAACGATAATTCTCTCAAAACTGCTAATACTAGTTTAAAAATATTTATGAACCGTGGATGGGGATGTTTGAAAGTATCAACCACGTCTCTATATGAACCTCCTTTTTCCAAAATAAATAAGGTCATTCCCAAATGTTCGAGAACTGATAATCCTTTGCTGTCGCACAATAGTTCTCTAGATACCATTATGTGGACCAAGTACATCACCATTTGATTTGTCAATTGTAAATGTTCCTGGCATAAACTTGGATGTGTGTACACCAATCTGTGCATATATTCAGCCCAGTCTCACCTCAAGATCGTAGCACCTGTCGATTTGTATTTGCCTCAATAAATCTCACTGTCTCAAACACGATCCTTCTACAAGCCTCTACAATTTCTTCATCCATCCTACACGAATATTACAAAAATAATTGTTTTTGTCAAATCACACATAATTCCTGAAAACAATCACAGACATATGGGACACAACTAATACATGATAAGGGCAGTAATATGTCATTATATTACAGATTATATACTACAAGTTCACATTATTATATTGAGATAACAACTTACATATCAAGTTCACAGATTATTGGAGTTCACCATCACATACGTACATAACAACTAAGAATCCCTGATTCCATCAACTTGTCAATCCATGCTGCATAGCAATGCCCACCTTTGCTCATCATTTCCCAATTTGACAAACATATGATCGAATTTGTTGTCAAGAAGATATTTGATTGACATGGCTATGAAATTATTACCCCTCAAACTTAACTTCATCCATGTTTGTGACACATTCGTACAACTTCTCCTCATGAGTTTGCGAGTTGCTCAACTCTGAAATTCGTAGTGCTTTGTCAAGTTCACTGCTCTTTTTCTGCTTCGAACTGAAGCCATAAGTCAGTTTCCTTTTTTTTTTTTTTGCGCATATGCGTAATAACTTGGATTTCGTCACTATCTCCGGAACCTTCTTTGGATTTCACTTCTTGAATAACCTTTCTTTTGCCTTTCCCAAATTTGGATTGTGCTTTGGCTAACGCTGGGGAAACACTATTGACACCAGCTGCATATCTTCCTGAAAATATAGGGCCCCAAAGATCCAAATCTAGAAGCACATTTTTGGCAACATGACAACGAGCTCCATTTGTAGAGTATTTCTACAAGGAAAAAAGATTTATAAATATTATGATAAAAGAACTGATGAGGCGAATATTATGTCAACATATAAAGTGTACCTGTAAGAATTGGTGCATCCTTTCACTTTGGAGCTCCTCACATGTTGGCAAACCATATGCGTCGAACGCAAAACCAGTCATTTGGTTCATTTCATTCCAAGCAGCAAACTTATGCTTACACGTATTATAATGATTAAGCATTTGCTTCATACTTTTCTTACAGGTGGATTGTGAATATACCTACCCTCCACGAGTTTCCAACCAATACTACTTGCCATTCCTCAACTCAACAATAATTTGCATAAGCTTTCTAAAATCTTCAGGAGTCCATATAACTACCATAAGTAACAATATACATACACCGTAAAGCCACGTTTCAGAAAATGAAAAGATGAAAGCAATCAAAAGAATTACCAATAAACATACCCCATCAATTTTCACAACTCAGCAGAATCCACACCCATAAACCATCAAACAATCTTCATAAAAAAAATTATAAACCGCAAACATATACCATAAAACAAGCATATACGGAATTACAAAACAAGAAAAGTAAATTATCAGAAAAACCTAAAAATTAGGATGGTTGAGGTAGGGGGTAAAATAAATTGCCCGAAGATGAAGGTTTCGTGTAACGTGTAGGGCTGCAGAGCAAGGTATGGCGCTGATTCTTCGGTACAATTCGCAAAATTTGCTATCACAGAAGCACACAATTTTAAAACATGTAAACAATTGAAGCACAAATTTTAAAATTGCCGACGGATTCTAGGCTTGCATGATTCTAGGTTTCTATTCAATCGTAAGTTTTGGATCTTAAATTGCATGAATTGTATTGCACGGTTAGCGTATACTTTGTCGTGAAACTATCCGCTCATCAATTCTGATTATTAACTCTTGTCGAAGCTTTGTCGTGGAAACAAGTAGTAGAATCTAGGCTTAGTATCACCTTTGTCGGACTGACCAAACGTTTGAATAGGATCATATCTTTAGAAGTCGATGATAACAGTCACTATTGAATTCCCTGAGCTGAATATTTCTCTCGATTGACATTCACACTTTTCTTACATTCGTTCTTGCGACCAGTTACTTAAACCCCCTTTAGTTCAGTATTTACATGAAATTGCTTCACAATCAGTTCTTTTGGGTTCGACCCTTGCTTGCCACTACACTAGCTAAAGCTTGGAGATATAAATTACAAGTTTGGCACGTACAACGATGCGGGTCAAATTTTGGCGCCGTTGCAGAGGAGCTGCTACAGTAAAGAGTTTCTTTTCCTTTTCTTCTTATACATTTAGTTCTCGATTATTTTTTGCGTTATTCTTTTGTGTTGTGGTAAATTGCTCTTTCCAGCATGTCACACGCAGGTAGTGTTAATGGTGATGGCCGCCAAAACAATGAACAAAATCAGGATGGACAAATCCCACAATTCTATGAAGAGCCTGAGCGAGTATTTAGAGCACGCCAGAGGGAACTTCGCGAAAGAGAATTTCTGGCTAGGGATGCAGGGGCACAAGCAGAAGGTTTCAATGAGCCTAACCCACTGCCTCAGCAATATGTGCAGCAGCAGCCTTACGGGCATCAGCCATACAGGCGTGCCCACAGACCGGAACCAATGATGAGAGAGCTGTCTGCACCAAACTTCAATGAGCAGCCATGGTGCATCAATACTCGCGCAGAAGAGGACGATTTTGAGATAAAGACTGCTGTGGTCATCACTTACTCAAATTTGGAGGATTACCGGAGAGGTCGCGACAAGGCATTTACAAGAGTTCACCGGAATCTGCCAAACATTGAGACCATACGCAGCTTCGGAGGACAGGTTTAAGCTAAGAGTATTTCCTTTGAGTTTAACTGACTCAGCTAAATCGTGGTTTTTGTCTTTGCCTTCAGGAAGTATAAGAACATGGGACCAAATGCAAAGGAAATTCCTCAACAAATATTACCCTCCGGCTAAAGCGACTCAAGTGAGGAGAGAGCTGCCAACGATCAAACAAGAACCAAGCGAGTCGATGTATGATTACATGGAGAGGTTCAACTCAATGGAGCAAAGCTGCTGTAACTTAGGAGTCTCGGAAAGGATGTTGGTGGAATATCTTTTGGATGGATTGAGACCTCTCGAGCGTATGTTATTGGATGCCGCGGCTGGTGGCACAATGCTAAACTTGACACCGTCCGAGGTACGTAATTTGAATAATGAGACCGCTGAGAGTGCTCGTTTCAGGGAGGAGACCAGTCGAAGGGAGGATACGAGCAGAATAAGGAATGTATCACAGGCAGACTCATCCAACAATCACATGGCTACAGAAATCAAAGAGCTGAAGGACATGATGCAGAAGATGATGGTGGGACAAGCTAATGTGGTGAAGCCGTGTGAGTTTTGTGGTGCTATCTGCCACAAGACTGATTCGTGTCCATCCTTGTACGAAGACAATTCAGCAGAAGTGAACGCTTTAGGAGGACATCAGAATTTCAACAATAGACCGCCTCAAAGGAAATTTGGATTAGCTGCGAATGGATATAGTTGGAAGAACGAAGGTGGATTCCCTAGGGAACAAGCCGCGCCTCAACAGCAAACCCAGTTTTATCGACCACCATTTCATCAGTAGCAAGAGGGTCACAACAGCGCTGATCAGTACCAACAAAGACAGAACTATAATCAGCCAGGTCAGAATAACCCGCTAACTATTAATGATCTTGCAGTGAATCTTTAACAATACCAAGCGAAGACGGATGGTGCTATTGCGGAGTTATCAAAGCAAATGTCGCAGTTAATCACGGTCGTCAATGAGTTGAAGAATGACTAGGGAAAATTACCATCTCAAACTGTCCCCAACCCGAAGGGAAATGTTAGTGCTATGACTTTGAGGAGAGAGAAGGTGCTCAAGTATGCAAACGAGACGAGAGAGCAAACGAAGTCAGCAGATACGGCGCCCGAAGAGGACATTACTATGGCGTGCGGCAGTTTAAAGTCTTCTCCAAGCGCGCCATCAAAGTGTGAAGAGGACGCGGTCAACACAAGGACCGCCCCATAAGAGAACATTATTGCCGCGCCAGAAGAGAACATTAGCGATCCGCGCGACGACATAACGTGTTCTCCCGGCGCGGTACTCCCTGACCTGAATTCCGAATTTTGCCGTACTGACCCTCCTTTGCCATTTCCATTGCAGGTTAAGGCTCCTAGGAAGCAATTGATCGACAAGGAAGTGTGGGATCTCTTCAAAAGGGTTGAAATTAATATTCCCCAATTCGAGGTGATTAAACAGATTCCACGCTACTCTAAATTTCTCAAGGAGTTGTGTACCAACCGCTGCCGTTAAACATTACCTGCTCAGGTAATGTTTAACGCTAATGTTTCTGCAGTTATTCAAAGAAAGATACCTCCTAAGTGCGGAGACCCAGGTATGTTCACCATCCCTTGTGTTATTGGAAACATTAGAATTGAAAATTGCATGCTTGATCTCGGTGCGTCTATAAATGTTTTGCCCTACTCTTTGTATTCGAGATTATTTATTGGACCTTTGAAGCCACTTGGACTAACGATTCAATTGGCTAATAGATCCTGTAAGCGGCCTGAAGGTATCATAGAAGATGTTTTAGTGCAGGTTGGTGACTTGATCTTTCCAGCTGACTTCTACGTGCTCAGAATGGATGGTAGTGACCCGGCTGATCATCCACCTACTTTACTTGGTCACCCCTTCTTGAAAACGTCAAAGATGAAGGTTGACTGCGACTTTGGGGTGCTGACCATGGAGGTGGAAGACGAGACGATAAAATTTGATTTATTCAAAGCTATACAACACCCACCTGAGCACGCGATGGTAAATGCATTGGATGCGTTAGACGATGTGGTACAAGAGACACAAAGCACCAGCAGCGAAGACCTATTGAGGATAGCATTGGAGAGCGCCATTTTTACCTAGGAGGATTCCTACGCTCTCTACGAGGATATACGTGCCATACTTGCACAACTTGATGTTTCTCGTCCTCTGACGGCCAGGTATGAGGTTAATCAAATTCAGTTATTTAAAACTAATTCATCGTTGCCTTCTTCTGTACAGGCACCGATTGTAGAGCTGAAACCTCTTCCTGAGCATTTGAAGTACGCATTTTTGGGCGAGAATGACACTCTCCCAGTGATCATCAAGAGCGGACTTGAGGATGAGCAAGAGCAGAAGCTCATAGAGGTACTTAAAATTAACAAATTGGCTATAGGTTGGACGCTTGGGGACATACGAGGGATAAGCCCGGTAGTGTGCATGCATAGAATTCTGCTAGAAGATGGGGCTAAGCCTTCGAGAGAGCCGCAACGTCGCTTGAACCCAGTGATGATGGAGGTAGTGCGCAAAGAGGTACAAAAACTTTTAGATGCTGATGTTATTTACCCTATTTCAGATAGCCAGTGGGTAAGTCCCGTACACGTAGTGCCGAAAAAGACGGGCATCACAGTTGAGAAAAATGAAGCCGGCGAGATGGTGACTACACGTGTCAAGAATGGATTGCGTATGTGCATAGACTACAGGAAATTGAATGCAGTGACGCTTAAGGATCACTTTCCTCTTCCATTTATTGATCAGATGTTGGACAAGCTGGCAAGTAAGCCCTAATTTTGTTTTCTTGATGGTTTTTCGGGTTATAATCAACTCCCTATCGCGCCTGAGGACCAGGATAAAACTACTTTCACATGTCCATTTGGCACTTTTGCATTTAGACGTATGTCTTTTGGTTTGTGCAATGCGCCTGGAACCTTTCAGAGGTTGGTTATTAGTATATTCTCTGACATGATTGGTAATTTTATTGAGGTCTTTATGGATGATTTTACGGTGCATGGTGACACTTTTGATGCATGCCTAGACAACTTGAGTAGAGTACTTGAACGGTGTGTATCTATGAATTTATTGCTGAATTATGAAAAGTGTCATTTTATGGTTACACATGGTGTGGTCTTAGGGCATATAGTCTCGCGTGAGGGGATTCAGGTTGATAAAGCGAAAATAGATTTGATTTCTAGTCTTCCTTACCCTTCTACGGTGCGTGATATTAAATCGTTTCTTGGGCATGCTAGTTTTTATCGTCGTTTTATTAAGGATTTTTCCAAGAAAGCCCTGCCTTTATCTAACCTGTTGCAGAAAGATGTGCTGTTTGAGTTTACAGGTAAGTGCAGGGAGGCATTCGACGAGCTGAAAATTGCGCTAACTAGTGCGCCTATTATTCGAGCACCTGATTGGAGCCAGCCATTCGAGATTATGTGCGATGGAAGTGATTATGCAGTAGCAGCAGTGCTCGGACAGAGAGCAGACATAAAGCCAGTTGTCATTTACTACGCTTCGCGCACCTTGGACGCGGCCTAGAGAAATTATTCCACCGCTGAGAAAGAATTACTAGCTGTCGTCTTTGCTTTAGAAAAATTCAGACCTTATTTATTGGGTACTAAAGTAATTGTGTTCTCTGATCATGCAGCTATTAGGTACTTGATGATGAAGAAGGAGGCTAAACCGCGGCTGATTCGTTGCATTTTGATGCTGCAAGAATTTGACCTCGAAATCAATGACAAGAAGGGAGTTGAGAACACAGTTGCTGACCACCTGAGTCGATTAGTGAGAAAGGAAGAAGCTGGGTAGATTACTGAGACATTTCTAGATGAGCACCTCTATGCCATCACAGGTAAAACTCCATGGTACGCTCACATAGAGAACTACCTAGTCGGAGGTAAATGCCCACCTCTTTTTTCTAAAGCCCAATGTTTGAAACTTAAGCATGATGCTAGATATTATATATGGGATGATCCGTTTTTGTGGAAAATAGGCGTAGACCAAATACTTAAGAGATGCATCCCTGATGATGAGATTTCTTTTGTGCTTAGTTTCTGTCATGAGCATGCATGTGGTGGTCATTTTGGCCCTAAAAGAACAGCTAGGAAAATTTTAGACAGTGGATTTTATTGGCCGCATATTTTTAAGGATTCATTTGAGCATTGCAAACTGTGTGATAGATGTCAAAGAGTAGGAAACATATCCGCTAAAAATGAGATGCCTCAGATGCCTATTGTCGTTGATGAAGTGTTTGACATATGGGGCATTGATTTTATGGGTCCATTTCCTACGTCACATGGTTATTTATACATTTTAGTGGTTGTAGATTATGTGTCTAAGTGGGTAGAAGCTAAGGCTACTCGGTGTGATGATGCTAAAACTGTAGTGGATTTTCTCCGCACTAATATATTTTGCAGACATGGAGTGCCTAAGGCTATAATCAGTGATCAGGGGACACATTTCTGCAATAGAATGATGGCTGCCACGCTCAAACAATATCACGTTCATCACCGTACATCCACAGCCTATCATCCGCAGACAAATGGCCAAGCAGAAGTTTCTAACCTGGAGGTCAAGGGAATCGTAGAGAAGATGGTCAAGTCAACACGGAAGGGCTGGAGCCTACGCTTAAATGATGCATTGTGGGCATATAGGACTGCCTACAAGACGCCTATTGGAACCTCTCCTTATCATCTAGTGTATGGCAAGGCCTGCCATTTACCGGTAGAATTAGAGCACAGGGCTTACTGGGCACTTAAGCAGTGCAACATGGATTTGGCAAAGTCTGGGATGGAGCGCAAGCTGCAATTGAGTGAACAAGAGGAGTTGCGCTAGAGGCTTATGAGAGCCAATCAGACTACAAGGCGCGGCCTAAGCTCTATCATGGCAAGTTCATCCTACGACGGACATTTGAGATTGGGCAGTAGGTACTTTTATATTCATCACGATTACGAGTAATGCCTGGCAAGTTGCGTTCTAGATGGACAGGTCCATACTCGGTGGTGCGGATTTTCAATCACGGGGCAGTGGAGCTGAGAACCCATGGGATGGCGACCGGTTCAAGGTGAATGGACAGCGCGTGAAGCATTACTACGGTGGACTGCAGCCAGAAGCTCAAGAATGCGAGCTAGCCGAGCCCCACGGCGATAACTGAGTTGAGGTACCGTCGAACCAACGACGTAAAACAAAGGCGCTTTGCGGGAGGCAACCCGATGTTTTTTTTCTTTTTCTTCTTTCCATTTTAATTCTAAGTGTGTGTCTACTTAGTGTTTCATAGAGTCTTCCCTTTAGAATGCCATTAGGGGTTGAATTGTTTGGAGGCGAATTTGGGGGGCATCTCAGGAGGTACCATGTCTCCAAGCAACATTATGTACCGCGCCGTAATCATACATTATCATACGTAATGTCTACAGATGGCGCGCGAGTAATGTTAGCGCAGGGCGCGGACCGTATTTAGCAGGCCGCGTTCCAACCCTCCAAGAGTTGGGGCGCGCCTTATAACCCCACTCTCTCCTTTCATTCGATCACTCCTCAACACCCCAGGTTCGAAATCTCGGTTTCACTATATTATCAGGGCGTTCTCCAACTGCTTAGACATTCCAGGTATGTTTTCATTCCATCCCACACTCAATTTGTGCCAAATATTGGATGTTTGTCAAGTTTTGGGAGTTTTAGGATTTAGGCTTGATCCGCAATTTCGGGAAGTATTGGATGTTTTTGGTGGTTGCAGGTTACTCATACATGTTCTGGGGTACTAGGGTTTTGATTTAGGGTGTTAATTTTGAGTATTGGGGGTTGAAATCGATTAGGGTTCATGGCTATTCTTCGTTTGAATCTGCAGAAACGGCGCGACGGGTGAGAACAATTATCCACGCGCCGGTAGCAGACATTAACTCGTTGACCGCGCTTCCTAATGTCTTCTTCCGGCGCGCCATTCCCTGACATGCGTTGACTAACATCTTATACACACTTGTTTCGATTTTTTTCAGGATGGCACCAAACAGAGAGCCTACATTCGAGGAACTTTACAGACAAATCTCTCGGAAGCTGTGCGGTGCTAGTACTTTTGTCGACGAAGAGTTCTTAAGGGCTAGCGGACTATACGATCGCATATTACAGTTGCTTACATGAGCTGGCTGGCCTGGACTCTTGATCATCCGATCAGAGACGGACGTAGAAGACGTTCGGGAGTTTCTAGCGTCATTTAACAATGTGGGCCGAGCAGACAACCTCGGTATCCTGTACAGGCACCGTGAACGTTGTTGAAGTGTGGTAGTATGATTACTAGTCCAATCACGGTGTTCAAACAATATTTATAATCCGAATGACCTCGAGTCGATCCCAAGAGAAAAGCGTAGATTAGTCTAAAGCTAGCTAGTAATGCCTAATGTAAGTCTACTAAAAAAAGGGGGATTTTTCCTCTAGGTGAGGTATCTCTAGTGAATACTAAAGATAAGATGAAATATGGTCTAAGGGAAAATAATAGAGAAAGCGTAGTCGAAATCCTACTTCACCCCTAGGTCATGCGATTAGCAACACAAAACTTGTCTAAATTATGAGTAAATTCGAGTGATGGTTCTAGGCTAAGGTATCACACATTCTAAATTCAACTCTCGCTCCTTCTCTAGAATGGGAATAATACCTAAATAGTACGGTTCTCAAACTCTCGCTCTATTGAACAGTGTAGAACTAAAGTCTCCTAATCTCAACCTCTCGGTTTATTGATAGGCAACTAAAGTCGCTCAATACTTAGCCTAGTGGAATGCGTATGTCACTCTCGCGCACATACGCAACCTAAAATAATCATGCTTGATCTTCTAAACAACCTAAGTTCAACTTTCGTTCCATCCCTAGGCATTCTATCAATTCATACTCACTTAGGTATTTCGTCAAACACTTGGTGTGCACAAAATTGATATGAAGAACAAGCATAAGAATTTTCAACCAAACTTCATTCATATAGATAAAAAGACAATTATTGCATTACAATCAAACCTAAGGGATCCATAAGAACCCCAACTACTAAAAAACTACTCACTCATGTGTCACTCATGGTGAGTTTGAAACAAGACATAACAAAATCGTTCAACAAGGAAAACTAAAGAAGTAGAGAAGTAGGGTTTAGAGAATGAGTAAAGGGTTGATGTAGAGTCTTTAATTGACGATGTCTTCTCTGAATTCTTGACAGTTCTTCATGTTCTCCAATTAGGGTTTCGTCCCATGAGAGAAACCCTAGGCACCCCAAGGCTCCCAATCTGATTTTTCTCATCCTTTTCTATTTATATTGACCCGCCGTGCCCAAATCAAAAGTGATTCGGGGCTTATTGATTTGATTCGGACAGAGTATCCGAATCAAACACTCAGTGCTGTTTCGGATCTGCCCAAATTACTTTTCCTGACCGAATCACTTTTTGATTCGGTCAACCCTCTATTTGATTCTGTCAAACCTTGGTCCATGAGATGAAATCCTTCTCCTTGGCCGAATCACTTTTGATTCGCCCACTGCTTGGGCGAATCACTTCTGCAGCGTTAGAAACTCGCTCTTTTGACCCTTTAAACCTTCGAATCACGTCTTGACGTAAGAATCGTGCCTTTGAATTAGCTTTCCAACAAGCTATGGCACGCCTCGATCGAATAAGAATCGCGCGCTCGGCAAGCCTTCTATGATGAACAGGTCAATCTGCCCAGATTTGATCTTCAGGCGAACTCTCTCCGAATCAAGTGATTCGGGCAGGCCTTGAGTTGATTCGGCCGAATCAATACCTCAGTGCTGTTTCATGGCCGGCCGAATCACTTTTTCCTAGCCGAATCACTTTTAATTCGGTCAGACCTTCAATTGATTCGGTCAAACCATTATAGAGCCAAACTGATCCGGGCGAATCGCTTTTGCAGTGCTAGAATCCCGCCGCCTTTTTGACCCTTTAAACATTAGAATTACGTCTTAATGTAAACTACAAAGTTGTAACCCCTTGAATTAGCTTTCCAACAAGCTATAGCACGCCTCGATCGGATAAGCATCACGTGCTAGGAAAGCATTTGAAGAGGAACAGGTCATTCTGCCAAGGGTGGCCGACTCACTTTTGCTCGTTTTTGCTCTCGATCGATCGGAATTCAACCAGATTTTCTTCGGACCACTTCATATCATGTAATACACATTTTAAACCTGAAATAGATAAAGAAAGCATCAAACGACTTTATAAAATAACAGAACAAACAAGAAGTAAAGGAAAAATACGGACAAATGTAAGGTCATTTAACCGCTTATCACACCGCGGCCAGTATTATATCACTCACCCACCGCAGTTGCGTGATTTATTTGGATGGCAGGTAGATATCTGCAACTGAGCGATGCATGAGTCCCGATTTTACCCTACTTGGCTCGACCTCTCTTCGGATGCGAGGGAGTACAGCCCTAGCGCCAGCAAGGAGCGTACTCTTCGTGAGTCGGCCTATTTTTACCTCCAGAAGCTCCTCTCCGGATCAGTCTTCGGGCGAGACAATGGGGGCGACAAATTGCCCTCATACGAGATGCGTGTGCTACATTGCTGCCATCATCAGTTAGCTCTCGATTTTGTTGATGTGTTGGGCAAGTTCTGGAAGAGGAGATTGTCGTGTGGAGATATATACTGCGGAGGGCTTATCACCTATATGTTGCGCCGTTTGGATGGTTAGCCCGTCTTGGACTCGCACCATCTTATCCCGCCGACATTTCTCACGCGGGAGGCTTTTGTAGAGGTTCCATGACCCGCTACCGACAGGCAGGCGCCGCAGGCAGCCAGCAGCGACAGAGCAGGCTGAGTCGTCAGCTGCCGGCTTCAGGAGAGCCGCGCATAGGAGAGCACCCAGAGATGGTGAGCAGCTACCACCGGCCTTCGCCCAGTCGCAGTTGGATGCAGCGCCTATAGGGTGTTGGATTATTTCTTACCGCCTGGGACGCAGCCAATACCAGCACCACCAGGGTGGTTTCCAGGGCAGCCGATCCCTCCGGAGTACATGATTGCGCGGGATCCTTCCTCATCCCCCAGCGGATCCACAGACGGCTCTGCCGAGTTCTAGGGGAGTTTCTGTTTTCTTTCTTCTTTATTTCTTTCTTTGTCATTTTTGTTATTTGGTTATGTTGCATGACCCGCCCTTGAGCATAAGTTGATCCGTGAGGACACGGCTATGTTCACCAGTGTGGGGTGGGGTAGTAGAGTCTGTTGTCAGCACGTTTATCTTTATTAGCATGCATTAGTATTAGCTAGGGCACGTTTTTTTTTTCCAGATTTGTGTATGCTACGATGAAGACACTGTGATTTTATGAGATGATGTTTGATGCTATGAGGTTTTGATGTGTATGCTTTACATGGTTTCTACAATTTTGTGATGCTAGTGACGTGATGTCATATGTTCCTTTGAGTTGAGACATTACAGGATGTGGAGTTGATAGAAAATGCCCTAGAGGGACTTGGCAAACATTCGAAGGTTCAAGGGATTAGTCGCGTAGCGCGCTGAGTTTGTGGAGGTTGGCGCTTCGAGTTATGAGGGGCGAGGCTTTCACTTCATCATTGCAGCATTTATGCAATGGTGGGACGGGAAAACAAACCGTCCTATCTCTAGTCTTAGTAACCGGGAATGGGTGGGTAACCCCTATCTTGCCTAGCGCTGAAAGGATAATGATGAGAAAGAGCGGGACGCGCTCCATATGTTGTTATTCGAAGGCGATGATTGGAACGGTTCAAAAGAAAAAAAAGGGGGACAAGCAATTCACATTGGAGAGCAAAGCTCAAAAAGAAAAATTCAATCAAATGTGAAAGGAAAAAAATCAGAAAAAAGGGCAATCGAGTTGAGTGAAGTCTTCGGACCAAACAAAACAAGAAAGTTCAAAAGCTGTCCTCCAAAAGAAAAGTTGAGTTCCTCGTAGCTTGGATTTCTCACGTGCCAGAGAAAGCGAACTTAGCGTATGCGCATGACTATGACCTCGAGCTGAAGAATGGAGTCAGGAGTCTAAAGAGGACTATCTCCTAGTCATCCATTGAATTCCATCTTGACTTCTCAGGTAACGTGTATCATTACGGTTTCTAGTGATCATTATTGAAGAATGAATGTGAGGACATCTCGAGTAAATTCAGTGTTTAGTCATTGGCATGTTAGAATTGCTTTGGTGTCGCGAGTCTTGTTTTCGTTCTTTGTTCGGGACGAACAAGTTTAAGTGTGGGGTGGTTTGATGGGGTGTATTTATACGACTCGCTAAACCGTTTAAATCCAACCATTTCGACATGTTTTTATGCGAACAGTTACTTCTTAGTGTTGTTTGCATTTCAGGTGTTCAGAATACATGAAAAGAGACTTGCGACTCAAAATGGTGTTTTTAGGGAGAAAATTGACATCGAAGGAAATGGGTGAGCATCTCAGTGAGTTCGGCGCCAGCAGGCAACATTAGCATCGCGCGCCGCAACTTAATGTCTTCTCCGGGCGCGAGCTAATGTCTTCTTGGGGCGCGGTCAGCTTATGATGACGTCAGCAATCGGGCCCTCGGCCCGATATCAATTTTTAGAATCCGATCTCAATTAGGGTTTCGAGGAGACAGAGTTTTGACGACCAGCGGCTTGGACGACAGAGGTTAGGAAGAGACAACCGGACGGAATTTTGGAGATTGGCGTGAATAGTGTTTCCGGCGTGAACAGTGATCGTGAACAGTATTTTCATTCTTTTCAGTTCAATGTATTTTTCAGTTATGACTATGAGTAGCTAAATTTTCGTTTCAGTTTGGGGATTTTCAGTTAGTGACATTCATGTTTGAGACTTGGATTTAATAAATGTTTTTATTCCATCGTAAGTTCTGGATCTTAAATTGCATGAATTGTATTGCACGGTTAGCGTATACTTTGTCGTGAAACTATCCGCTCATCAATTCTGATTATTAACTCTTGTCAAGCTTTGTCGTGGAAACAAGTAGTAGAATCTAGGCTTAGTATCACCTTTGTCGGGATACTTTAAGGTTATTACCTTTGTCGGAGTGACCAAAAGTTTGAATAGGATCATATCTTTACAAGTCGATGATAACAGTCACTATTGAATTCCCTGAGCTGAATATTTCTCTCGATTGACATTCACACTTTTCTTACATTCGTTCTTGCGACCATTTACTTAAACCCCCTTTAGTTCAGTATGTACAGGAAATTGCTTCACAGTCAGTTCTCTTGGGTTCGACCCTTGCTTGCCGCTATACTAGCAAAAGCTTGGAGATATAAATTACATGTTTGGCGCGCACAACGACGCGCGTCAAATAGCCTCTGCTTTAACCACTCACTTCTGCGCTCACGCTTTGCTCACGGTGGTATTCCAACTCTCTCCGCTTGGCACTCTGAATCTCTCTTAGTGTTTTCTCGATATTTTGATGCTTAGATTCTCTATTGGACGGATACTTGCTGCTCTGCCCAGTCTTCTTCTAAATAGGAACTCCGTGGTCCATCAATATCAACTTTAAGAAGTTCCTAAAAGATCTCAACAAGATCCTATCTTCTAGGATATTTCATTTCCAAATCAAATCTTCAACCTGTGGCACGGAATCTTCACTAGGATGTTCTAAAAATATTTGGAAGTCTCCCGTTGCACTACTACTTCATATCAGGATAGATTTCTCTTTGCGTCAAAACTGCTGCTCTGCTGCTACAGCTTCTGCTGTAGCAACTGCTTGTTCACTGAGCTTGTACACTCTGACAGGTTTTGTCGGTTGAATGCCATTTGCATTATCAATCTCTCCCTTACCATTTTTGACAAAACCTGATGTCCACTGATGCCTTGAGCTGGATATTCCCATGGTGGTAGACTCTCCCTTGTCTTCACCTACTCTCCCCATTTTTGTTATAAATGACTGAGGGGGAGTGCTTGATCTGGCTAGGTAGATAAAACACAGAGACTCAGAGAGGATCTCAAAGCTTCGAATCTTGTTGCATCCAAAGGTTTGGTAAAGATGTCGACTAGCTGCTTGTCAGTTACAACATGCTCAAGGACGATGATCTTCTTCTCTACCAATTCCCTGATGAAGTGATGCCTTATGTCAATGTGTTTGGTTCTTGAGTGTTGCACTGGATTCTTGAAAATGCTAATAGCACTCATGTTGTCATAGTAGAGAACCATTTCACTTTGATTAATCCCATATTCAGTCAACATCTGCTTCATCCAAACCATCTTAGCACAGCAACTCCCTACTGCAATAAACTCTGCCTCGGCTGTGGAAAGGGAGATGTTGTTCTTCTTTTTGCTAAACCATGATACTAGGTTATTCCCAGGAAGAAACAACCTCCAGATGTGCTTTTTCATTTTTCTGTGCATCCTGCCCAGTCGGCATCACTGAATTCTACCAGGTTTGCATTTGTGTCCTTGGTATACCATAGGCCATAGTTTAGAGTCCCTCCAACATACCTGATGATTCTCTTGACCAGCTGCATGTGACTCTCCTTCGGGCAGGCTTGGAACCTTCCACAGACTCCTACTGAATATGAGATATCAGGATGACTGGCCGTAAGGTACAACAGGCTTCCAATCATTCTTCGGCATGTAGCTTGATTCACTTCAACTCAAGTGACAACTTTGATATGGGTGCCAGCTGGTGTATGTTTGTGGCTTGCTTTATCTAGCTGGAACTTATTACCAGATTCTGGGTATATTTGCTTTGTGATATAAAGATTCCATTTCTTTTGGCATACTTCTAGTCCTAGGAAGTAGGTTAATTCTCCCACCATGCTTGACATGTAATATTTTTGTACTCCAAATTCTATGAATATGAAGTTCCAATGCAGGTCAAAAACAATTTATAAACCGAAGTATTTCGGGTCGTCAAAGGAGCAAACTAAGCTTATGCACTATGTAAAATCTAGTTTCTATTTAGCTATCCCGGTTTGTATATTGATTTTCTGTAATGATCCAAATTAAGACGAACAAGCTAAGATTCGATTACCAAATTTTAAGAAGATTCCAAGGTTGATTTCACTTGTCTAGGGTATTCCAATAGAGTGACAAATATGAATAGATGATTGGAGACTAAACAGGTTATGAATAGATTAATCTTCGAAACTAACTTTAGCTCAATTTCGAATATCACTTTATTACAGGAATTAAATCTCAATCTTTCAATATGTTGATTCGCTCTAACATTGTCCACTGATCACGAACCGTCATTATGATGATCAGTGAAAGAGTTCGGACCTAACCCCTAGCTTATCTCTTTATGCTACTTTTGTATGTCAATAAGATCAAAGTCGGGTTCACTCTTGTCTTTCCTAAGTATGTATCTTTCAATAACGTACTTAAGTTAACACAGATTTCATGCTGGCATTCTTTCAAACATCTAGCATGCATAACTTAACATACTTGAGTAAAACCGTAATCCATCAATCATCTACCTAAACCTTCGTTTAGAACATCATCACAATACTTTGGAACACACTAGACAAGACTCATCAAACCTTGGAACAAAGTGGATTACTCACGATACATGGAAAATGTTTTCATCACTTTCATAGATAAAGGTTGAGGTTACAATTCTAATCCTCTAACGAAAATAGTCGAAATAAGCGAGTTTACTTTCCTAAGTATGTGTCTTTCAATAACGTACTTAAGTTAACATAGATTTCATGCTGGCATTCTATCAAACATCTAGCATGCATAACTTAACATACTTGAGTAAAACCGTACTCCATCAATCATCTACCTAAACCTTCGTTTAGAACATCATCACAATACTTTGGAACACAGTAGACAAGACTCATCAAACCTTGGAACAAAGTGGATTACTCATGATACATGGAAAATGTTTCATTACTTTCATAGATAAAGGTCGAGTTTACAATTCTAATCCTCTAATGTTTTCATTACAACCATGCACTAGAATAATCAAGGATCGAAATACCTCTTCTTTTCTTCCTTCTCTTTTTTGGCTTCCTCCCGTCTTCTTAGATCGTCGTCCTCCCCTCCTTTTTCTCTCTATCTCCTACTCCCCTTTTTCTCTCCTTCCATTCATCGCTTCAAATTATGTGAAAATAAGCTGAGCTGTCCGTACCGGTCGTATCAACACGATAGGTATGACTATTTCTTAGCAACACGGTCAATACGACCAGAGGGAAAAGTCGAACGTACCACCCGTATGGGTATGGTCGGTACGGGCTGGGGATGATTTGACATCTTTTTTCGGTGCTTTTTGCACGCAATTGCTTATAACTTTGCCCTCCATGGCGCCTGAGCTGATTGGTCCTGAAATAAGAAAGAGAGCACATAAAGATCAATAATACTCCAAAAACGAACGAAAACAATCAATAAACGCAAGCGAGAATCGGTTGGGAATCCAACCGATCAAACACTCCACACTTAAAATTTGATCGTCTCGAGCAAACAATCAGAACATGCTGTATTATATTCAAGACTCTATCCCAACTTAAGCTTTGAATAATAGAGAGCGTGGGTTCACAAGCTCTAGCTATACACCTCACATTAACACCTCAAACAAATTGCAATCAAAGAGTTTTCGAGCTGCATAAGAATACATGAGGGTGCACACTCAAGGAAACAGTACTAGAGCCAACCAAAGCCAAATCTCGCAATCTATTCATTTTCAAGGCAAGGCATTCGAAACAAGGGTTTACACAAAACATGCCGACCGATCGCCTATGCTAGCTAGGGCTAGTCCACGGGCTAGCGATGCAGAACTCATATCCAAGCCTTGGACTTTACATCACAATTCATAAGGAAAGAGGAGCTCGGCAAAAATTGACTTTCAAAAACAGTCATAAACCAATTGATGCTTACATGTGTACACAAGGGTCATTCTCTAGTATAGCATGCTAGCACACAAGCAAATTGTAGACTTGCACAAGAACAATACAGCGGATCGGCATAAGGTCAAGCTCTTACTGTTTTTTTTTTTTGTTTTTTGTTTTTTGTTTTTTTTTATTTCAAGCTTTCGAGGGGGAACTTTTCTTCCTAACCACTATCCTTTTTTTTTCATTGGGTGTAAATACTTTCAAGGGGGAACTTTTTATCCTAACCCTCGGTATTGCAGCCAGATTCTCTTTTGACTTCACAGAAAAAACTTGACAATAAGCCCAAAGAGAGGATGAGGATGTGCAAGAAACAATTATAAGCGAGGGGATAAGCATGCAAACAAGAGTCACCTAAAAACCATCTCAAGGTTTAGGCATTATGCAAATGATTTAAAAACGTGAAAGTTACACCAAGGTTGAAAGCAAGCAATGAAAAATTCCTAGAACGCGAGATAGGCAGCGGATAGCAACAATAATGACTCACAAGAATGCGCGATCATGGGAATTTACTCGGCTCTAGTCTCTAAATCAGCAAAATGGAAGAGGCTAGATGCGATACGTGGAACTCAAGCACAGATCCCATGCTTTAAAGAGGTAAAACATTCTTATAACAATATGCATAATATGGAATCAATGAATATTTTTCACCAGCTACTCAATGAATATGCACTAGCCACTCCAAACTTAAAATAAAGCTTAGTCCCTAAGCACAAAAATTAAACATGAGAAGGGTGCATAGGAACTCCCCTAGTTTGGCCCTTCCTTGCTAGAGTCAACATCATTACCCGGGCAAGTCCATGACATAGGATCTTGCGGCTAGAAAGTCTCGGATCCAGGAGCAGCTGGAGGTGGGGGAAAATCATGGATTCCTCCAGCTTGAAGCAAAGAGGTGATAGCCCGGTTCGTCCACTCCTAGGAGCGCATAAGGTAATCCAGCTGGGAACTGTAGTCGTGGGAGTGATTGCTGAGCTGGGTCACCTCTGCCGGCGCTGATGGTGGTGCCGCAGTCTTGTGTCGGCGCTTCAAAGCCCTACCAGCCGCTGCAGAAGAACCATCTGTTTTATGGTACAACGTACCATTTGACAACACCATCCGCATTTGCCTTAGAGCGGCGAGTTCCAAAACCAGCATCATGCCCTGGGCGGCCGGTGGAAGGTCATAGCCGAAAGCTTCGGCTATCGTAGTAATGAAGCCACCACCACCAATAATTCTGATCATTGCTTTGGAACTCTTCAAAGCGGAAGTTCAAGAAGTATATAACATCAAACTCCACGCCCTTGTCAATAGCAATGAGGAGGTCCAAATCCAGCTGAGACACTTTCGTCCCACCTTCAACACGCGGGTTGATTGATGTCGCGATGATGCGATGCATATACTTCCATTCCATATCTCTAATGTATGACGAGGGTGGGCTAGTGGTGAAGATCGCGTCTTGTCCGGATAACCTTCGCCAAAATTCTGTTCCACTCAATGTCATTAACCGCAAGAATAGTGCCCTCCAATGGAAATTGCAAAATGTCATGAAGGTCCTCTCTGGATAGGTGGCGCTCTTCGTTTCCCAGTTGGAATTTCCAGGCAGTCACTCTCTGCCCTTCGATCACAGCTTCAAATGAAGCAATAAACTCATGCACCATATTTTTGTGAGTCGGCAATCTAGCCCTCACAAGCATTCCAAGACCGAACTGCTGCAGTCAGGTGTTCACTGAGTCAAATATGCCGAACCGATGCATTGTCACTAGGTCAGGCATGGAGGTGGGCACGATTTCCTTCTTTTCATCGAGGATGTGCTGAAGCCACGCTACGAACCTTGGATTGATGTTCTTCTTCCTGCCAGTCATTGGCTTCTTCCTGGGCAGCATTGTGATTTTCGAGGCTGGTGTTGGAGGAGACGGTGCGCTGAGTGTTGGAGTTGGCTAGTGTAGACTGAGTGGATTGGCTGGTGTTGGAGTGACCACGGCTAAGTTGTTGCAGGCGAAGGTGCGGCTGAGTGCGGAATCTGTGAAGCTCGACCTGAGTCTATCGGAATGAGCAGGTGAAGGAGAGCGGCTGCAAAGCTCGGCCTAGAGTAGCGGTCGAACAGCTGAGTGCGGTGCGGAGTGCGAACCTTGCTCGGTCGACTGTTTCAGGTGAAGGCGAAGTTGGTGTGGGGTTCGCCGGTTGTGTGCGGACCTGGCCGAGGTCGCGCCGGCTTGGAGTGTAGGCGGAGCGAGGACCGAGCAGGCAAAGGTCGTGCGAGGTCGCCGGTAGGGATGGAAATTTTGGGTGAAAGTGCGATTTCAGATTTTGAAATCGCGATTTCGGTTTACATTCAGCCGATTGACCGTATCGATACGGGCGGTAAGACCCGCTCGGTCCAAATCCTTGTCACACGGTCGATACAACCTCAGCAGAAATTTCCTATATTGTATAGACCGTATCGGTCTACCGATACGAAGAATACGGCCAAAATGGGCACTACGACCCAGTGAAGCCTAGAAAAAAAGTTTTGCAGGCTAAATATATGACTCCGAGCGCAACTAGAATAAGAAGAACTCAGAGAGTGGGTTACTTCCCGAAAAGGCTTAGTTTAAAGTCTTGGCGAGACGACTGAAGGTTCGCAGGATCAAACTAAATGGTAGCTCACATAGCCTACCTTTTTTTCTAGCCCATGATACAATTTAATCGATGCCCATTAACCTTAAACAATTCTCCTTTAGTATTTAAAAGCTCCACATGCCCATCATCAAATACTTTCTGGACTTGGAATGGTTCCGACCACCGAGTCCTTAACTTAGCGGGAAAGAATCTCAATCTCGAATTGAATAAAAGGACTTAGTCTCCTTGTTTGAAGTTCTTCCTCTCTAGCTTTCTATCATGCCACCTCTTCGTTCTTTCCTTGTAGAGGAGCGGGTTGTCATAAGCATCCAAGCAACTCTCGTCCAACTCGTTCAATTGTAACAACCGCTTCTCTCCCACAACACGCAAATCAAAGTTCAATCGTGTAATTGCCCAAAGTCTTATGCTACAACTCAACTGGAAGATGACATGCTTTCCCATAAATCAGTCGGTATGGAGACATTCCAATGGGGGTCTTAAATGCAGAACGGGATGCCCAAAGTGCATCATCTAACTTAGAAGGCATATCCTTTTTTAGACCAACTAACTATTTTCTCGAGAATGACCTTTGTTTCCCTATTTGAAACTTCCACTTGCTCGCTAGTCTGTGGGTGATAAGGGGTGGCAATCTTATGGTAAACACCATACTTCTTTAGCAAAGCTTCAAGATTCTCTCCTTAAAATGAGACCCTCCATCACTAATAACAGTACGCGGTACGCCAAATCTAGAGAAGATGATCTTCTAAATAGCTTCGTGACGACTTTAGCGTCACAAGTGGGTGAGGCTACCTCTTCTACCCACTTAGACACGTAGTCTACAGCTACTAGGATATATGAGTTGCCGAAGGATGTGTGAAAGGGACCCATAAAATCTATCCCCCAAACATCAAAAATCTCAACCTCTTGAATAGGATGTTGGGGCATCTCATTACGCTTAGAAATGTTACCACTCCTTTGGCAACTATCACACCTCTTGGCGTACTCGTATGAATTCTTGAAAAGCGAGGGCCAATAGAATCCAAAATGAAGAACTCGCGATGCAGTTTTGTTTCCACTACCATGCCCACCATAGGGAGAATCATGACATTGAGGAAGAATGCTCATCATATCCTCCTCAGCCACACAAGTCCGATAAATGCCATCATGACATTGTAAAGGTATGGCTCATCCCAGTAATACCTTTTCACATCGTGAATAAACCTCTTTTTTCTGTGATGACTAAGATCAGTAGAAAGTAGACCACAAACCAAATTGTTTACATAATCTGCATACCAAGGAGTGGCTTGCAGCTCCACTTCCATTAAGATCTCTCCTATGAACAAATTGTCTATGGGAGTTGCAGCCACTCTAGCTTGGGGATCTTCCTCTAACCTAGAGAGGTGATCAGCTACCAGGTTCTCTACTCCTTTCTTATTCTTAATGAGAATATCAAACTCTTGGAGTAGGAGTACCCACCCAATTAATCTAGGCTTAGAATCTTTCTTAGCTATGAGGTACTTGATGGCAGCATGATCGGTATAGACTATGGTGTGCGACCCTACAAGGTATTGTCTGAATTTTTCAAAGGCAAACACAATGGCAGGCATTTCTTTTTCTGTGGTGGTGTAGTTGGCCTGGGTTTGGTCAAGGACTTTACAAGCATAATAGATAGCATGTAGCTTCTTATCCACTCGTTGACCTAATACGGCACCTACTGCATATTCACTTGCATCACACATAAGTTTAAAAGGGAGTTCCCAATTGGAGACTAAATAATAGGGGCAGAGGTCAAGGCATCCTTAATCCTAGTGTAGGCTTCAAAACAAGCATCATCAAAATGGAAATCAGCATCATGACATAGGAGATTAGTGAGGGGTCTAGCTATCTTTGAAAAATCCTTAATGAAACGCCTATAGAACCCAGCATGACCCAGAAAACTCCTAATCCACTTGGCATCCCTAGGAGGCGGAAGTTTGGCTATGCCTTCTATCTTAGCAGGATCCACTTCTATTCCTCGACTGGAAACCATATGACCTAAAACTATACCCTCTTGCACCATAAAATGACATTTTTCCAAATTAAGCACTAGATCAGTCTCAATACATCTTTCAAGAACATGGAAAGGTGATAGAGCCTATTTAATCGCATTATTTAGATCATAAACCTGTGCTTGTTTGCGATATTTTGTGTACAAGATTACTGGTTTCCAGTGTCTTTGTATTGCAGGGCAAAACAAGGGCCTAAGTCGGATACGTGCTAACAGGCAGCGTTTAGGACGCGCATCACACAGCCTGCGGAGCTAGCGGCGCAAACAGAAGAATTGGCAGAGTCGATAACGGTGCGCTAACCAATGCCGTGCGCCAGGCGCAGATGGTGGTGTTTCCAAATCCTGACATGACCAGATTAGGAAGTTGCCAAGGATGAGCCTCTGAGCAGTATATAAAGAAGAGAAGGAGGCTAGGGTTGAGAGCATCATCACATATTCACAATTTGTACACCCAGGAGGCACTGCGCAGCAGGACTGGAAAACACACGAGCTTGTTGAGAGGATCTGCGCTAGCCGACTGCGCCAGCCAAGACAGCAACCTGCACGCACTGTTTGCTATTATTTTCTTGGACACCTTAGTTATTATTTACTGTTTCTATGATGTTTACCACTAGCATGTCTAGCTAAACGCTTAGTATCGGTTGGGCATGAATCTATGAGTATTTCCTTTGAGACTTGTGCTTAATGCATAGCTTGCTTGCTTATATTAATTCTGTGCACATTACTGGCAGCTTGTTACATGAGTAGGGGAAGCCTTGAACCGCAATCTTACTCTTGTTGCTTGTTGTTGTTTGTTAAACTAGTTGAATAGCCTGACGGTGCCAACTAGGAGTACCGAGCTAGGATAAGCAATTACTACCTTGATCGGATTCGTAGTTGTTTAGTCTAGTTCAAGAATTAATAGCTCATGAACTTTGATCGGAACATGCGCAGATGTTAGGAAGCCTTGATCGGACACTAACATTAGCAAATCGAGCTATAGACATTTAGAGTCGATGATAAGGAATACACTCATAGAGGATTGTCTGCGCCGATACTTCTCATAGTCATAGTACTTAATCTCTACTGCCTGCGCACGTCTAGTGCAATTCCTGCGTTTACGACTGTTTACTCGCGCATCGCGCAAACCAATCACTCACCCCCAAATTTCATAAGTGTAGGTTATTGGCTAAGACTGAACTACTTGCTCCCTGTGGAGATCGACCCTTACTTAACCGCTGTACTAGTCGAAGAGGAAGGATTATATTTGACGCGCACAACGACGCGCGATCAAATTTTGGCGCCGTTGTCGGGGAGCAACACAGCTAAGTTTTAGCTAGTTTACGTTTTTCCTTATAAGTAACTAGTTATTTCAGTTTGTTTTGTTTTCTCGTTGTTGTTTCTGACAGCGCGCAATCACCATTAGCCTGCGCAACCTTGAAACAGTTGCGCTGCGCAGATTCTAGTTGCGCACTGACAGACGCAGCAGCATTAGTTATCTTTTAATTTCGTTTTCTTTGAGATTTAGAACAGGTTATGGAAGACAACAGTGTCGTAAGAGACAACTTAGGGGACAGAACCCCGGAAGAAGCAAGAGCACATAACCGCGCAGCCCTGTTCAGAGAGGAAGTGCAGCGCGAGGTTGAAGCAAGGATGGCCGCTGAGCTGTATAATGCGCCACCCGCGCGGCAAGCTGCGCGACGCAGAACAGTGCGCGAGATGTCAGCCCCAATCACAGTTAACCAGCCATGGTGCATTGTGCTTCCACCAGACGGTCATTTTGAGCTAAGGAGCTCGCTCATCCATCACATGCCCAAGTTCCACGGAATGAACAATGAAAATCCAGTCAAGCATGTGCGAGAGTTCCTAGTCATTTGCGAGAACATGAAGACCGAAGGGGAGAGCGATGAGGCGCTGAAAATGAAGGCATTCCCATTTTCATTGTGTGACACGGCCAGACATTGGTTGATGAACTTACCAGCCGGATCAATTCACACATGGGAGCAGCTGCAGAAGAAGTTCCTGGACAAATTCTATCCCGCAGCAAAGATCGCGCTACTCAGGAGGGAACTGGCCGCGCCAAGGCAGAGCGCAGGAGAGTCACTGTCAGAGTATTACGAGCGTTTCAGGAAGCTAGAGGCCAACTGCTACAATCATGGCCTGCCCCAGAATGTGCTGATAGAGAACTTCCTGAACGGATTGCTACCCATGGAGCTGAGATTATTGAACGCATGCGCAGGAGGCGACATTTGCAACATGTACCCAGAAGATGCGTGGCAGCTGATAGAAGACTCTGCTGGTCAGGTACGACATCAGCTAACACTTAAAAATAGTCGTACTCGTCCTGTGCATCAGGTAGAAACAAGCGCTGAGATCAAGGAAATGAAGGCCATGCTACAGAAGTTGATGAGTGCGCAAAGCGCACAACCAGTTGCGCCAAAGGTATGTGAATTTTGCAGGTCCACCGAGCACAAGACTGATGAATGTCCCACGCTATTTGAAGAATCTGGAGATGTCAATGCTCTTGGAGGATGGGATAACAGAGGACCACAAAGACAGAATCAGCCGCGTTTCGGACTGGCAGCAAATGGATTCAGATGGAAGGAGGAGAATAATTTTCAAAGGCAGTCCACAGATCAACGCGCACCACAGCAGACGCAACAAGCTGCGCCCTACAATCCACCGCATCACCGCACGGACGCACCAGCGCATAACAACCAGCAACCGAGGCGATCTTTGGAAGATATCGTGGGGCAGCTAGCAGACACAGTGCGCAAAAATGACGAGAAGTATGACAAGAGGTTCGAGTCCATTGAAAAGCAGCTATCACAGGTCGCTACCACGGTGTATGAGCTGAAAAAGAGCGATGGAAACCTACCTTCGCAAGTGATTCAGAACCCCAAAGGAGGAGTCAATGCAGTGACACTGAGGACTGGGTGCATAATAGGAACAGAGCAGACCGCGAAGACGCCCGCGCAACCAGCTGCGTAAGTCCCGGATCCAGCAGAACAGAATGTGCAACCAGAGCAAGATGCGCAACCAGAAGTGCCAGCCACAAGCCAGCAGGGCGAAGCGCCAGGTATGACACAAATAAACGACAAGGGCACGAATCATACTAACATACCTGCGCCTTTCCCTGTGCAGGCACCCTTGGCTAGAAAGGAAGCGCTGGACAAAGAGCTATACGAGTTATTCAGCAAGGTGGAAATCAACATTCCCCTTATCGAAGCAGTTCGGCAGATTCCCAGGTACGCCAAGTTTTTAAAGGAGCTGTGCACAAACAAGAGGAGGAAAGGCGAATGCGCACAGGTAATGCTAAATGCGCAGGCCTCAGCGATCGTGCAACATAAGGTACCACCTAAGTGCCGAGACCCAGGTACGTTCACTATCCCTTGCACTTTAGGTAAGACCACAGTAAGCAATTACATGATTGATTTAGGCGCATCCATCAATTTGTTACCTTATTCCCTATATGCGACATTGCGCCTTGGACCACTAAAGCCTGCAGGTCTCACTATTCAGCTAGCAGATCGGTCTTGCAAACAACCTGCAGGCATGATAGAGGATGTTCTTGTGCGAGTAGGAGAGCTGGTGTTCCCAGCAGATTTTTATGTGCTAGAAATGGAGGGTGAAGCAAGCACCAGCAGTGCGCAGATCCTACTGGGCAGACCTTTTCTGATGACCGCGCGCACAAAGATAGATGTGTGGAGGGGCACGCTCTCCATGGAGGTTGATGGCGAAAAAATCCATTTCAACATATTCAAGGGGATGCAGCATCCTCATGAGGACGCCACCGTGCACGCAATGGATAGCTTAGATGATTTAGTCACAGATGCGCAATGCGCAAGCGCAACGGTAGGACTAGAGCCACTGGCACAGGCAGAGTTGGAGGAGCAGGAAGCCGAGCTGAGCAGTGTTGAACCAGAACTCAAACAGGTACACGACATAGTTCATATTTGCACTGCCAATAAAATCTTGCCCTCCATTGAACAGGCACTCAAGGTCGAATTGAAGCAACTTCCAGAGCACCTCAAATACATTTTCTTGGGCAATGAGGACACCCTGCCAGTGATCATAAAGAAAGGATTAGAAGAGGAGCAGGAAGTGCGTTTACAGCAGGTGCTGCGCAGGAACTAGCGCGCTATAGGATGGACACTGGCTGATCTGCGTGGAGTGAGCCCAGACGTATGCATGCATAGAATTCTATTGGAAGATGGTGCCAAACCATCCAGGGAGGCTCAGCGCAGATTGAACCCAAATATGATGGAGGTAGTGCAGAAGGAAATTCTAAAGTTGCTTGACGCAGGAGTCATTTACCCCATCTCGGACAGCAAATGGGTCAGTCCAGTGCACGTTGTGCCTAAGAAGGGAGGAATCACAGTGGAAGAGAATGCGCAGGGCGAGCTAGTTCCCAAGTGCATCCAGACTGGATGGCGCATGTGCATCGACTACAGGAAGCTTAACGCAGTAACGCGCAAGGACCATTTCTCGCTACCCTTTATGGACCAGATGCTGGACAGATTAGCAGGTAAGCCCTATTTTTGTTTCTTGGACGGGTATTCAGGGTACAACCAGATACCCATAGCTGCGGAGGATCAGGAGAAGACCACGTTCACCTGCCCGTTTGGTACATTTGCGTTTCGGCGCATGTCATTTGGGCTGTGTAACGCGCCAGGTACGTTCCAACGCCTTGTCATGAGCATTTTCTCTGATATGATTGGTATATGCATAGAAGTGTTCATGGATGATTTTACTGTATATGGAAGTACCTTTGATGCGTGCTTAACTCATCTTGATAAGGTTTTAGAGCGCTGCATTTCTAAGAACCTAGTGCTCAATTATGAAAAATGCCATTTCATGGTAACGCATGGTGTAGTGCTAGGACACATCATCTCAGAGGAGGGGATCAAGGTAGGCAAAGCTAAGATAGACCTTATTTCTAATCTACCTTATGCCACGAACGTGCGCGATGTGAAGTCATTCTTAGGACATGCCGGATTTTACAGGCGTTTTATAAAAGACTTCTCTAAAATTTGTATACCCCTGTCTAACCTCTTGCAAAAGGATGTGTGCTTCGATTTTACTGATGAGTGCAGGGCCGCATTTGATAAGCTGAAGGAAGCGCTGACCAGTGCGCCAGTGATGCGCGCACCAGACTGGAACCTGCCATTTGAACTAATGTGCGACGCAAGCGATTATGCAGTAGGTGCAGTCCTGGGGCAGCGAGTGGACAAGAAGCCGCACGCCATCTATTATGCATCGCGCACACTGGACGCTGCGCAGAGGAACTACACCACCACGGAGAAGGAGATTCTGGCAATTGTGTTTGCGCTAGAGAAGTTCCGTGCATATGTTCTAGGCGCCAGGGTCATCATATACACCGACCACGCAGCCATCCGCTACTTAATGTCCAAGAAAGAAACTAGGCCGCGCCTGATGCGCTGGGTGCTCCTACTGCAGGAATTCGACCTGGAGATCAAGGATAAGAAGGGCACAGAGAACACAGTTGCGGACCACCTGAGTAGGATCGTGAAGGAGGAGGAGCCAGGGCAGATCACTGAGACATTTCCTGACGAGCATCTGATGGCGCTGACAGGTAAGGTACCATGGTATGCGCACATTGCGAATTACCTGGTCACAGGTACGTTTCCTCCGCATTTCAATAAAACCCAGTGCATGAGATTGAAACATGAGTCCAAGCATTATCTTTGGGATGATCCCTATATGCTTAGAATAGGACCAGATCAGATATTGAGGCGCTGCGTGCCTGACAATGAATTTAACTCTGTTTTGATGTTTTGTCATGCGCACGCATGTGGAGGACACTTTGGTCCCAAGCGCACCAGCAGGAAGGTCCTGGACTGCGGATTTTATTGGCCGCACCTATTTAGAGACGCATATGACTACTACAGGAACTGTGACAGGTGCCAGCGCACAGGAGGTATATCAGCGCGCAACGAGATGCCGCAGACGCCAATTCTAGTGGATGAAGTGTTTGATATATGGGGAATTGACTTCATGGGGCCATTTCCCCCATCTGCCGGCTATGAATATATATTGGTCGCGGTGGACTAAGTCTCCAAATGGGTCGAAGCTAAGGCCACACGGAAGGATGATGGTAAGACGGTCGCTGAGTTTCTGAAAACTAACATCGTTTGCAGGTACGGGGTGTCTAAGGCCATCATCAGCGACCAGGGGACGCACTTTTGCAACAGGGTTGTGGCGCAAGTATTCAAGCATTATGGAGTGCGCCACAAGACGTCCACTGCTAAGAGGCTGAAGCGCACATTGAGGTGCGATAAGGTGCAAGAAGCTGACATAGACGCGCACACCAACCAGGAGGCTTGGCGCGAGATGGCTACCGGGCCAGTGTTTGCCGCGGGGCGCAGCAGGGGACGAGAGCTGCGTGACCCGTGGATGTTCTACTTGTGGCGCCTGGTCGCCTATGCCATCATTGGGCGCTTTAATGGTGCGCCGAAGATCAGTTTGCTGGATATGGAGATCTTAAAGGGGTTTTATTATGGGAAGAGGGTGCTCTTTGTTCTAAACATGGTGCACCACTGGAGCCGAGTCAGCATCAAGGGGCCGCTGACTTGCCGAGGAATTAATACGCACCTGCTGCGGGCGTTACATGGAGAGCCCGAGGTGCCAGAGCACACATTGGTGCCGGCTGTCCCTCTGGACCGCGCCCACATGCTGCAGATCAGGGCGGTAGCCGTGAAGGAAGATGGCACATTGGAGTGGTGCTACTGCCTGCAGCCGGCCAGAGTGCCGCGGCCAAGAGCAGAAAGCAGTGCGCAAGCAGCAGAGGCCGCGCAGGAGATGGAGAAGGATGAAGTTCCAGAGCAAGTTGTGCCTCCAGTCAGGCGCGCAAGGACCCGCGCGCAGACTGGAGCGCACCGGAGGGCCCGCGCACCGCAGGGGGAGCCAGTCACCATTTCGATCGAGGATTCTCCCCCGCGTGCCCCAGGGAAGCGCCCAAGGACTGAGGCTAAGGCGGCGCCTGAGGAAGCATCCGCAGAGCAGTGCATGATGTTCAACGTCATGCGCGTGCTCGAATATTTAGCGCCAGAGGGGGCGGACTTAAGCATGAGCCCACCATCAGGGTGGAGATTTGGAGACGCGATTCCCCCTCTCCTCAGCCTGCACCGGCCACCTCCAGGTTCTCCCGGCAGCCCACACCAGCCAGCCAGCCCTCTTACTCAGCCCCCAGTGCATCCAGCAGAGCCCTTCCCAGCACCAGCAGACCCAGCACCAGAACCCACCCCCGAACCAGAACAAGTACCCGCACCTGCACCTTCCCCTACCCAGCCGTCCGTTCCAAGGTCCCCTATAGCCGAACCCATCATTAGCACCAGCTCAGACTCGCTGTGGGACCCCATTTCAGAGGATGACGTTGAGGCGCAGCCTGTCGCCCTTTCAGTTGTACCGCCTTCCTCCAGCACCTATGTGACGGATTCTTCAGAGGAGGAGGCGCATAGTTCAGCGACTGCGTCCAGCTCCGATGACCTCTAGAGCTGTAGGGGGGCGCGTATTCTTCATTTCGGGTGGTGTCTATTTTTCTTTTATATGCTGAACTTTATTTGATATTCTGTTGCTTAATTGTGTGCTGAACTCTTGTGCTACATATTTTGTGCCCCTATGCTATATTTGCGCTGCTTTGACTATATGTTCTTCATTTTTATGTTCTTTATTTTGCTTGCGTGCGTGTGCGCGTTCTCCGTGCGCTAGAGCTTGAGTCGTGGGGACACGTCTCTGTTTAAGTGTGGGGGGGGGGGAGCGTTACACTTACATTTCACGTTTTTTTGAGCTTTTTAGTGTAGCTTAGTTTAATTGAAGGAAACAGTAGCAGTAGTGCGCTTGAGTGCAGGCTGCGCGCACTGTTCAGCTTGTTTGCGCTATCCATATTGCGCCGTGCGCTGCTATCAATTGTTTTTAGTATTTTTTTTTCGTTTTTCTGCTCCTGTTAGTTGGGATATACAGGGGATGTGGAGTTGACAGAAACGCTATAGAGAGGCGGTTAGTCGTTTGCGCTTCGGAGGAGAGGTCTATGGTCGAGAGCGCGAGTGGAGGCCTGTGCTTCGCGACCTTCGGAACAAGAGAGCGCGCTCAGTCACGCAGATGCCAAAGGCGAGATACCCAAAAGCGTGGCGAGGTGGGAAAACAGACCACCTTCCCTCTGGAAGTCGAGCTAAGGAAGGCGGGCGCGGGTGTAAACGCGTGCGCCGACCTGCGCAGACAGACCATGGAGGGAGAGCGGGGCGGTGTTCCATAGCTGTTATTCGGAGGCCGAGACTGGAACCGTTCTGGGAAAGATAGGAATCATAGACAGAGCTGTACACAAGAAAAATACCAGCAGATGATTTGCGCTACAGAAGAATCAGCATGCGCACAAATACGCACCCGCGAGCGCAAAGTCCACAGAAAATCATCAAAAGGCTTGAGTTCCCAGGAAGTGCGCGGAAGAATCACGCGCGGGAAGAAGCTGGCGCTGTTAACCATATACCCATCCTCGGAGCAAGAGCTGACAACCTGGAGCCTATGAAGAGCTATCTCCCAGTCATCCGAAATGATCTTCATCCCAGCTGAGAGGTAATGAATTGCGAAATCATTATATTAGAACTGTTGACAGCAGTTGTGCGCAGGTGGTAGAGCAGCGCAAGGTGTTCAGTAGTGCAGATCGCGCCAGAGTGCAAGACTGTGCGCTAGACTCCAGAGAGGTAATGGTATCCGTGCTTGAGTGCTTGTTCGAGGACGGACAAGGGGCAAGTGTGAGGGGTTTGATAGAGCCTATTTATACGCATTATTTAGATCATAACCCTGTGCTTGTTTGCGATATTTTGTGTACAAGATTACTGGTTTCCAGTGTTTTTGTATTGCAGGGCAAAACAAGGGACTAAGTCGGATACGCGCTAACAGGCAGCGTTTAGGACGCACATCACACAGCCTGCGGAGCTAGCGGCGCAAACAGAAGAATTGGCAGAGTCGACAACGGTGCGCTAACCAATTGCGCTAACCAATGCCGTGCGCCAGGCACAGATGGTGGTGTTTCCAAATCCTGACATGACCAGATTAGGAAGTTGCCAAGGATGAGCCTCTCAGCAGTATATAAAGAAGAGAAGGAGGCTAGGGTTGAGAGCATCATCACATATTCACAATTTGTACACCCAGGAGGCACTGCGCAGCAGGACTGGAAAACACACGAGCTTGTTGAGAGGATCTGCGCTAGCCGACCGCGCCAGCCAAGACAGCAACCTGCACGCACTGTCTGCTATTGTTTTCTTGGACACCTTAGTTATTATTTACTGTTTCTATGATGTTTACCACTAGCATGTCTAGCTAAACGCTTAGTATCGGTTGGGCATGAATCTATGAGTATTTCCTTTGAGACTTGCTCTTAATGCATAGCTTGCTTGCTTATATTAATTCTGCGCACATTACTGGCAGCTTGTTACATGAGTAGGGGAAGCCTTGAACCGCAATCTTACTCTTGTTGCTTGTTGTTGTTTGTTAAACTAGTTGAATAGCCTGACGGTGCCAACTAGGAGTAACGAGCTAGGATAAGCAATTACTACCTTGATCGGATTTGTAGTTGTTTAGTCTAGTTCAAGAATTAATAGCTCATGAACTTTGATCGGAACATGCGCAGATGTTAGGAAGCCTTGATCGGACACTAACATTAGCAAATCGAGCTATAGACATTTAGACTCGATGATAAGGAATACACTCATAGAGGATTGTCTGCGCCGATACTTCTCATAGTCATAGTACTTATTCTCTACTGCCTGCGCACGTCTAGTGCAATTCCTGCGTTTACGACTGTTTACTCGCGCATCGCGCAAACCAATCACTCACCCCCCAATTTCATAAGTGTAGGTTACTGGCTAAGACTGAACTACTTGCTCCCTGTGGAGATCGACCCTTACTTAACCGCTGTACTAGTGGAAGAGGAAGGATTATATTTGACGCGCACAACGACGCGCAATCAAAAGGTTAAGAAGACAATGATCAAAAGAGGATCCATATACTGAGAAGTCATCCATAAAGGCTTCCATCTCCGTCTCAATAAGATTAGAAAAGATTACCATCATGCTTCTTTGAAAAGTTGCAGGGGCATTACAAAGTCCAAACGGCATTTGCCGATAAGCGAATGTCCCATAAGGACAAGTAAACGTCGTCTTCTCCTGATCTTGTGGGTGAGTAGATATCTGGAAAAACCCACTGTACCCATCAAGATAGCAGAAGAAAATATGATTAGCTAATCTCTCTAGCATTTGATCTATAAACAGAAGAGAGAAGTGATCTTTCCTTGTAGCCTTATTCAACTTATGGTAATCGATACACATACGCCAGTCAGTAACTGCTCGTGTAGGTATCAATTCATTCCGCTCATTAGGCACAACAGTGAATCCTCCCTTCTTCGGGATAACATGAATTAGGCTAACCCAATTTGAATCAGGGATAGAATAGATAACACCAGCATCCAACAATTCATGTCTCCTTTTTCACCACCTCACTCATATTGGGATTCAACCTACGTCGATGTTCCTTAGATGGTTTCACATCATCTTCTAATTGAATTCTATGCATGCAAATACTAGGATTTATACCGGTAAGGTCATCAATCGAATATCCCAAAGCTTTCTTATACCTCCTAAGAACATGCAACAACTTAGAAGTCTCGTCACCATTCAAAGCAGAATTCACAATCACCGGATACGCTGAATTTTTATCAAGGAATTTATACCTTAGGCTTGCCGGCAGAGCTTTCAGCTCTACCTTGCAAAACTCCTTACCTTCTTGGACCATCTTCGAGATTTTGCTTCCCTTCTCCTCATCCGTGCTACCTTCTCCCAAATTGATAGCCGTCATGCTATACTCATTTGTATCTTCAAAACTCAAAGGGTTAGATGAAGATAAAACACAATGATCTATCAAATCATATGAGCTAATACGATTGCAAGCAAACGATGAGCATGGTGTCTTGCATGACTTTTCTAAACTAAATGCAATCTCTTCATCACCAATATGGAACACAAGTGAGCCATGTCTGACATCATAAACGGCTCCAGCGGTAGCTAGAAATGGTCTACCTAAAATGATCAGTACTTCCTTATCCTCCTTCATCTCTAAAACAATAAAGTCAACGGGAATATAAAAATTCCCCACCCTAATGGGAACGTCTTCAAGAACTCCCTTATGAAATCTTGAAGAACGATCTGCTAATCTCAAACAAATAGATGTAGGAGTAAGTTCACCAAGATCGAGTTCTTTGCATAGCGAATAAGGCATAAGAGAAATGCTAGCTCTTAGATCTAGATCACATAGTGTACGCTCGATGTTAACATTACCAATATTGATAGAGATAGCAAAACTACCCGGATCCTAACTTCTTAGGTAACGCATTTTGAACTATGGCACTGCATATCTCATTCAATGCAACGGTTTCATGCTCATCAATCCTACGCTTTTGAGAAATGATATCTTTTAAAATTTTTGCGTAAGTTGGGACTTGAGAGATTACCTCCGTGAAGGGCAGCCTTACCTGAAGCTTTGTTAGCATATCCGAGAACTTTTGAAGTGACCTTCCTTGTTGCTCTTAGCTAGCCTCTGTGTGAATGGAACTTTAGGCTTATACACCGGTACCTCAACAACTACATCTCTCTCAACCAGTGCGGGTTCAACCTCTTCTACATCAGGTTCTGCAGCTGTATCCTCCTCCTCCGCTTTCTCATCTAAAACCACCCTTGGCTTGGAAGCACGCGTTTTGGCATTAGCGGGATCTATCACTATTCCACTTCTTGTAGTGATGGCACTACAAGATTCATTATTACCCATGTCCAGCTTTGAAGGGAGTTTACCATGTGATCTTGATGTAGAAGCTTCTTGTTGTGCGATCTGCGTTTCCAAATGCTTGTTGTGAATGGCCATTTCATCTAGTCTCGCATTCAACTTCTCTTGACCCGCCACAAGCTGAGCAAGGATAGCTTCCATGGTGGAATTGAGTTACTCGAAGAGGCCTGAGCTGGTGCTTGCGCTTGGTGTTGATGCCCTTAAGATGGTTGGTTTTGATAGTTATTCAGTACTGCACCGGTCCTTGGTTTCGATTATAGTTCCCTTGCCCCTGCTGATTGTTCCATACAAAATTTTGATTTCCTTGATTTAGTTGATATCTTTGATTGCTTTGATACTGTCTAAACTGAAATCCAGGAGGGGTAGGTTCTTGGGTTTTGTAGGAGAAGTTAGGATGGTTTTGATTGCTAGGATGATAAGCGGGGTTCGTGCTTGATCCATACGCACCTACATTTTGTCTACCCATGAAATTAACATCTTCGTTGCTGATTCCATCCTCTAGGGGCATTTTGAGTGGACAACGGGTCGAATCATGGTCTAATGATGCGCAAATCTCACACCCTCTTTCTGACGAAGAACTACCGACCTAATTTGCATTGAATTTTCCAATTGTAGTGATCAAGGTATCAAACTTCTTTGACAATGCTCTAATAGCGTCATTTGCATCCACAACAAAGGTTGACTGAGTGCTGGAATGCTTTCGTGGGTTAGATCTCACACTTATCCATCTGTGAGCGTTGCTGGACATCTTCCCGATAATTCTTTCACCATCCTCTGGTGTATGATCCATAAGAGATCCTTCAGCTCCTTGATCAATAGTAGCTCGCACATCATAGTCCAATCCATTATAAAATGATTGAACTTGGGCAGACCATGGTGTGGGCATGCTCTCAATAAACCTTTCAAGCATTCACAAGCTTCATAAAAAGTCTCACCCTGCTTTTTCCCAAAGTTGCTGATGTTGGTTCTATATTGAGCCGTCTTCGCTGGTGCAAAATACTGAGTCAAGAACGCCTGTGCCAAGTCATCCCAAGTACTGAAAGTCCCAGGATTGTGGCTCCACAACCATTCCTTGGCCTTGCCCACTAGTGAGAATGGGAGAACTCTGAGACAAACTGCGTCTCTTGAAATTCCATTAATCTGTATTCAGCAACTGAAGAAAAGAGTTCAGGTGGGCGCTTGGGTTCTCATTCGAAAGTCCTGAGAAAGGTGAGTGATAAGCGGACAAATGACCTTATATTTGTCCATAATTTTCCCCTTACTTCTTGTTTTTTCCGTTATTTTATAAAGTCATTTGATGTTTTCTTTGTCCATTTCAGGTTGAAAATGCGTACTACATGATAAAGTGGTCCGAAGAAAATCTGGATGAATTCCGATCGATCGAGATCAAAAACAGCAAGAGGACAACATTGCAGAAGTGATTCGCCCGAATCAAGTGATTCGCCCACCTGCTTGGCCGAATAACCCTCAGATGCACGAATCAAATTGTCTCGAGGAGAACTGGAGTGGTTTGATCGAATCTCATGTGAGGTTGACCGAATCAGAAAGTGATTCGGCCAAGGGAGGAGCGAGATGTCCGAATCACTTCAGCTCTACAAGGAGGTTGACAGAATCAAATAGAGTTTGACGGAATCAGAAAGTGATTCCGCCAAGAGAAATCGATTTGCCCACGCAGAAACACCACTGAGTATATGGTACGGCCGAATCAGAAAGTGATTCGCCTAGGTGCCCGAATAAGTTTAGCTCTACAAGGATCTTGACCGAATCAAATAAGGGTTGACCGAATCAAAAAGTGATTCGGCCACGACAAAGTGATTCACCCAGCTCGAAACAATACTGAGCACTTGATTCGGACACCCTGTCCGAATCAGTTTCTTTAAGCCTTGCCCGAATCAAGTGATTCGGGCACTGTGGGTAAAATTTGGAAATTTTCAAAGGGTATAAATAAAATGAGATGTAAATTAGAAGGGCTCTCTTCCAGAATTCGAAACCCTAGGCGATTTGAAGTTGGAGAATTGTCAAGGATTGAAGGAAGAGACACGCAATTGAAGATCCTACATCAACCCTCTACTCATCCACTACTCTTTTGCATCCAATTGGTGAACAATTTCAATTTGAATATCATGTTTTGTTTCAAACTCACCATGAGTGAGTAGTCCCCTTATAGTTGGGATCCTTATGGATCCCTTAGGTTTGATTGTAATGCAAGACTTGTCTTTTTATCTATATGAATGAAGTTTGGTTGAAAATTCTCTTGCTTGTTCTTCATATCAATTTTGTGCACACCAAGTGCATGACGAAATAGCTAAGTGAGTATGAATTGGTATAACACCTAGGGATGAAATGAGAGTTGAACCTAGGTTGTTTAAAAGATGAAGCAACCTAGTATAAATACTGTGGTATTGCCATTTTGAAACGCTGTGGTTGTTGTGGTAGTATAAATACTAGTCCAATCACGGTGTTATTTATAATCCGAGTGACCTCGAGTCGAACCCAAGAGAAAAGCCTAGATTAGTCTAAAGCTAGCTAGTAATGCCTAATGCAAGTCTACTAAATAAAAAGGGGATTTTTTCTCTAAGTGAGGTATCTCTAGTGAATACTAAAGATAAGTTCAAATTTATGAAGAAGTAAAGTAAGAGAAAAAAGGTAGTCGGAATCCTATTTCACCCCTAGGTCATCGATTGGCAATACAAAACTTGTCTAAATCATGAGTAAATTCGAGTGATGGTTCTAGGCTAAGGTATCACACATTCTAAATTCGACTCTCGCTCCTTCTCTAGAATGGGAATAATACCTAAATAGTACGGTTCTCAAACTCTCGCTCTAGCGTAGAACTAAAGTCCCCTAATCTCAACCTCTCGGTCTATTGATAGTTAACTAGAGTCGCTCAATACTAAGCCTAGTGGAATGCGTATGTCACCCTCGCGCACACACACAACCTAAAATAATTATGCTTCATCTCCTAAACAACCTAAGTTCAACTCTCATTCCATCCCTAGGTGTTATATCAATTCATACACTTAGATATTTCGTCAAACAGTTGGTGTGCACAAAATTGATATGAAGAACAAGCATAAGAATTTTCAACCAAACTTCATTCATATAGATAAAAAGACAAGTCTTGCATTACAATCAAACCTAAGGGATCCATAAGAATCCCAACTACTAAACAACTACTCACTCATGTGTCAGTCATGGCGAGTTTGAAACAAGACATATGAAATAGTTCAACAAGGAAAAGTAAAGAAAGTAAAGTAGTAGGGAAGTAGAGAATGAGTAAAGGGTTCACGTAGAATCTTCAATTGATGATGTCTTCTTCGAATTCTCCAAGTTCTCCAATTAGGGTTTCGTCCCATTAGAGGAACACTAGGCGCCGGAGGCACCCCAAGGCTCTCCTTGATTTTTTTCCTCTTCTTCTATTTATACTGTTTCTGAAAATTACCAAATCACCCTCAGTGCCCGAACCAACTTTGCGGTGCTAGATTTTTGCCTTTTTGACCCTTTAAACATTCGAATTACGTCTTCATGTAAACTACAAAGTTGTAGCCCTTTGAATTATCTTTCCAACAAGCAACGGAACACTTCAATCGAATAAGAATCGTGTACTTGGAAAGACTTCGAATATGAATAGGTCAATCAGCCTAGACGAACCAAACTAGCTTGGGCGAATCGAATCTGCCTTTTGCTTGATTTTGCTCTCTTTTGCTCTTGATCGACTAGAATTCACCCGAAACTTCTTCGGACCAGTTCATATCATGAAGTACGCATTTTCAACCTGAAATGGACAAAGAAAACATCAAATGACTTCATAAAATAACGGAACAAACAAGAAGTAAAGTGGAAATACGGACAAACATAAGGTTATTTGTCCGCTATCAAAACACCCCACACATAATTCTTGTTCGTCCCGAATAAGTATATGCACAAGTCAAGCGTAGAGTAAGATGCTAAATCATATATGATAATATAAAAGCATGTAGCAAAACTTATGCACGTATAACACATCCACCCCCTACTCATGTAACATATAAAAAAAAAAAAACTAAACAAAGAAAATTAATCTACTCCTAACTCAGTGCCGTAGGAATCACGGATGCATTTAGCGTATGCATCAAACCTTTAAACCCCTAGGCTACCCTAGTGGACGAGTTATAATATCGTGAGAGTTTTCAGAATAGGAATACTCACAAATCCTACTCGCAATCATCCATAAGAGTTCAAAATCCAAATATAGTTTGCTAAACAAGTAGTTTTTTATCAGCCCACATAATAATAAAGTTTTGCAAATCATTCACTTCAAGCAAAACTCTAAGGATCATTCACTTCATTGTGACAACAAATATTCATAGAATTGATATCAAGACTAGCATTCGTCAAATTCAAATTATCACTCAATTTCCTATGCAAGTAGTATGAAGAAAAGCGTCGCTTACACAAAAAAATATGTCGAGTCAATCACACATGCTTGCTAAGGGCAAGTCCATAAGTTCATGACAACAAACTCATTCCCAACTTTTCGACTATACATCATAATCCGTAGCAGAAGAGGAGTTTCGACATTGAAAATTTTAAAATTCACTCGTACAAATCTTGATGCTCAAGTAATAAATTACGAGGGTTATACCTTACACTCTTCTTAAAAGAGAAATGCAAATGCCTTACTCACACACATGCGAAAGAATTTGCGGAATAGGCACAAAGTCAAGAATTAAGTATATTTAATATTTTTTTTCTTGCGTTTATACAAATGCTTTCAAGGGGAACTTACCTTCCTAACCCTCGGCATTTGTAAAACTTTTCCATGATCCAAAAATATAAACAATAATATTTTTGTGTTTATACAAAAGCTTTCAAGGGGGAACTTACCTTCCTAACCCTCAGCATATGTAAAACCTTAAAAATATAATTTTTTCTTACTTGCGCCATTTTCGCAAACACTTTATTTGACCCCCACACTTAATACTTGACAATGTGCCTAAGTGATATATAATGGAGCATGAAGTGTGAGCTAAACAAATGCAAAGGCTAAATAGGAATGCTAAAGTCACCTAAAAGCAAACAAGAGCAAGTATGAGGTTTTTATATGAAAACTATTTTTCTTTTATTTTTGTGCTCGCTAGACTTAACTTCATTCTTCATGCACGGAAATAGCTCAAAAATGAATCAAACTAAGCTAGTCAAAAACACCGAATCATGTGAATAAAATCATCACAAAGAATGTCAATAGACTTCAAGATAAAATTCATGACATCAAAGCACAACTCATCCCAATTTTTTTTTAAATGATATTACTTAATTTCTTAGCAAACATTACTTCGTGTGATCAATACCTAAAGTTAGGATGACGGTAATCATGTGAGTATAATGTGCTTAAAGTAAATGTGTAGCATAGAATCATGTTGTTAAGAAAATAAAAGCGAAAGCGCAAAACACCTCACACTTAAAAATTTGCTTAATCCCTAAGCAATATAAAGAATAAAGAATATTAAAGAGAAAGTTTCGAAGGAATTCTCTCGTGTGAAGGTAGGCATGGCGCAACACAAATTCCACAACGATTCTATAATACAATCAAGTAAAAACAAAAGCATAAATACTCACAAGCCTAGTTTAACGTCTTGGCTAAGACGTAGCCGATTCCCTTTTTCATAAGAAACACTCTTGAGAAGTCCTTTGTGAGGATCCCTTCTCAAATTGCATGCGTTGATAATGTGGGAATCAAGTCGAGTAGTCGGGTTTGAAGTCTCCACGCTCCAATTGGTCTCTCATCTTTCTTTTGCGGAAGAGCGGCATTTCCTTCCCTCCTCACATTCGGTTGATCCATAATTTCTGTTGGTGGTTGATCAACGCAAATTTGAGGTGAAGGAGTATCAAAATATGGCAATTTCTGCTCCAGCGTTGATTTGGAGGCTTGTTCTTGTGCCTTTTTCGTGCGTGCTTTGGTTTCCATTCAAACACCTACCAAGCAATTAGAGAAAGCGTCAATAAGTGTGAGTGTGAACTTAAAGCAAAGTAAGCAAGAATAGCACGCAAACACGCAATCACAATCAACAAAGTAAAGAAAAAAAATAAAGTAGACTAATTTAAACAATACTAACAAGCAAACTAGTCTAACGGCTAATCCCTGGCAATGGTACGTAAACAATATTTATAATCCGAGTGACCTCGAGTCGAACCCAAGAGAAAAGCCTAGATTAGTCTAAAGCTAGCTAGTAATGTCTAATGCGAGTCTACTAAATAAAGGGCGGTTTTTCCTCTAGTTGAGGTATCTCTAGTGAATACTAAAGACAAGTTCAAATTTCTGAAGAAGTAATAGAGAAAACGTAGTCAAAATCCTATATCACCCTTAGGTCATACGATTGGCAATACAAAACAGAAATATATTCATGAGTTAATTTGATTGATTATTCTAAGCTAAAGTATCACGCATTCTAAATTCAACTCTCGCTCCTTCTCTAGAATGGCCTAAGTGACACAATTCTCAAACTCTCGCTCTATTGAACCGTGTAGAACAAAAGTCTCCTAATCTCAATCTCTCGGTCTATTGATAGTTAACTAAAGTCCGCTCTATACTTAGCCTAATAGAAGGTGAATGTCACTCTCGCGCACAAACGCTATCTAAAATAATCATGCTTGATCTTCTAAACAACCTAAGTTCAATTCTCATTCCATCCCTAGGTGTTTTATCAATTCATACTCATTCATATGTTTCGTCAAACACTTGGTGTGTATAGAATTAACATGAAAGACAACATAAGAATTTTCAATCCAAGAACCTCATTCATAAGAAAATTGCATGTTTTGAGTTACAATCTAACCTAAGGGATCCATAAGAATCGCTAGTACTAAAAGACTACTCACTCACGTGTCACTCATGGTGAGATTGAAACAAGACATAATGAAATTGTTCAATAAGGAAAAGTAAGGAAACTAAAGTAGTAGCGAAGTAGGGTTTAGAGTCGGAATAGAGTAGAATGATGTAGTAGAATCTCCAATTGTAGATGTCTTCTCCGGAATCTTGACAATTCTCCAAGTTTTCCATTTAGGGTTTCGTCCCAAGAGATAACCGGAGGCAACCCAAGGCTCACTCTAATTTTTCCCCTCTTTTTTCTATTTATATTGTCTTCGGAAATTAGCAATTCACCCGCCGTGCCCGAATCAAAGGCTTAATGAGTTGATTCGCTCGAATCAACATCTCAGTGCTGTAATGAGGCTGTGCTGATCACTTTTTCTTTGAGCGAATCACTTTTGATTCGGCCAAGCCTTGAATTCCTTTTGGGCGAATCAACTCTGCAGTGTTAAATCTCGCTTGTTTGACCCTTTAAACCTTCGAATCACGTCTTGATGTAAACTAAAAAGTTGTAGCCCTTTGAATTACTTTCCAACAAGCTATATAAAGCTTCAATCGGATAAGAAACATTTGCTCGGTGAGCCTTCGAAGTTGAACAGGTCACTCTGCCCAGATTTGGTCTCCGGCGAATTCTCTTCGAGTCACTTTTGATCCAAGCAGCATGGAGGTTGATTCGACCAAGGGTGGCCGAATCACATGTGATTCATGCACCCCCTAGTTGAATCAAATCAACCCTTGGGCGAATCACTTTTGCCTTTTGCTCAATTTTGCTCGTTTTTACTCTCGATCGACCAGAATTCATCAAGATTTTCTTCGGGTTACTTCATATCATGTAATAGACATTTTTAACCTGAAACGGAAAAAGAAAGCATCAAATGATTTCATAAAATAAGGGAAAAATAAGAAGTAAAGTGAAAATACGAATAAATATAAGGTTATTTGTCCGCTCATCATGAGGCGACCTCATCGATAGTCCATTTGTTTTCAAGTTGTTTGTGGGCAACTCCTATGTTGTCGACAGTTATTGGGTGAGACCATTCTGATATGACAGTCCTCCATGCCCTTTATTAGCTTTGATAAAGGCCTTCATCCGGGGCTTCCAGTAGCCATAATTTCCTTCTTTGAGTAGTGGCGGTCTGTTGATGCTTTGTCTTTCTTTCATGGTGGCCATAGATGACAACAACGCCTTCTTAGATCACACTACGTATGTTGTGTGATCGGCTCTGATACCAATTGAGATTCGACTGCGCTGCTGATCTCGAGTTACAGCTTCCGAAGTTACAGCTTCTGCTATAGCACTCTCTGTGTCTTTCTATAGAAATTATTCTTCAAGGTGAATAGTAGTGCAGAACGCGCCAGAGTGCAAGACTGTGCGCTAGACTCCAGAGAGGTAATTGTATCCGTGCTTGAGTGCTTGTTTGGGACGAACAAGGGCAAGTGTGGGGGGTTTGATAGAGCCTATTTATACGCGCTATTTAGATCCTAACACTATGCTTGTTTGCATTATTTTGTGTACAAGATTACTGGTTTCCGGTGTTTTTGTATTCCAGGGCGAAACGAGGGCCTAAGTCGGATATGTGCTAATAGGCAGCGTTTGAGGAGCGCAACACACAGCCTGCGGAGCTAGCGGCGTAAACAGGATAGAAAGTGGCAGATTCAGAGTGCGGTGCGCAGACCGACTGCGCGAACCAATGTGCACAGTGAGCCATGCGCAGGATATTGGTGTTTCCAAATCTTGACACCATCGGATTTGGAAGTTGCCAAGGCCGTCCTTGGGCCTCATGAGCAGTATATAAAGAAAGGAAGGCTAGGGTTTGAAGAGAGGAACACAGACACATCACAACACTCGAGAGAGAGGCAGAATTGAAAAACACACGAGCTACTGCGAGGACCTGCGCTAGCCGACTGCGCCAGCCGAAACACAGCAACCTGCACGCACCTGCTTGTTAATGTTTTCTTGGATACTTTAGCTGTTATTTACTATTTCTATGATGTTTACTACTAGCATGTCTAGCTAAACGCTTGGTATCGGTTGGGCATGATTCTATGAGTATTTCCTTTGAGACTTGTGCTTAATGCATAGTTTGTTGCTTGTATTAATTCTGTGCACACTATTGACAGCTAGTTGCATGAGTAGGGGAAGCCTTGAACCACAATCTTACTCTTGTTACTTGTTTGTTATATGTTAAACTAGTTGGTAGCTTGACGGTGACAACTAGGAGTAACGCGCTAGGATAATCAGTTGCTACTGTGACAGAATTCGTAGCTGCTTAGACTAGTTTCAAGAATTAATAGCTCATGAACTTTGATCGGAACATGCGCACATGTTAGGAAGCCTTGATCGGACACTAACTTCAGCAAAACGAACTATAGACGTTTAGAGTCGATGATAAGGAATACATTCATAGAGGATTGTCTGCACCGATACTTTTCATAGTCATAGTACTTAATCTCTACTGCCTGCGCACGTCTAGTGCAAATCCTGCGTTAACTACTGTTTATTTGCGCACCTGCGCAACCCAATCACTCACACCCCAATTTTCGTAAGTGTAGGTTACTAGTTAGAACGAGTCTACTTGCTCCTTGTGGAATCGACCCTGACTTAGCCGCTGTACTAAGTGGAGAAGGAAGGATTAATTTGACGCGCACAACGACGCGCGGATCAAATTTTGGCGATGTGAAGGCGCTTCCCCAAAATCATTGATGATCATCCTCACCATGCGTTCCTCTAATCCTCTACAAACCCGCAACAATGGTGAAGACTCGCGGATTGAAGAAGAATTTGGCAGCAGATCGACAAGGCAGGTCTGAAAGGAGGTCTAGGTCGCGTAATGAAGCACCTGCTCAGCGTCTAGACGTGGTGGTGTGGGAGCCGGCACCTCTCCCTGTGTCGCACATCGATCCTTCTCCACAAGGAGGAACCCTGCAGAAACGGAGGCGTCTATTCCGTGACGGGGAGCCTGTAGCCAGTGCAGCAGTAATGACTGAAGAAGCTGTACTTGAAGAAGTCTCGGGAGAAGAACAAGCTACAGAGGATGCTGTAGCAGGTCCTGCAGAAGAGAGGTGCAGAACTCTTGTCATGTCTCCTGGGATAGTAGGTGAAGGGGAGGAGATAGAAGCTGAGTCTTCTGAACAAGAACCTGCTGCAGCACATCCTCCTCCACCCTCAGACAAAGGAAAAGCTCCAATCCTCATTCCTGATTCCAGCAGTGAAGAAGAGGAATCCAGTGAAGAAGATGAAGGTACTGCTGGTGAATCGTCTGAGAGAGGACATGCATTGACAGACTCAACTGCAATCACAATAGAGGGGATTTGGTTCAGAAATAAGAATGCCTCCCAATCATGGAGCGCTGTTGAGAGAAAGCACATTGTGTCAGAAAAGAGACTGGACCTGAACAAGTACAAATCAGCAGCCATTATTCAGCTTCTCACTGAGGTAAACCTTCTCAAATCGTTGACTTACCCATTCAGATTCAACATAGCTCTTGTTAGGGAATTTATTGTGAACATGGAAGAAAAATTTGGTGAGGAAGGAGGAGATGAGTTTGGAAAGAGTTGGGTGCGGGGTAAGAAAGTACTTATCACCCCTGAGAAAATAGATGAGTTTCTTGAGATTCATGAAAATGCCAGAGAGCCCACGGATATCCAGCCAGAGGTGCTGGCTAAGGTTCTGACAGGAGGAGTTGCTTGTCTTGGGGTGGTCCAAATCTTAGTGCTGCTGAACTCACCTCAAAAAATGCTTTGCTGTATCATTTGGGCATTAGAAACTGGATCCCCAGCTCTCACAGGGGAAAGGTTAGCAGAGCCTTTGCTAACCTTTTACACTCTATTGGGAAAAGGAGGAAAATCAGTCTGGGCAGTGTGATGTTTCCCCAGCTGGCTACTCATGCTGGCAGCGCTTCCTCCAGCAAGCCCATCGTGCTACCCTCCCTCATCTATGAGATGATGGTCTCACAGCATCCGGAGCTTGGTGAGATTTCTGAAGGTTTATCCGAGGAGCTTTAGGTCTTTAAAGTAGACCACAAACTGTTCAAAGGGAAACATGCAGTGGACATAGCCTATGACGATCCACTCTTGGTTGGTGCTTCAGCCCCAGCTCCTCTGGAGGAATCCGTTCCCCCTGTCGCCACGATCCAAACAGCTCTCCGTGCCAGAATTGTGAGCCATCTCAAATCTGAGCTGCTCACTCTTGAAGCAGAAGCTAAAAGGAGGGATGCTAGTCGCGGCCAGATGAGAAGTCTGCTCAGAGGCCTGGAGTTCCCGGCGGATTAAGAGCAGGCCCCTTGAGCATCTGTGCCAAAAAGGGGGAGAGTTCTTTGCAGCCACTGATGAACTGATGAACTTTGTTTTTGGCCCTGCGTTGTCGTGCTTAGGCCGAGTGTGGCCACCTCTCACTCTTAACGTTAAACTTTTTTCGTTTGGTGTATTTAATGGTTCTTGGAAGTGTGCATCAGTGTCCTAAGGTTTTGTCAAAATGCCAAGGAGGAGATTGATGATGCAAAATGGCAGTGTTTGACAAAACCAGCACAAGTGAACAAGGAGCAGCTACAGTAGGGGATGCTATAGCAGGAGCTTGTTCAAGTTGCTGCAGCATCTGTCCGAGTTGCAGCAGCAACCTGGGCTTGGCTAGAAGGCCTGGCATCTCTGCGGAGAACATCAGAAGAATCTTTTAAAGTGCTGCGGAGAATATTCCAGTGGGTATTCCTAGCTAGAGAAGGAGATTTGTGTTGAAGATCAAAAACAAATCTAATCTCCTAAAAATTAGGAGATAATTGTTTCTTTTTGGGACATTGCTAAATTATGTTCTTGTTTAAAGCTGGCGCTGCTATTTAAGAGAGAATAGGTCAGAGCAGAAAGGTGGATCGAAGCTGAGGGATACACGAGTGCGTACGCAGAATTCAGAGAGAGGAATTTTGGTGTGCGACGGACGAGTTCTTCGATCATCACCCGACAGCAGAGCGTGAATGCAGAGCTGTGGTGACAGAAGGAGAAGGAGATCAGGACTTGCGTAGTCTGATCCGAGCTTGATCTGAAAGCCAATTCAGAGCAATGGTGCTTGTTGGTTGATCAAGGAAGGCCGCAGAAGAACTGACGGGTGTGTGGCTCAGTCGAGTGTCTAAGCGGCAGCTCTAGCTAGTGGCAGGAGGTCACTGAGCAAGGGGAAGTATTCCAGAGTGTGCAGCGCTCGTGGAATCGTTCGATCGGCTCGGCAGAAGGCTTTGGAGCGACGCGGACAATTGTGCATCAGCTGTGTGCTACAGCAACCCTGCAGAGTTGAATGTAGTTTAGAATAGGCTGAGTTTCGAGGAGACAGTAGCTATTCTAGATTGACATTTGTAGAGGGTATGCAGACACAAGTCAGAGCCTGTTCTGATTGTGTCCAATTATCCACACAAGGTTGAGTAGCATAGGTTGCGTGGTGTTGTAACCGAGTGTACTTGGAGACCTCTGTGATTAATGGATTGAGGACTGGAGAATAGTCCTCCCCAGACGTAGGTAGTTGGCCAAACTAGGTGAACAAACTTCTGTCTTGTTTATTGTTTGCTGAGACAATTTCCGAGTGAATCAGAGTGTGCTGCAGCAACTGCTTGTTCACAAATCTGTCTATCAAGAGACGCTGCGAATTTCAAAGCATATTGATATAAAGCACCATTTTATTCGAGACCTAGTGGAAAAGAAGATCATTGTACTAAAGCATGTAGCAACTGAGAGGCAGTTGATGCCATCTTCACAAATCCTTTGGATGGAACGCGTTTCAAAGCACTAAGATCCGCCTTGGGTCTCTGTGTGATTCTTAACTAGGTTGCTATAATAACCCGTGTCAATACATGGAATGGAGAGCTATGGATAAGCATTGTAGCGTAATGATGATTTTTGAATGAGTCATCAAAAGGCTATAATTTGGGATCCTAAAGAGTGTCACGCGTGACTCAAATAGTAGAGATGGGCGGCTGATTGAAATTCGATTGTTATCAACAACTAGACTTGGTTAGGGTCTGTACAACAACCACGTTACTTCCTCAATAACAAAAGCTCTCCAGAAGCCCTAAACCACTTCTGCTTAAGCAACCGCCAATCGACAATGGTGAACAAAAGAGGAAAGAAAGATGCTCATGCTGACACCACCAAAACCTCCGACAAGACCGTGGAAAGAAGGAGTCTAAAGGACCCAAGGTTTTCTCTCCAAAGAAACCCTCTCGTGATGCGGATCCACCATCTATCCCCATGATCCCGAGTCTGTCAACAACGGTGGCTGGGAGCGGATCAGTTGTCGGACATCTATTGGAGCCGGTGGAAGAAACTCCAATGGGTCGTAAGATGAAAATCAAGAGATCTATAGTGAAGAAGCCTGATGTAGGAAGGAAGAGGAAGGTGTCCCGTAGTGAGTATCTAGAAGATATTACTATTGTTGATGTTTGAGGATCGCCATAAGGGTGATTAATAAGAAGAGGTTATAGAGGTAGAGCATCTGGCGGATGCAGCAGAAAATCCACGAATGAAGCATAAGAGTCTAAAAATGAGGAAGATGCTGCCATACCTGACTAGTCAAGTGAGGAGTCAATTGCTACAGACACATCGAGTTCAGACCAACAAGCGCATTTCAATGATGCCCCTAATGTTGCTTCAGTGGGAGCTGAAGCAACTATTGATGTCAGCGAGGAGACTGGAGAAGAGTATGGAGATGATGACTATAGGGTGTTAAAATCTTAGGAGCTTGTTTCGAAGCATGCTATGGAGATGATGACTACAGGGTGCTGGAGGTCAGCATATGCAAGGTTCCAGAGATAATCCATCTGCTCGAAGAGGTAAACCTATTTCATTCACTTACTGTATCTAAAAGGTATAATGCTTAGTTGATTAGGGAGGTTATAGCAAACCTGCCCGAAAGTCTTGTAGTTGAAGGAAACTTAAAGTTTGGTGAGTGTTTTATGAGGAGAAGGAAGGTGGTGTTCACATCGGAGGTGATTAATGAACTTCTAGAGATATAAGGAGAGGCTAGACTACCTGCTAAGGTAAATCCTGATGTGATGGCTGCCACCCTGACTGGTGGGTTGTGCACAACTTGGGTCACTCATAATTTGGCCGCATCTGACATGACAACAAAGTACTCTCTCTTGTACATTTTTGTAGTGAAAAACTGGATCCCTAACTTTTACAATGGGAAAGTAGGCAAGGCAATGGGAATGTTGTTGTTTGCCATAGGCCAAAGGGTCAAAGTTAACCTAGAAAAGGTTATCTTTCCTCAAATGGCAGCTCACGCTGGATAAGCAAAATCCAATCAAGGAATAGTCTTCCTTTTGCTCATATACTCTCCAAACATCACCCTGAGGTCAAGATGTTGTTTGATGGGTTATTTGAAGAATCCCAGATGTTTTTGGTGGACCACAATATGTTCAAAGGGAAGCACATTGTGGATGTGAGGATGTAGACCCAGATTTGGTAGAAGTTGCAGGAATTGCTGAGGCAAGTACTCCTACGATTCAGGCCGCACTACCTGCAAGGATTGTTGGGCACCTAAAGGCAGAGCTTGCTCATCTGACAGCTGAAGCCAAGAAGAATGCCACCCGCCGTGCCCGGATTGTAACTGCTGCAAAATTTGGAGTACCCCGTTGATGAGATCCCACCTCCTATGCATAGAGAAGAGGCGTAGGCCTATTTAGTGAAGCTGGCATGAGGACCCTGTCATTTGTTGACAAAAAGAGGGAGTAGAAACAATGTGATTATGTTATTTTTTTGGTTAGGCCAATAAACTCCTGTAGATGTTCGTAGTTGTGAATTCTATTACATTTTTCTAGCTTTCTGTTCTCTTGAAGGGTTGTCTCCAAGTTTGAACACTAACTGAGAAAACAAAGAACTGCTGACGGAAGCCATTGCCGCAAGCGGAATACTGAAGACATCCCTAGAGATGGTATCTAAAGAAGCTGAGGACGAAAGACAAGCGAACAAATAACCTTATATTTGTCCATAATTTTCCCCTTACTTCTTGTTTGTTCCGTTGTTTTATAAAGTCATTTCATATTTTCTTTGTCCATTTCAGGTTGAAAATGCGTACTACATGATACGAAGTGGCCCGAAGAAAATCTGGATGAACTTCGGTCGATCGAGATCAAAAACAGCAAAATTGGGCAAGACTGCAAAAGTGATTCTGCCGAATCACAAAGTGATTCGCCCACCAGCATGGCCGAATCACCTCAGTTGCACGAATCAAATTGACTCTGGGAGAACTTGAGTGGTTTGACCGAATCACATGTGAGGTTGACCGAATTAAAAAGCGATTCGGCCAAGGGAGGAGTGAGCTGTTAGAATCACTTCAGCTCTACAAGGAGGTTGACCGAACTAAATGGAGTTTGACTAGAAAGTGATTCGGCCAAGAGAAATCGATTTCCTCAGCCTGAAGCTTTTTGAAACGCTGTGGTTATTGCGGTACTATAAATACTAGTCCAATCACGGAGTTCAAACAATATTTATTATCCGAGTGACCTCGAGTCGAACCCAAGAGAATAGCCTAGATTAGTCTAAAGCTAGCTAGTAATGCCTAATGTAAGTCTACTAAATAAAGGGGGGTTTTTCTTCTAAGTGGGGTGTCTCTAGTGAATACTAAAGACAAGTTCGAATTTATGAAGAAGTAAAGTAAGAGAGAAAGCATAGTCAGAATCCTACTTCACCCCTAGGGTCATGCGATTAGCAATACAAAACTTGTCTAAATCATGAGTAAATTCGAGTGATGGTTCTAGGCTAAGGTATCACACATTCTAAATTCAACTCTCGCTCCTTCTCTAGAATGGGAATAATACCTAAATAGTACGGTTCTCAAACTCTCGCTGTATTGAACCGCGTAGAACAAAGGTCTCCTAATCTCAACCTCTCGGTCTATTGATAGTTAACTAAAGTCACTCAATACTTAGCCTAGTGGAATGCGTATGTCACTCTCGCACACAAACGCAACCTAAAATTAACATGCTCAATCTTTTAAATAACTTAGGTTCAATGCTCATTCCATCCCTAGGTGTTCTACCAATTCGTACTCATTCATGCGTTTCGTCAAACATTTGGTGTGCACAAAATTGATATGAATAGAAAGCATGAGAATTTTCAACCAAACTTCATTCATATATATAAAAAGACAAGTCTTGCATTACAATCAAACCTAAAGGATCCATAAGAATCCCAACTACTAAACAACTACTCACTCATGGTGAGTTTGAAACAAAACTTAACGAAATAGTTCAACAAGGGAAAGTAAAGAAGTAGAGAAGTAGAGTTTAGACAATGAGTAAAGGGTTGATGTAGAGTCTTCAATTGATGATGTCTTCTCCCAATTCTTGACAATTCTTCATGTTCTCCAATTAGGGTTTCGTCCCATGAGAGGAACCCTAGGCGCCGGAGGCACTCCAAGGCCTTCTTTAATGTTTCCATATCTGTTTTCTAATTATACTTACCCGCCGTGCCCGAATCAAAAGTGATTCGGGCAAGTCATAATGAGTTGATTCGGACAGAGTGTCCGAATCACTTCTTTTGCGTTAGAATCTTGCTTATTTGACCCTTTAAACCTTCGAATCACGTCTTGATGTAAACTAGGAAGTTGTAGATCTTTGAATTAGATTTCCAACAAGCTATAGCACGCCTCAATCGAATAAAAATCGTGTGCTCGGCAAGCCTTCGATGATGAACAGGTCAATATGCCCAGATTTGATCTTCAGGCGAACTCTCCCCGAATCAAGTGATTCGGGCAGGCCTTGAGTTGATTCGGCCGAATCAATACCTCATTGCTGTTTCATGGCTGGCCGAATCACTTTTAATTCGGTCAAACCTTCAATTGATTCGGTCAAACCCTTGTAGAGCCAAACTGATCCGGGAGAATCGCTTTTGCAGTGCTAGAATCTCGCCTTTTTGACCCTCTAAACATTAGCATTATGTCTTGATGTAAACTACAAAGTTGTAGCCCTTTGAATTAGCTTGCCAACCAGCTATAGCATGCCTCGATCGGATAAGCATCACATGCTAGGAAAGCATTTGAAGAGGAACAGGTCATTCTGCGAAGGGTGGCCGACTCACTTTTGCCTTTTGCTCAATTTTTCTCGTTTTTGCTCTTGATCGATCGGAATTCATCCAGATTTTCTTCGGACCACTTCATATCATGTAGTACGCATTTTCACCCTGAAATGGACAAAGAAAACATCAAATGACTTTATAAAATAACGGAACAAACAAGAAGTAAAGTGAAAATACGGACAAATGTAAGGTCATTTATCCGCTTATCAAACCACCCCACACTTAAGTCTTGCACTGAGTATATGATACGGCCGAATCAGAAAGTGATTCGCCTAAGTGCCCGAATCAGTTTAGCTCTACAAGGATCTTGACCGAATCAAAAAGTGATTCGACCAGGACAAAGTGATTCTCCCAGCTCGAAACAGCACTGAATAAATGTTCAGACACTCAGCTTGAAACAGCACTGAGTACATGTCAAGGATTGAAGGAAGAGACGCAATTGGAGATCCTATATCTACTCATCCACTACTCTTTTGCATCCAATTGGTGAACAATTTCAATTTGAATATCATGTTTTGTTTCAAATTCACCATGAGTGAGTAGTCCCATTGTAGTTGGGATCCTTATGGATCCCTTAGGTTTGATTGTAATTGCAAGACTTGTCTTTTTATCTATATGAGTGAAGTTTGGTTGAAAATTCTCTTGCTTGTTCTTCATATCAATTTTGTGCACACCAAGTGTTTGACGAAATACCTAAGTGATTATGAATTGGTATAACACCTAGGGATGGAATGAGAGTTGAACCTAGGTTGTTTAGAAGATCAAGCATGATTATTTAGGTTGCATGTGTGATCGAGAGTGACATACGCATTCCACTAGGCTAAGTATTGAGCGACTTTAGTTAACTATCAATAGACCGAGAGGTTGAGATTAGGAGACTTTAGTTCTACGCGGTTCAATAGAGTGAGAGTTTGAGAACGGTACTATTTAGGTATTGTTCCCATTCTAGAGAAGGAGCGAGAGTTGAATTTAGAATGTGTGATACTTTAGCCTAGAACCATCACTCGAAATTACTCATGATTTAGACAAGTTTTGAGTCGTAATCGCATGACCTAGGGGTGAAGTAGGATTCCGACTACGTTTTCTCTATTATTTTCTCTTAGACCATATTTCTCTTAGATCATATTATTCACTAGAGATACCTCACTTAGAGGAAAAAAACCCCTTTTATTTAGTAGACTTACCTTAAGCATTACTAGCTAGCCTTAGAATAATCTAGGCTTTTCTCTTGGGTTCAACTCGAGGTCACTCAGATAATAAATATTGTTTGAACACTGTGATTGGACTAATATTTTTACTACCGCAATTTCGACAGCGTTCAAAATGGCGCCGTTGCCAGTATTAAGTTAGAGGTTTTAGGGATTTTGTGTTTGAGTGCACTCGAATTACCCCTTTGGTTTAATCATCTATGTATAGAAATATTTAAGTGTGGGTGTTTTGAGTGAGTATTATGGATATTTAAGTGATTGTGGAATCTGGTGCATTTCTGTGAAAATTTTTATGCAGAGTGGCTGTTTACACACAGTAGTTGATTCGCCCTAATCAGTTTTCTGGCTTGCCCGAATTGGTCGATTCGCCCAGCCTGAAGCTTTTCAAGATAGCACTGAGTAAATGATTCGGGCGATTCACTTTTAGCCACCCCTAATCACTTTCGATTCGAGCAAAGTTTGCGAACCAATTTTGATTCGGACAGGGGGTCCGCGAATCAATTGATTCGTGCAGCCTTAAAGCAGCACTAAGTAAATGATTCGGCCAAAATTCGGGCTTATATCCCTAATCAGCCTTTGTTTCCTCTCGTTTTTCTCCCGAACCGCGAACCCTAAAATATCTCGCACTCCGTCCGACCCCATTCGTCACCAGTCTCCTTCCCTCTGACCTAGCCTTCCGTCGCCAGCTTTTCCCTCTCGAGCGAACCCTAAAACGCAGCCTCCGTCTGACCTAGCCGCACGCGTCCCGCTTCGCCCGAAACATTCGCTCCAGCCGCTTCGCCCGTGCATGACTCAGCTCTAATCCGGCCAAATCACTCTCCACCTGCCCTGCTCCCATGGCTCGCACCAATACGAACACAGCTGGGAAACCAACACATCCGCCCATCAAGAAACTGACCGCAGCTCAGAAAGGGAAGGGACTGGCTAAACCTAAAGCCCCAACCAAAACCAAGCCAAAGCCGAGGGGAGCTGCTGGTGGCATTGTCTTCCACTCCTCCCCCCCGCCATCTCCAGTCAGTGCCTCCTCATCATCATCCTTCGAGGAATATAGACCCGTGAGAGAATCATCCCGTGCACGAACCAGCTTAGCCATCGTCCCACATTCGAGCGCAGAAAGGGCAAGGACGCCCTTTCCTTTTAGTAGAGAAATTCTAGCTGCCGATGCTCAGATGAAGGCCCTGTTGGCGCCGCACAACAACTATGAGGTACTAGCTCCCACTTACCCGCATTGTCCCACACTACATGAGCTTAAAATCTTGGATGAAATTTGGGATTATCTACGTGTTAGTAATCTTCACTATATCTTGATGAGTGATCCGGGTATTTACCCGAGGCTGGTTAAGGAATATATGGCCTCGTTTTCAGCGATTTGGGTAGATGGTCGAGCTGACTCAAATTACAAGCGCAAGAGGGAGCGCTTTGTGCAGTTTTGGAATTTCCGGTTGGGCGGACAGGCTTTTCGCTTAGACACCACTGATGTCGTGATTTATTTGGGTGCACTGAGTATGGGAACGACATGACATTCAGGGAAAGCAAACGGTACAAGTTTTGGAAATAAATTACTGAGCAGGACATTTTCTTCACCCCACCTCAGCCAGCTTCGATGATTCAGTCCCCAGTTTGGCGGCTGATCCATCGTTTTATTGCGACATCTATTCACATCCGCAAAGACGGTGGCCGATATGTGAACAACGCAGATATAGACCTCCTGCTTCAAATTCGTTCTCTCAAATAGGTTTGCATTGTCCACGCTTTAACTCTCCAGTTCGAGTATTATCAGAATCCTCAATACAAGGGGCGTGCCTTAGGTGGGGGACCATTTATTACGCTTCTCGCGAAGCACTTAGGCTTCACTTTGGACCAAGGCACGCCTCTGCCCAAGAAGGTGCTTGACATGGAGGGGCTTCGTAAGATGTACATGATAGACATAAAGACGAAAGAATGGATTGTTCGTAAGGATGTCCCGAAATTATTAGAGAAACGGATAGCGAAGAAGAGAAAAGAACATGGGGCTCCTCGACTTCCAACACCACCTCCTGTACCAGAATCTGCCCCTGCCCATATCTCCGAGCCCATTCCAGAATTCAGGCCATTTTCCACTGCCCCTCCTCCCGCTAAGACCAAACCATTTGCACACGAGGACCTGAGATTGATGAGCGCACGTTTGGACTCACTTTCAAATTCTCACATGTCGCTCATTCGCTCCCACGAGGTGTTATCCACACTTGTCCACGATTTCGTCGCATGGCAAAGAGGTGTCATGGCGTGTATGGCAGCACACATGGGTATTGCAGACATTCCACCACCGCCAGCATCATTTTCTCAGCCACCACCTCAGCCGATTATGCAGCTTGCACCCACGAGCGATGATGGAGGAATTGGTGAGGGAGCTACCAGGGCAGGCAGCCATGGCACCAGTGGGAATCAGCATGTAGCAGAGGGGATAGCCACTGAAGAAAGTGAAGACTCAAGTCTCGAGAGGCGCACGAAGCATAGGAATGATGTTTAGATTACTTTTATGTTTGTCATGTTGTGGTGCTTTTATTACAATGTGATTTGCTTGACTTATCGATTTGTACTTTGACGCGCTTCGCCGCCATATTTTTTGCATGACAGATGGTTTTCCTACTTGTATGTTTCTTTCATTTGGTAGATTTTTCCTTAGAACAACTTTTTGAACTGGGCTAGGAATTGATTCGGACACACTGGCCGAATCACCCTTTTTGGCCTTGTTCGAATCACTCTGATTCAGGGCACCATGCTATCCAAACTTATTTGATTCGGACACCTTGGCCGAATCACATTGTTTTGCCTTATCCGAATCACATTTTGACTCGAGCAAGCGCATATTATCCGAACTGAACTGATTCGACCAGGGTGTGGCTGAATCACATATTTTGCCTTCCCCGAATCAGAAAGTGATTCGGTCAGTCTTGAGCAGCAATTTTCTCAGTTCACTTTGGAAATTTCTGCCACTTATTTGCATTTGTTCGAAACCTTCTTCAAGCACTATAATACACTAGTTCATGACTTTTGATGCACACGGACATATCTAAGTGAACTCATCGTATGAGTTGTCGCACACTTGTTTTCCAATCTTTTGCCTAGCTATATGTCATAGCTATATATGTCATAGCTAGTTGTTTTTCCTTTAGGAATTCAGGTGTTGCGCTAACCTTTTTCTTGAGTTTCAGATTTATTACAACGGATTGGAACATCATTCATAGACACAGGCGGATGTGCATTTGGCTACCTCCACACGCGAGAAGTTCCTTCGCAACTTTCTCTTTACTATTCTTTATTCTTTATAGTGCTTTGGGACTAAGCTTATTTTTAAGTGTGGGGTGTTTTGCGCTTTCGCTTTTATTTTCTTAACGATATGATTTTATGTTGCGCATTTACTTTGAGCCCATTATACTCACGTGATTGCTTTCATCCTAGCTTTAAATATTGATCACACGGAGTAATGTTTGCTAAGCAATTAAGTAGTAAGAAAAAAAAAATTGGGATAAGTTGTGCTTTGAATTCATGAATTGTATCATTAAGTCGATTGACATTCTTTGTGATGATTTTATTCGCATGATTCGGTATCTTGACTAGCTTAGCTTGATTCATTTTTAAGCTCTTCCATGCATGAAAAATGAAGTGACGTTTAGCGAGCACAAGAATAAAATAAAAACAATTTTCATACAAAAACCTTGTACTTGCTTTTGTTTGCTTTTAGGTGACTTTAGCGTTCCTATTTAGCCTTTGCATTTGTCTTGGCTCACACTCCATGCTCCATTATATCTCACTTAGGCACATTGTCAAGTATTAAGTGTGGGGTGTTTTGAAGTGTTTGCGAAAAGGAAAAAAAAAAAGAGAGGCACAAGAAAAGAAAAAATCTTATTTTTAAGGGTTTACAAATGCCGAGGGTTAGGAAGGTAAGCTCCCCCTTGAAAGCATTTGTATAAACACGAAAATATTATTTGTTTGTTTTTTTGGGTCCAGGAAAAGTTTTACAAATACCGAGGATTAGGAAGGTAAGTTCCCCCTTGAAAGCATTTGTATAAGCGCAAAAAATAATAAGCACACTTAATTCTTGACTTTGTGCCTATTCCGCAAATTCTTTCGCATGAGTGTGAGTAAAGCATTTGCATTTGGTTCTTACGAAACGTCTAAAGTATGACCCTCGTAATTTATTACTTAAGCTTCAAGATTTGTACGAGTGGATTTTGAAATTTTCAATGTCGAAACTTCTCCTCTTACAGATTATGACGTATAGTCTAAAACTTGAGAATGAGTTTGTTGTCATGAGCTTATGGACTTGCCCTTAGCAAGCATATGTGATTGACTCGACAAAATTCTTGTGTAAGCGACGCTTTTCTTCATACTACTTGCATAGGAAATTGAGCGATAATTTGAATTTGATGAATGCTAGTTTTGATATCGACTCTATGAATATTTGTTATCATATTGAAGTGAACGATCCTTAGAGTTTGCGTGAAGTGAATGATTTGCACAACTCCATTATTATGTGGGCTGATAAAGAACTACTTGCTTAGCAAACTATATTTGCATTTTGAACTCTTATGGATGATTGCAAGTGGGATTTGTGATTATTCCTATTCTGAAAACTCTCACGAGACTATAACTCGTCCACTAGGGTAGCCTAGGGGTTTAAAGTCTTGATGCATATGCTAAATGCATCCGTGATTCCTACGACAGTTAGTTAGGAGTAGATTTTAATTTTCTTCATTTAGTTACTTTTAGGTTAGGTTACATGAGTAGGGGGTGGATGTGCTATATGTGCGTAAGTTGTGCTACATGCTTTGATATTGTCATATATGATCTAGCCTCTTACTCTCCGCTTGACTTATGCATATACTTGTTCGGGACGAACAAGACTTAATTGTGGGGTGTTTTGATAAGCAGACAAATAACCTTATATTTGTTCATATTTTTCCCCTTACTTCTTGTTTGTTCTGCTGTTTTATAAAGTCATTTGATATTTTTTTTGTCCATTTCAGGTTGAAAATGCGTACTACATGATATGAAGTGGCCCGAAGAAAATTGACTCGGGGAGATCTTGAGTGGTTTGACCGAATCACATGTGAGGTTGACCGAATCAAAAAGTGATTCGGCCAAGCGAGGAGTGAGCTGTCCGAATCACTTCAGCTCTACAAGGAGGTTGACCGAACTAAATGGATTTTGACCGAATCAAAAAGTGATTCGGCCAAGAGAAATCGATTCGCTCAGCCTGAAGTTTTTCAAGACAGCACTGAGTATATGATACGGCCGAATCAGAAAGTGATTCTCCCAGGTGCCCGTCAGTTTAGCTCTACAAGGATCTTGGCCGAATCAAATAAGGGTTGCCCGAATCAAAAAGTGATTCGGCCAGGACAAAGTGATTTGCCCAGCTCGAAACATCACTGAGTAAATGATTGGAACACCCTGTCCGAATCAGTTTCTTTAAGCCTTGCCTGAATCAAATGATTCGAGCACTGCGGGTAAAATTTGGAAATTTTCAAAGGGTATAAATAGAATGAGATGTAAAATTAGAAGGGCTCTCTTTCAGAATTCGAAACCCTAGGTGATTTGCTCTTGGAAAAGTTGGAGAATTGTCAAGGATTGAAGGAAGAGACACGCAGTTGGAGATCCTACATCAACCCTCTACTCATCCACTACTCTTTTGCATTCAATTGGTGAACAATGTCAATTTAAATATCATGTTTTGTTTCAAACTCACCATGAGTGAGTAGTCCCATTGTAGTTGGGATCCTTATGGATCCCTTAGGTTTGATTGTAATCCAAGACTTGTCTTTTTATCTATATGAGTAAGTTTGGTTGAAAATTCTCTTGCTTGTTCTTCATATCAATTTTGTACACACCAAGTGTTTGACGAAATACCTAAGTGAGTATGAATTGGTATAACACCTAGGGATGGAATGAGAGTTGAACCTAAGTTGTTTAAAAGATCAAGCATGATTATTTTAGGTTGCATGTGTGCGCGAGAGTGACATACGCATTCCGCTAGGCTAAGTATTGAGCGACTTTAGTTAACTATCAATAGACCGAGAGGTTGAGATTATGAGACTTTAGTTCTACGCGGTTCAATAGAGCGAGAGTTTGAGAACGGTACTATTTAGGTATTGTTCCCATTCTAGAGAAGGAGCGAGAGTTGAATTTAAAATGTGTGATACCTTAGCCTAGAACCATCACTCGAAATTATTCATGATTTAGACAAGTTTTGTGTCGTTAATCGCATGACCTAGGGGTGAAGTAGGATTCCGACTACATTTTCTATATTATTTTCTCTTAGACCATATTTCATCTTGTCTTTAGTATTCACTAAGATACCTCACTTAGAGGAAAAAACCCCCCTTTTATTTAGTAGACTTACCTTAAGCATTACTAGCTAGCTTTAGACTAATCTAGACTTTTCTCTTGGGTTCGACTCGAGCTCACTCGAATGATAAGTATTGTTTGAACACCGTGATTGGATTAGTATTTATACTACCGCAATTTCGACAGCGTTCAACGAATCCATAGAAGGAGTCTTAAGAATCCAAAGAGTCCTTGGTTTTGTCAAAAATGCCAAGGGGGAGTTTGTTAAAGATTTTTTCATCCTTGACAAAACCTATGCAACTTGATCTAGGAGTTACTACAACAAGTGGTAAAGCAAGTAGCTGATGCAAATTGAAGACAATCAGCAGACGGTCAAAGGTTCCTAATCTAAGGAAGTTACCTAAATTGTTTAGGAAAGGATTGCTGCTATAGAATTGCCAAACATCCTACGAAGATCTTGGAGAAGAATCGAAAAAAGATCTAGGAAGTTTCTTAAACAATTTTAGGAAATAACTGCTCCAACAAATTTGCATAACAACCTGGGAAGATCTTGGAGAAGATTTGGTCGCTTGAAAAGCTTTTAGGAAGTGTTCCTGAATCTGATATATCCAAGTCGGACTAGGATTTCTATAATCTAACATGGGCTGCTAGGTATATAAGGGCAGTATCTCTAAGAGTAGAAAAGCACGAAGAAAAAGCAAAAAGAAAGAGAGAGAAAAGAAAGGGAGATAAGCATATAGCGAAGAGTGAGAGTGCAATCACAGAAAAAGCCTGAAAGAGATCACGACTGGATGAGTGTGATCGAAGCTTGATCATTATGTTCAATTAGAGAGGAATCTCGTTGAGCTAAACACGAACGATCAAGGTGCGATCAAGTAAATGCAATAGGTGTGATCATACTAGCACTAATGCACCGATCAAAGGACAGTCTTGTTGAAGATCAAGTAAATGTGCTTTGGAGAATCGTCACTGTTGAGCTAAACACGGACAATCAAGGTGTCGAACAACGTCCCCGCACAGGTTTCAGTCTCTATCTACGATCAGATCTTTTCTGAACCCCCCTATGACCGCTATCAAAGAGAAGCTTTTTACTATACTATAGTTGCAAGTCGATTGTTGTGTTTTGGAATTAGGGGAAGCAAAGCTTCAACAAGTAGAAGTTTCCTGGCAAAGCTTCAAACAAAGAGGTTGGGCTGTTCACTTCATTGATTTGACTTCACTTTACTTAAGATTTTATATAACCGGACTCAGGAAAGGCTCTTAGAAGCTCGTGATGGACCTTAAAGGTATCATGAGTAGAGGGTTGTTACACAAGGCCATGAGATGGGTCTTTCATCCCTGGATTCACCCACTCTCATCTATGTTACTTAACTCTACTATTAAGATAAGAGAATTCAAGAGAACTCTGTAATCCGTAGCTGAAAGAAGAGAAGAAACGCTCACCCTCCACCTTAGACACCCATGGCCAGACATTCCATTTACTAAACGATGTCGTCAGCCGCTTCCCCTGTAGTCGTCAGCTTGTTCTTGACAGATCCCATCGGGTGTTCATAATCTGGAGTAAAAGGATTCGAACCTTTGCATGCCGGTACAAAAAACCGATGCCTTACCACTTGGCTATACTCCATACGGCTAGTTTTGGACGGGGGAATTTATGGACAGAAGCGGGAGGAAATTTAAAGAGAAAAGAGTATTAGATGAAGGAAGAAATTGCAAGTAAGCGCTTTTCCTTCTCAAGAAACAGGCAGGACCCGCGCACCAAACTTCATGCATGCATTCCCCATAATTGGAGCCTCGAGTAATTATAAAAAAAGATTTATTCTTCCTCCCTGGCAGGAGGTCACCGATCAAGCGTCCTTGGAGTTGAGTGAACTCGCGGAGGTCTGACTAAGCATCTTGAAGAGATCGGAGAGTCGGAGACTTGTGTTATTAAAGAGCAGCTTGGCTGAGTAAGTTGTTGTAGCATCCTGTCATTTACTGAGTTGAGTTGTTGACATAGTAGGCTAGGTTAGAAGTAAAAGTTGTTCTAGCGGATGTTGACAACTGGTACATGTGTACTTTAACCAGTAATAGTGGAATCTTGGGGATTGGAGAGAAGTCCTCCCCAGACGTAGGTTGTTGCCGAACTGGGTGACCAAAGTGCTTGTGTGCTATATAGTCTAGTCTTAGCTATAGTATTCTGCAATCATTTGCTACAACAACCTGATTATTTCAGACACCATCAACAAATCAATTTCATAGTTGAAGCACTTGCCCAAGAACCTGATTTGTTGATTCTTTTTGAAGGCTTTCCCATTGGGCTCAATCTTCTTAGAGGGTGTCTTCGGCTTTGAGCTTCCACCATACTCCACCACGCTAGCTCTCTTTGACTGGGTTTTGAATCTTCTGTCAAAGCTCCGATTGTCTTCCTTGATCTGAAGACGAACCACTAAGTGTTCCAGACTCATCTTCTTTTTCTTGTACTTATGGTAGTCCTTGAGGTCCTTCAGCATGGACGAAGCTTCTCGATGACCGAGGCAACTTGAAATTATTTGTTAATCACAATCCCTTCAGCATGAATTTCGTGGATTATCAGCTATAGTTCTTGGATTTAATTGACTACAGACTTTGGATCCACAATATTAAACTCAAGGAAGCGCACCAAAATATATTTCTTAGAGCCCGCATTCTCGGTTTTCTATTTATGGTCCCCAAAGCTCCTTACAGGATCGTTTGGCTTTGTATAGTTGTACAATGAGCCCACAAGGCAATTCTTCACTTAGTTGCTACAAAGATACTTCGAATCGCCCCATGTGTTGAGCGTTATGTGAACAAGAGCATTGGTCTCTTTCTCTGAAGGAGGATCCTCGGTTAAAATTTTGACCAACCTTAAGATCGTCAAGTAGAACAATATTTTCTATTGCCACCTTTTGAAATTTGACTCAACAAATTTTCAAGCCTTTCAGCCGGCATCAGTGAGTGGGACACTGATAGAGCCAGTTATATGCGCTATTTAGATCTTAACACTGTGCTTGTTTGCATTATTTTGTGTACAAGATTACTGGTTTTCGGTATTTTTGTATTTCAGGATAAAACAGAAGCATAAGTCAGATGTGCGCTAATGGGCGCTTTTAAAGAGCACAGTGCACGACCTGCGGAGCTAGCAGCGCAAAAGGAGATAGGAGATAGCTGATTCGGACTGCAGTGCGCAAACCAACTGCGCAAAGCGAGTAGCGCAATCAACGTGCGCAGCGAGCCATGCGCAGGATAGCAGAGTTTCTAAATTTTGATCATCATTATCCTTACAAAATCTCCTAGATTTGGGAAGTAGCTAAGATTCTCTCGGGCCAAATCTAAGCATTCCTTGGGCTTCAAGACCATTATATAAAGAGGAGAGAAGCTAGGGTTTGGATATATAGAAAACATATAGAGAGAGACACATAGAAGCAGAAACACATGAGCTACAGGAACTCTGCCGCCAAGATTCGGTGCGAACCAGCTGCGCCAGCCGAAAACAGCAACCTGCAATTGCGCTGACCTGCTACTTTTCCTTGGCTGTTTTAGTTTTACTTATTATTTCTATGATGTTTGCTTCTAGCATGTCTAGCTAAACACCTTGTATCGGTTGGGCATGATTCTATGAAGTATTTCCTTTGAGACTTGTGTTTAATGCTTAGTTCGTCTACTTATATTAATTCTATGCATATGGGTGATAATTAGTTGTGCGAATAAGAGAAGCCTTGAACCGCAAACTTATTCTAACTGCTCGTTATTGTATGTTAAACTGGTTGATAACCTGACGGTGACAACTAGGAGTAACACAATAGGATAATCAGCTACTACTTTGATAGGATTCGTAGTTGCTTAGACTAGTTTCAAGAATTAATAGCTCATGGACTTTGATCGGAACATGCGCGCATGCTAGGAAGCCTTGATTGGACACTAACTTAAGTAGAACTGCACTATAGATGTTTAGAGTCGATGATAAGGGATACATTCATAGAGGATTGTCTTTACCGATACTTTTCATAGTCATATTACTTAATATCTACTGCCCGCGCACGTATCGTGCAATTCTGCTTTCACTACTGTTCATTCGCGCAACTGCGCAACCCAAGCACTCACAACCCCCAATTTCGTAAGTTGTAGGTTGCTAGCGAAGACGAGTCTGCACGCTCCTTGTGGGATCGACCCTGACTTAGCCGCTGTACTAAGTGGAGAAGGAAGGATTAATTTGACGCGTACAACGACGCGCGATCAGACACGTGTGTCACACGCATATTCATTCTTGGCCATAGCCATAGTTGGGTTGAAATTTGGCACTGCGTTACTATTGACGAGAAACCAAAGGTTGCTACAACAACTTCTTCTGCTAAATTGTTGACCCTTTGGTTCGGACTAATCTGAAGAACACAGACAGATTTGTTCACACAGTTTGGCAACAGCCTACGTCTGATGAGGACTACTCTCAGTCCTCAAGATTTCATTATCTCGGTTAGAGTACAACACTACTCCTACCCTAGTCGAAATCCGCTCAATATGTCAACACAGATTAGCTGCACAGTGTAATCTACTTTTAGTAATAGATAGTGTTAGATCCAGGTTGTTCATGTGTGTGTGGCATACTTTTTGACAAACAAATTGCTGGAACAGAGGGTAAGACAGCTTTTGTTTAAACAGGACGAGTGATAGAGCCTAGTTATATCCGCTATTTAGATCTTAACATTGTGCTTGTTTGCATTATTTTGTGTACAAGATTACTGGTTTTCGGTATTTTTATATTTCAGGATGAAACAGGAGCATAAGTCAGATGCGCGCTAACGAGCGCTTTTAAAGAGCGCAATGCACGACCTGCGGAGCTAGCAGCGCAAAAGGAGATAGGAGATAGCTGATTCAGACTGCAGTGCGCAAACCAACTGCGCAAAGCGAGTAGCACAATCAACGTGCGCAGCGAGGCATGCGCAGGATAGCAGCGTTTCTAAATTTTGATCATCATTATCCCTACAAAATCTCCTAGATTTGGGAAGTAGCTAAGATTCTCATGGGCCAAATTTAAGCATTCCTTGGGCTTCAAGATAAGTATATAAAGAGGAGGGAAGCTAGGTTTGGATATATAGATAGAGAGAGAGACATATAGCAACAGAAGACACACGAGCTCCAGAAATCCTGCCGTCGACATTCTGCGCGAACCACCTGCGCCAGCCGAAAACAGCAACCTGCGATTGCACCGGCTTGCTACTTTTCCTTGGCTACTTTAGTTTTACTTATTATTTCTATGATGTTTGCTTCTAGCATGTCTAGCTAAACACCTTGTATCGGTTGGGCATGATTCTATGAAGTATTTCCTTTGAGACTTGTGTGTTTAATGCTTAGTTCGTCTACTTATATTAATTCTATGCATATGGGTGATAATTAGTTGTGCGAATAAGAGAAGCCTTGAACCGCAATCTTATTCTAACTGCTCGTTATTGTATGTTAAACTGGTTGATAACTTGACGGTGACAACTTGGAGTAACACACTAAGATAATCGGCTACTACTGTGATTGGATTCGTAGTTGCTTAGACTAGTTTCAAGAATTAATAGCTCATGGACTTTGATCGGAACATGCGCGCACGTTAGGAAGCCTTGATCGGACACTAGCTTAAGTAGAACTGCACTATAGATGTTTAGAGTCGATGATAAGGGATACATTCATAGAGGATTGTCTTTACCGATACTTTTCATAGTTATAGTACTTAATATCTACTGCCTGCGCACGTATAGTGCAATTCTGCCTTCACTACTGTTCATTCGCGCATCTGCGCAACCCAATCACTCACAACCCCCAATTTCGTAAGTTGTACGTTGCTAGCGAAGACGAGTCTGCACGCTCCTTGTGGGATCCACCCTGACTTAGCCGCTGTACTAAGTGGAGAAGGAAGGATTAATTTGACGCGTACAACGACGCGCGATCAAATTTTGGCGCCGTTGCCGGGGAGCAACACAGATAAGTTTTAACTAGTTCAAGTTTTCTTTTACAGTAGTTAGTTATTTCTTTTTTTATTTTATTTTTCGTTGGTGTTTCTGACAGTACGCAATCAACATCAGCCTGCGCAACCTTGAAACGGTTGCGCTGCGCAGATTATAGTTGCGCACCGACAGGGGCAACAACCTAGTTGTCTTTTAATTTCGTTTTCTTTAAGTTTAGAACAGGGCATGGAGAATAATAGTGTCATCGGCGATAACTTAGGGGACAGAACCCTAGAGGGACCTAACAATGCAAGGGCAGATAACCGCGCAGCTCGGTTCAGAGAGGAAGTACAGCGCAAAGTTGATGCTCGGATGGCCGCTGAAGCAGTGTATAATGCGCAACAGATCGTGCGACGCAGAACAGTGCGCGAGATGTCGGCTCCAATCACAGTCAACCAACCTTGGTGCATAGTACTTCCACCCGATGGACATTTTGAACTACGAAGCTCATTCATTCATCATATGCCTAAGTTTCATGGGATGAACAACGAGAATCCGGTCAAGCATGTGCGTGAATCCCTAGTTATCTGCGAGAACATGAAGACCGATGGGGAGAGTGAAGAAGCGCTGAAGCTGAAGGCGTTCCCCTTTTCATTGTGTGATGCAGCCAGACATTGGCTGATGAGTTTACCAGCAGGATCTATTCACACATGGGAGCAGCTCCAGAAGAAGTTCTTGGATAAGTTCTACCCCGCAGCTAAGATCGCGCTACTCAGGAGGGAATTGGCCGCGCCTAGGCAGGGCGTAGGAGAGTCACTATCAGAGTACTATGAGTGTTTCAGGGAGCTGGAAGCCAACTGCTATAATCATGGCCTGCCCCAAAATGTGCTGATAGAGAATTTCCTGAACGGGCTACAACCGATGGAACTTAGATTGTTGAATGCATGTGCAGGCGGTGACATATGTAACATGTACCAGGAGGATGTATGGCAGATGATAGAGGATTCTGCTGGACAGGTGAGGCACCAATTGACGCTCGAGAACAGTCGTGTGTGCTGTGCATCAGGTGGATTCCAGTGCTGAAATAAAGGAGATGAAAGCCATGCTACAGAAGCTGATGAGTGCGCAAGGCATGCAACCAGTTGCGCCGAAGGCATGCGAGTTCTGTACGTCCACTGAGCACAAAATCGACGCATGTCCCATACTTTTCGAGGAATCAGGAGATGTAAATGCTCTAGGAGGATGGGACAATAGAGGACCGCAGAGGCAGAATCAGCCGCGCTTTGGACTAGCCGCAAATGGATTTAGATGGAAGGAAGACAGCAATCTCCAAAGGCAGCCCGTGGAATATTGCACACCACAGCAGGCACAGCAAGCATACAACCCACCGCACCGCTGCAATGACGCACCATCACAGAATAACCAGCAACCGCGGTGCTCCTTAGAAGATAAAATCCTACCTTCTATTGAACAGGCACCCAAAGTTGATCTGAAGCAATTGCCCGAGCACTTAAAGTACATCTTCCTGGGCAATAAGGACACCCTGCCTGTCATTATAAAGAAAGGATTAGAGGAGGAGTAGGAAGCGCGATTACAGGAGGTGTTGCGCAAGAACCAGCGCGCTATAGGATGGACATTAGCCAAACCTGCGCGGAGTAAGCCCTGATGTGTGTATGCACAGAATTCTGCTGGAAAATGGTGCCAAACCATCCAGGGAACCTCAGCGCAGACTGAATCCAATTATGATGGAGGTAGTGCAGAAGGAGATCCTGAAGCTGCATGACGCAGGAGTAATCTACCCGATCTCAGACAGTAAGTGGGTATGTCCAGTGCACGTTGTGCCAAAGAAAGTAGGCATCACAGTGGAGGAAAATGTGCCGGGCGAGCTAGTTCCCAAGCGCATACAGACTGGATGGTGCATGTGCATTGACTACAGGAAGCTAAACGCAGTCACGCGCAAGGATCACTTCCCGCTACCGTACATGGACCAGATGCTCGACCGTTTGGCAGGGAAACCGCACTTTTGCTTGCTGGATGGTTACTCAGGGTATAATCAGATACCTATAGCTACGGAGGATCAGAAGAAGACAACCTTTACCTGCCCATTCGGTACCTTTGCGTTCCGGCGCATGTCGTTTGGGCTGTGCATTGCGCCAGGTACGTTCCAACGCTTAGTCATGAGCATTTTCTCTGATATGATTGGTTTATGTATAGAGGTGTTCATGGATGACTTTACTGTGCATGGTGAGACTTTTGATGCATGTTTGGATAATCTTGATAGGGTCTTCGCGCGCTGCATTACCAAGAACCTAGTTCTCAATTATGAAAAATGTCACTTTATGGTATCACATGGAGTAGTACTAGGACATATTATCTCACAGGAAGGAATTAAGGTTGATAAAGCAAAAATAGATCTTATCTCAAATCTGCCTTATTCCACTAATGTGCGCGACGTTAAGTCGTTTCTTGGGCATGCAGGGTTCTACAGGCGTTTTATAAAAGATTTTTCTAAAATATGTATTCCTTGTCTAACCTCCTTCAAAAGGATGTGTGCTTTGAGTTCACTGATGAGTGCAGGAATGCTTTTGACAAGCTGAAGGATGCGCTGACCAGTGCGCCAGTGATGCGCGCACCAGACTGGAACTTACCCTTTGAGCTGATGTGTGATGCAAGTGACTACTCCGTAGGCGCAGTATTGGGTCAGCGCGTGGATAAGAGGCCGCACGTTATCTATTATGCGTCGCGCACACTGGACACTACGCAGAGGAACTACACCACGACTGAGAAGGAACTTCTGGCAATCGTATTTGCGCTGGAGAAGTTCCGCGCATATGTTCTGGGCGCTAGAGTCATTGTCTACACTGACCACGCTGCTATCCGTTACCTGATGTCCAAGAAAGAGACTAAGCCGCGCTTGATGCACTGGTTGCTTCTGCTCCAAGAGTTCGATTTAGAGATCAAGGATAAGAAGGGAACGGAAAACACTGTTGTTGATCACCTAAGTAGGATAGTGAAAGAAGAGGACCTAGGGAAGATCACCGAGACATTCCCTGACGAGCACCTGATGGCGCTGAACGGTAAGGTACCATGGTATGCGCATATTGCAAATTACCTGGTCACAGGTGCATTTCCCCCTCAGTTCACTAAAGCTCAATGCATGAGGTTAAAACATGAGTCTAAATATTACGTTTGGGATGATCCGTACATGCTTAGAATAGGCCCTGATCAGATCTTGAGGCAATGTGTGCCTGATCATGAGATGAGCTCTGTTTTGAGGTTTTGTCATGCGCAAGCGTGCGGAGGACACTTTGATCCAAAGCGCACAAGCAGGAAAATCCTAGATTGCGGTTTTTATTGGCCGCACTTATTTTGTGACTCATATAACCACTGCAGGGCTTGTGACAGGTGTCAGCGTATAGGAAATATATCAGCGCGCAACGAGATGCCACAGACGCCAATATTCGTAGACGAAATGTTCGACTTGTGGGGGATTGACTTCATGGGGCCGTTTCCTCCATCTTTTGGATATGAGTACATACTAGTTGCGCAGGATTATGTCTCGAAGTGGGTCGAAGCTAAGGCCACGCGTAAGGATGATGGTAAAACGCTTGTTGAGTTTTTAAGAACTAACATTTTCTGTAGGTACGAAGTGCCTAAGGCAATAATCAGCGACCAGGGGACGCACTTCTGCAACAGAATAGTGGCGCAGGTACTAAAGCATTATGGAGTGCGCCACAAGACGTCCACTGCATACCATCCTCAAACTTCTGGAACCAGAGATAGAGGATCCGCAGGTTGCTGCGCCAGAGATACAACCTGATGCACCTGAGGGAGAACTGGGAGCTACTGCTTATATATCTTCTCCCTCACTGATTAACCTCGTTACTTATGATGTGTCACATGATTTTGGCCACGCTGACCACCTATCTGTTCCTTTGCGCAGGACTAAGGAAGACATAGCACACGCGGATGCGCAGGGACGCACAGGAGCAAGTGTGGGGTGGTCACGTGTGCAAACTTGAGCAAGTAACGAGGTACTATCGAGCCAACGACGTTAAACAAAGTCACTTGTCGGGAGGTAACCCGACACGTTTTATTTTTACATGTTTTTTTAGGATTTGAATTTTTAGCTAGTTCAGGACTTGAAAATTTTTGAGTCAAGTACCAATGTGCGAGTCAGTGCGCAGGTCAGAGAGTATATAAGGACAGAAACTTAGAAAATTCCAGAAATTCTAAAATTTCGACCGTTAGAGCTCTCACTGCTTCCAGCCAATCTTTGCCGTCCGACCACCGATTCTGGCATCCTTTAGTGAGATTTGAAGAGCACGACATCACCTGCGCACTAGGTAACCTCTCATTTTCATTTCGGTCAATTTAGTGAAGTTTTGGTGAGAGAAGCCGACTGAAGAACGTAACCCTAGATTCAAAATCACACCTAGTTAGCGCACTCCGTTTGGTGTTTTCGTTGCTGGGTTTTGTTGGCAAGAGTGAGGCGCCCATTTGGTGAAGATTTGAGGGTATAATTCGGAGTTCTGATTTTGAGGTACTTAGTGGAGCGTTGACTAAAGTTGACCGCAGATTCTTGAGTCGATAAGCGCAAAGATGAGCCAGCAGAAAACCAGGACACTCCGGCATCTTTCACAAGGAAATATGACCCCTTCTGGAGATGTACGGCACAACATGCATCAGCAGGGACTTCCTGCGCGAGGTAGGCCTAGAAGACTTGGTCGTGGAGAGGCTCGCGCAGGCCGGCTGGGAGGCGCTGATGGAAGTGGATAGCGCAGCTGACAAGGAGGACACTTGTGAGTTCCTGGCGTCACTGAAGATCGCCGACTTAGAGATCCGTTACTGACACCGAGGGGTGTGGTACGTAGGATCGGCCAAGAAGCTGAAGCGCACCCTGCAATGTGACAAGGTGCGCAAGGAGGACGTGGATACGCACACCAACCAGGAAGCATGGCGCGAGATGGCGTCGGGCAAACCATTTGCCGCTGGGCGCAGCAGAGGACGTGAGCTGCGCGACCCTTGGATGTACTATTTGTGGCGCATGGTCGCGTACGTAGTCGTCGGGCGCTACAACGGTGCGCCAAAGGTCAGCCTACTTGACATGGACGTGCTCCAGGGGTTGTATTACGGGAAGAAGGTTAGGTTTGTGTCAGATATGGTGGTGCACTGGGAGCGGCTCAACACCAAGGGCCCTCTCACGTGCGGGGGTATGATCACGCATTTGCTGCGCGGGCTGCACGGAGAGCCAGAGGTGCCCGAGCACACGGTTGTTCAAACCGTCCCTCTAGACCGCACACAAATGCTGCAGTACCGAGCGGTAACTGCAAAGGAAGATGGGTCACTGCAGTGGTGTTATCGGCTGCAGGCTGCTAGGGCACCGAGGCACGCAACAATCAGAAGAGCGCCAGCAGAGAGTAGTGCGCAGGAAGAGGAAGCTGCTGATGATGAGGAGATGGAGAATGTGGAGGCACCAGTCGCGCAGCCAGCTAGGCGCATGAGGACACGCTCACAGACTGGAGCGCGTTCGCGGGCGAGTGTGCAGACAGGGGAAGTTGTGACCATTAAGATCAAAGATTCTCCCTCGCGCACACAGGTGAAGCGGCGCAGACAGGACGCTGAGGAGGCGCCAGCAGAGCAGCGCATGATGTTTAACGTCATGCGCATGCTGGAGTACTTGGCGCCCGAGGGGGGCGATTTAAGCATCAGTCCACCATCTGGGTGGAAATTTGGAGATCCCATTCCCCCTCTTCTCAGTCTGCGCAGGCCACCTCCAGGGTCACCCATAGAGCAGCACGAGCCAGCCAGTTCTCCCGCGCAGTCACCAGTACAATCCTTAGTGCGCACCCCAGTCATAGACCCGCTGCATATGCCATCAGAGCCCCCTGCGCAACCCTCTGCACAGATGATCAGATCGCCCTCTGAGGTCACCCCCATCAAGGAGTTAAGTTCAGATTCGATATGGGAAACTGACTCGGAGGAGGAGCTTGCAAACCAGCCCGCAGCAGTTTCAGTTGCGCAACCACCCTCCAGCTCTGAGTATGAGACAGATTCCGTGGACGAGGAGGCACAAGGGTCTGCGAAGGACTCTAGCTCAGAGGATTTCTAGGGATGCACAGATGGCTAGGCGCACATAATTTCGGGTTATACCTTCCCTTTGAAAACTATCACCGAATGCTATTTCGTTTCCTATGTTGAATATTTTGTGAACTCCTGACCTTATTCCTTTTGCTACGTTGACTATGTTTTTCATTTTCGTAACGCACTTTACTTTTCGTTATCGTTTGTCTTAGTAGCATGCATGAGTGCGCTCTCCGTTGCGCTTGAGCATGAGTCGTGGGGACACGTCTCTGTTTAAGTGGAGGGGGGCCGTTACATTTCATATTTATCATTGTAGCTTAGCTTAGTTAATTTAGTTAAGGGAAATAGTAGCGGTTGTGCGCTTGTGTGCGAATTGCACACACCTTTCGACTTGTTTTGTCTTATTCATCCTACATGCGCTACTATAAACCGTTTTAGTATAATTTTTTTCAATTTTTTTTGTCTTTTTAGTTGGGATATACAGGGGATGTGGAGTTGACAGAAAAATCTCTAGAGAGGTGGTTAGTCGTTTTTACTTCGAGATTAAGGTACATGGCTAAAAGCGCGAGGGGAGACCGGTGTTTCGCGACCTTCGGAACAAAAGAGCGCGCTCAGCCACGCAGATGCCAAAGGCGAATACCCAAAGCGTGGCGAGGTGGGAAAATAGACCACCTTACCTCTGGAAGTCGAGTGTAGGAAAGTGGGCGCGGGTGTAAACGCGTGCGCTGACCTGCGCAAGTAGACCAAGGAAGGAGAGCGGAGCGTGGTTCCATAGCTGCTATCCGAAGGCCGAGACTGGAGCCGTTTTGGGAATATAAGAAAAGTGGACGAAGCTGTAAAAAAGGAAAGAAACCAGCGTGCGCACATAAATCCATATTAGCCCATGCGCAAGTCCAAAAGTAAAAAAAATCGTCAAGGACGAAAGGCTTGAGTTCCCAAGAAGCGCGCGAATGAATCACGCACCTGAAGAAGCTTGTGAATCATGTACCAGAAATCGGAGTAGAGACTGACAACCAGGAGCCTATGAAGAGCTCTCTCCCAATCATCCAAATTAAATTGCATCCTAGCTGAGAGCTCTCTCCCAATCTCCCAATCATCCAAGTTATTATATTAAAATTGTTGAGGGTATGTGCGCGAAGGTGATAGAGCAACACAGGGTGAACCGATGTGCAGATCGCGCATGAGCGTAAGGCTGTGCTCTAGACTTCACAGAGGTAATTGTATCTGTGCTTAAGTACCTGTTCGGGACGAACAAGGGCAAGTGTGGGGGGTTTGATAAAGCCTAGTTATATGGGCTATTTAGATCTTAACACTGTGCTTGTTTGCATTATTTTCTGTACAAGATTACTGGTTTTTGGTATTTTTGTATTTCAGGATGAAACAAGAGCATAAGTCAGATGCGCGCTAACAGGCGCTTTTAAAGAGCTCAATGCACGACCTGCGGAGCTAGCAGCGCAAAAGGAGATAGGAGATAGCTGATTCAGACTGCAGTGCGCAAACCAACTGCGCAAAGCGAGTAGCGCAATCAACGTGCGCAGGGAGCCATGCGCAGAATAGCAGCGTTTCTAAATTTTGATCATCATTATCCATACAAAATCTCCTAGATTTGGGAAGTAGCTAAGATTCTCACGGGCCAAATCTAACCATTCTTTGGGCTTCAAGACCAGTATATAAAGAGGAGGGAAGCTAGGGTTTGGATACATAGATAGAGAGAGAGACATATAGCAACAGAAGACACACGAGCTCCAGAAATCCTGCCGTCGACATTCTGCGCGAACCACCTGCGCCAGCCGAAAACAGCAACCTGCGATTGCACCGGCTTGCTACTTTTCCTTGGCTGCTTTAGTTTTACTTATTATTTCTATGATTTTTGCTTCTAGCATGTCTAGCTAAACACCTTGTATCGGTTGGGCATGATTCTATGAAGTATTTCCTTTGAGACTTGTGTTTAATGCTTAGTTCGTCTACTTATATTAATTTTATGCACATGGGTGATAAATAGTTGTGCGAATAAGAGAAGCCTTGAACCGCAATCTTATTATAACTGCTCGTTATTGTATGTTAAACTGGTTGATAACTTGACGGTGACAACTAGGAGTAACACACTAGGATAATCGGCTACTACTGTGATAGGATTCGTAGTTGCTTAGACTAGTTTCAAGAATTAATAGCTCATGGACTTTGATCGGAACATGCGCGCACGTTAGGAAGCCTTGATCGGACACTAACTTAAGTAGAACTGCACTATAGATGTTTAGAGTCGATGATAAGGGATACATTCATAGAGGATTGTCTTTCCCGATACTTTTCATAGTTATAGTACTGAATATCTACTGCCTGCGCACGTATAGTGCAATTCTGCTTTCACTACTGTTCATTCGCGCACCTGCGCAACCCAGTCACAACCCCCAATTTCGTAAGTTGTAGGTTGCTAGCGAAGACGAGTCTGCATGCTCCTTGTGGGATCGACCCTGACTTAGCCGCTGTACTAAGTGGAGAAGGAAGGATTAATTTGACGCGTACAACGACGTGCGATCAACGAGCGAGTAACATTGTCAGTCACGATCCGCACCCAGAATCGAGTCAGCAAAAGACATATTATGGAGATGCAGCAACAGATGTTTTCTTGAGATATACTGAAATATATTTTCCAAGATGCTCCGCAGAATTGGTGCCTCAAATATTGGATTAGCCCCAAAGTATGGAAAATGTGATCAAGCGCGATCTTCCTTCCAAAGTGAAGCGGGAGTGGATCTAAGCTATTTATAGATCTCAGGAGTTTGGAGATGATGATGAATTATCCAGACCGAGATTGAAAGAAAAACATTGCTGCGATCTTAATCAGACTTGGCCGGAAACTCAACTGACTAATAGCTTGATCGCCGGAAGCCGGAGTACTTGGCTGAACAGACTGCGTTCAAGGTCTGTAATTCTCAGGGAGAGATTCACCGATCTGTGGGAGACAGATCGAGGTGGGAACAGGAGGTCCTTCGTCTAAGGGAGTTAGACGTGCTCACATTGCTTCAATTACACAGTGGTAACTAGTGAGATTAAGTTGAAGATCTGCTGTATTTTAGTAAACAATTGTGATTCCCACTTGGGTTCCGAGTAACCCCTCCTGAGTAGGCTTGTTAAGCTGAACAGGGTGAACATATTCTGTGTCGTTTACTGTTTTGCACACTATCTCAATTTCATATAAATCTCACCGAAACACAATCTGTTAAGCTTTGTGAACCAGCTTACAACCAATCTTAAACAGCCCAAGTTGAACAGACATACAACTTTCAATTGGATCAGAGTAGGATACTCGTTGTACAGAGTGTGATTCGGGGCTCTAACAAAGCTGTTCAAGATGAGTACACGAGAAGGACAGAACATATCTCGGCCTCTATTTCTTTATGTTTTGAACTACCCTTACTGGAAAACGCGCATGAGGGCGTTTATCAAATCAATAGACGATCGAGCTTGGAGATCGACAATTTTCAGGTATGATGCACCTATAGTTGCAGACATAGCTGGAGTAACCTATCCTAAGCCAGAGAGTCACTGGACAGCCGATGAGGATAAAGCTGCTGCACTCAATGCAATTTTTAATGCAATTGAACCTGACATTTTCAGACTCATTTCCACTTGTGAAGCAGCGAAAGAGGCTTGGGACATCCTTGAGAAAGCATTCGAAGGGACTGGGAAGGTGAAACAGTCTCGGTTGCAGATGATAACTACCAGGTTCGAAAATCTGAAAATGAAAGAGGAAGAATCTATAATGGAGTTCAATGCGAAGTTAATGGACATTGCTAACGAATCACACGTACTTGGAGAACCGATCAGCAATAAAAAGCTTGTCAGGAAAGTCTTGAGGTCACTACCACCAAAGTATGCAATGAAGGTGACTGCGATTGAGGAAGCACAGGACGTAAAGGGAATGAGGCTTGACGTATTAATGGGATCTCTTCGGACGTTCGAAATGAAACTCGCATCTGAAGCACCTGAGAAGAAACCCCGTGGAATAGCTCTCAAAAGTGAAGCATCAGAGATGGTTGAAGATGAGGGTGAGTTGTCTGAACAGATGGCACTCGCTGTACAGAGTGTGATTCGGGGATAATTGGTATCAGAGCAGGACACTCACTGAACAGAATGTGATTCGGGGCTATAACAAGGCTGTCCAAGATGAGTACACGAGAAGGACAGAACATATCTCGGCCTCCACTTCTTGATGGTTCGAACTACCCTTACTGGATAACGCGCATGAGGGCGTTTATCAAAACAATAGACGATCGAGCTTGGAGATCGATAATTTTCAGGTATGATGCACCTATAGTTGCAGACATAGCTGGAGTAACCCATCCTAAGCCAGAGAGTCAGTGGACAGCCGATGAGGATAAAGCTGCTGCAACCAATGCCAAAGCACTCAATGCAATTTTTAATGCAATTGAACCTGACATTTTCAGACTCATTTCCACTTGTGAAGCAGCGAAAGAGGCTTGGGACATCCTTGGGACAGCATTCGAAGGAACTGGCAAGGTGAACAGTCTCGGTTAATAACTATCAGGTTCGAAAATCTGAAAATGAAAGAGGAAGAATCTATAACGGAGTTCAATGCGAAGTTAATGGACATTGCTAACGAAGCACACGGACTTGGAGAACAGATCCGCAATGAAAAGCTTGTCAGGAAAGTCTTAAGGTCACTACCACCGAAGTATGCAATGAAGGTGACTGCGATTGAGGAAGCACAGGACGTAAAGGGAATGAGGCTTGACGTCTTAATGGGATCTCTTCGGACGTTCGAAATGAAACTCGCATCTGAAGCACCTGAGAAGAAACCCCGTGGAATAGCTCTTAAAACTGAAGCATTATAGACGGTTGAAGATGAGGGTGAGATGTGTAAACAGATGGCCTTACTCGCAAAACATTTCGGCAGATTTATGAGGAAGCTAAACCAGCGACAGTTTAACAAATCAGGAACAGACATCAGAAACCGACCAGATGGAAAGTTCAGAAAAGTGAGAACCACTGAGGTTCAAAAAGGAGAAAAAGGCAAAGGAATTCATTGCCGTGAATGTGAAGGATTTGGCCATATCCAAGCTGAATGTGCCAACACACTCAAGAAAAAGAAACAGGCACTCTTAGCTTGATGGAGTGATAGTGAAACAGAAGAGACTGAAACAGAGGAGGAAGAATCAAACTATCTGGCTCTTACAACAATAACAGATGTAACCAGCACTGAACCAGAACAACCAGAATCAGACAGTGATACAGATACAGAAATTACCAAAGAAACAGTTGCTGAAAAATACAAGGCGTTGTATGAACAATGGGAGGAAGCAGTAAAAGGAAATGCCAAACTATGCAAGCAAGTGGTAGGGTTAAAGGCTGAAAAGTCTGAGCTGTCTGAGACAGCTAAGAGACTGCAAACAGCACTGGACAAGGAGAAGTTGGAACACTCAGAAGCAGTAGCTGAACTGTCAAGAATAATAAAATATGTCAATATGATGAACAATGGAACAAAGAAACTTGATACTATTTTGGGTGCTCAGCGTACCAGTCGTGGCAGTCCTGGTCTGGGCTATGAGTATGCAAAAACTAATGGTAAGACAGTGTTTGTTCAAGCAAATAATCTTAACTGTGCAAACGCTGTTCGCCCTAGCCACAGATTCAATACATTATGGACAAGAGACAAGATTCGAATAACTATTATTTATTAGATTCTGACACAGAGCCTGTCACAGCTCATTGTTTTCTGTCTAAATAGGATGAACTGATTCTGTGGCACAAGCGTCTCGGACACTTGAATCTCAAAACCTTGAGGCATATATCCAGACTCGGATTAGTGCGCGAAATGCATGAACTAAGAGGCAAGACTGATACTCTATGTGGTGAATTCAAGATAGACAAACAGAAAAGAACAGCACATCCTGGAACTAGTCAAATTCGTACCACAAGGATCCTTGAACTACTACACATGGACTTGATGGGTCCAATGCAAACAGAAAGTATTAGTGGTAAGATCTACGTTCTAGTTTGTGTTGATGATTTCTCACGCTTTACCTGGATTGCATTTCTTAGACAAAAGTCAGACACCGTGCAAGCTGTAATCCACTTGATTATGAGACTCCAACGCAAGAAAGATATGACACTGATTGCCATTCGAAGTGATCATGATAAGGAATTTGAGAACAGTGACACGAATGAATTTTGTCTCAAATAAGGGATATTCCATCAGTTTTCAGCTCCGATCACACCCCAACAAAACGGAGTGGCAGAGAGGAAAAATCGCACCCTTCAGGAGATGATGAGAGTTATGCTTCATAGCAAGCAGTTAGCTTTATCCTTCTGGGCTAAAGCTATGAACACTGCCTGTTACGGCCTTAAACAGAGTTCTGGTTCGGCCTGGAACACAGAAAACCTGCTATGAAATTTAAGAAGGAAAGAAACCTTCGGTAAAAAAATTTCATATTTTTGGATGTACGTGCTATGTTTATGAAGACAGGTAATACAGAAGGAAACTAGATCCCCGCAGCGTTGAAGGAATATTCTTAGGATGCTCTACTAACAGTCGAGCATACTGTGTCTACATCAAGAAATCAAAGACAGTGGTTGAATCAGTTAACGTGGCAATTCAAGACTCAGACATTTCATCCAGCAAAGATGAATATGATGGTACCTGTCCTGACACTGGCACTAACAAAACTCAAGAGGATCAGAACCGTGAGATAGTCTGTGTTCCAGACTCGCTGAATAACGGACAAGCATCTGATACAGAATCTGAACAAGCTCCTGCTATCCATCTTCCTCAGCGCATTCAGAAGAATCATCCGATCACTGACATTATTGGAGATCCTCAAGCACCCAGGAGAACCCATGGCAAGACTATTGACTTTGCAGAGATGATGAGTGGTTCGTGTTTTCTATCATCAGTTGAGCCAAAGACCATCAAGGAGGCTATTCTGGATGAACATTGGGTCAGCGCTATGCAGGATAAACTCTCGGAATTTGCTAGAAACGATGTATGGACTCTTGTACCAAGACCTCTGATGCTAAAATTATTGGTACTAAATGGATTTACAAGAACAAGACAGATGAAAAAGGCAACATCACCTAGAACAAAGCAAGGCTAGTGGCACAGGGGTATGCCCAAATTCAAGGCATAGATTTCGATGAGACATGTGCTCCGGTTGCCCTACTTGAGGCCATACGACTCTTACTCGCACTTGCATGCCATCTCAACTTCAAGCTGTTTCAGATGGATGTCAAAAGTGCGTTTCTCAATGGTTGGCTCAATGAGGAAGTACACGTTGCTCAACCTAAAGGTTTCGAAGACCCGTTTCATCCTGATTATGTTTATCGATTGAACAAGGCCATGTATGGACTGAAACAGGCGCCCAGAGCATGGTATGAACGGCTCAAGATATTTCTCATTCAACATGGCTATGTGTGAGGGGGAGTGGACAGGACATTATTTGTCAAGCACATCCAGCAGGAATTCGTCATTGCTCAGATATATGTGGATGACATTGTATTCGGATCTCGATCTCAGCAGCTCGTTGACCAGTTTGTTGAACAAATGAAAAGTGAATTTCAGATGAGTATGGTAGGGGAAATGGCTTACTTTCTTGGTCTACAAGTTCATCAGAAAACCGATGGAATTTTTATAACTCAGAGCAAATATGCCAGAAACCTTGTGAAGAAATTCGGACTGGAGAATGCCAGCCATAAGCATTCTCCAGCAGCAACTCATATAAAGGTAACAAAAGATGAATCTGGAGTTGGTGTGGATGATAGGAAGTCTACTCTACCTTACTGCCAGTCGACCTGACATCTGCTATGTTGTGAGAGTCTGTGCCAGGTACCAAGCTAATCCCAAAGAAAGTCATCTGGCTAGTGTCAAACGTATAATCAGGTAGGTACATCAGTGTAACAGCAAATTATGGACTCTGGTACACCAAGGACAGCAGCTCTCATTTAGTTGGATATGGGGATGTCGATTGGGCAGGCAGTGCAGAAGATCAAAAAAGCACTTCATGTGGATGCTTCTTTCTAGGAAACAACTTAGTGTCTTGGTTCAGTAAGAAGCAAAGTAGCATATCTCTGTCGACTACAGAAGCTGAGTACAGAGCTGCAGGAAGTTGTTGCACACAGATGGTCTGGATGAAACAGATGCTGGAAGAGTATGGTCTGAAACAGGGGGAGATGATACTATTATGTGACAACTTGAGCGCTATTACCATTTCCAGAAATCCTGTTCAACACTCTATATCGACATCAAGCATCATTACATCCGCGAGTTAGTTGAACAGAAGGTTCTGACATTATAACACGTATCCTCAAACAAACAACTGGCTGACATATTCACTAAAGCACTGAACAACTCTCAGTTTGAAACACTCAGACTTGCCTTGGGTCTGTGTGTTGTCAACAATTAAAACAGCATTCAGGGTTGCTGGTCCAGTTCCTCTTTGCAGTACAAGATTTATATGAAGTGGTTACTGTACAGGGGAGAAGTTCTGATCATTGTTCAAGAACAGTAAGCTGTCCAAGAATCTGCGCCAGACAGTTCGGTGAATCATGTTATTTCTGCTTTTTGGAATGTATTATCTTTGGAAAGGAAATCTGCAGATTATCTGAAAATATTGACAGTTAGGGCTTCTATGTTCAAATTTTGAAATCTCCTAAATCCAATTACCTATTTTTTTTTCAGACTAACGTCTCGTGCTCTTGAGTCTAAAGATGCTTTGTCAGAATGCCTCGAAGCAGTTCAGCAAAAAACATGGTGGCTTCCAAGAAGAACTCCGTCAGCACAGCCGACGTCCCTCCTGCTCCTGTCAGATCAACGAGCGCCGCAGCATCTCGGAGGAAAGGAAAGACGCAGTGGGCGCACAAGCCCCAGTCCAAAACCCAGCAACAAAGAAAAGAGGGAGAAGAAAGAAGGGAGGAGATAAACTCTCAGTACCGACATCGTCAGTCACTGAAACCAAATCTGCCACTGAGGTAAGCCCTACAGTTGATATACCTGCAATTGCCGAAGGGTTAAAAGAAGGTGATAAGAGTCTGGATATGATTATAGAAGAAATTGTTGAGAATATACCTAGGGATATAGGTACTGCTGGTATTGCTTGTGTTGTTGGTACATTTGACCAGGAAGAAAGGCCTGCTGAGAGGTCTGAGACAGTCGAGCGACAGAAGGCTGGACTGGTCGAGCAGTCTCTAGCTGGCCAAATTGATACTGGCGTGACTAGAGTACCCCAGAAAAGCAAGGCATCTCTTGTGGCTAAGTTGTAGAAGGCAAGGAGAAGAGCGAAGACATCAGAGGTTGAGGGTGGAACAAGCTTAGCTGATGTTGTTTCAGAATCAAGTAAGATCCCAAAAGCTGTTGATTTGCAGAAGGAACGTGTCCCAGAGGACATTGAGGAAGAAAAGGTTGAGGATGCCTCTCTTGAGGTAGCAGTAGACTCTGTCCCTGAAAAGATGCGCCTGGTTGTCTTTAATTTACCGATAGAGGTCCCTCTCGATGAGGCTGAATCTGTCAGTCCTCCCACTAAGCCAACTGCATCTGAGGTTGTGGTGATAGAAGATGATGAAGACTCTGTTGAGACTATGTTTGTGGCAGATGTTATGGAAGAGGTAGAGCATGTGTTCATCTGTGGCTGACTGTTTATCAAAGAGGAAGTGAAAAAGCAGTTCGGACTGCGTCAGCAAAGAAGAAAAGAAGGGGTCTATAGTAGGGGGAGTAAGCCCCAAAGAGAAGAAGGTTGCATCAAAGACTTTCAAGAAGTTGAAGAGGATTGTTGAAGAACCATTGACTGGGGGAGTCACAAAATCCGGAATTTGGTTTTGTGACATTGACAATACCAAGAGGTGGCAGATCATAGTGGGAAGGAAGATTGTCCAAGAAAGAATTTTTGTGGAGAAAAAGTTTGAAGTTCCAGAGGTGGTGCATGCTATTGAGGAGGCTAGTCTTCTGAAGACTATTAGATTGTTGAACAAAATGTGAGGGAGTTGGTAGCAAACCTGACTCAGCAATTCAGAACTCTATCCAGTACAGAATATGGGGTGGTTCAGGTAAGGGGCCGGCGAGTGAAAATTACACCAGCTTTAATCAATGACTACTTCGGGATCTGTCCAGATGAAAGTGTGCCAGAGTTACCAGAATGGGGTGAGATTGCTTCGGAGCTGACTAATGGGAGAATATCCTCATGGAAGCGGAGCTCGCTGGAATCAGGACAGCTGACAACCAAATATGCCATTCTGCATGGGATATGTGTCAAGAATTGGACACCTACCTTGCATAGGACAACTGTGAGCAAGCCCATGGCAGCACTTATACTCCATATCTCCCAAGGAGTAAAGGTAAATCTTGGGCTTTTTAATCATTTATGTCAGCACAATATTTCTGATCTGCCTAATGTCCCAATTGGGTGTCCTTCGATGTTGTTTGAGATGATGGTTAATCAGTGTTCTGATATCTGTGATGATTCAATGAAGTTTTCTCCTCCCCCGGCTCCATTTAGCACAAACTACAAACTATTCACTGGAAAACATCACGTGGATGTCTCTGTTCCAGAATTAGTCCAGCAGGCATTGCTCAGATTAAAGGATTCTTCTGGTGGGACAACTAGCAGAACAACACTGATCAAGAAACCTGGACAGCCCGTTTCAAACTCAAAGGTAACTGCTCGTGTTGAAAAACATTTGCTTATACTGGAAAACATGTCCTCTCAGGTCTCAGTAGCAAAGAGAGAAGTGAAGTTGGTTCTGAGGGAGCTCAAGTATCCGTTGGATGAAGAAGAATCTGAAGCAGAATAATTTTCAGAAGATGATCTAGACGAGTAGCTCAGTGGTTCTTGATCAAACATGAATTTTTATTTCAGTTAATGACTCGACTCTATGTTTTTGTTGACTCTTATGCTCTATTTTATATACCTGTCATTTTTTGTTACAAAAAGGGAGAGATATTGCTTGGCAATATAAGTTTTGTCAAAAAAAATGCCAATGGGGAGAATGTTAGAACCATGCTGTTCATGTGTGTGTGGCATACTTTTTGACAAACAAGGCGATGCTGCTGGAACAGAGGGTAAGACAGCTTTTATTTTGACAAGACGAGCGAGTAACATTGTCAGTCACGATCCGCACCCAGAATCGAGTCAGCAAAGGACATATTATGGAGATGCAGCAACATATATTTTCTAGAGATATACTGAAATATACTCTCCAAGATGCTCTGCAGAATTGGCGCCTCAAATATTGGATTCGCCCCAAAGTATGGAAAGTGTGATCAAGCGCGATCTTCCTTCCAAAGTGAAGCGGGAGTAGATCTAAGCTATTTATGGATCTCGGGAGATCAGAGATGATGCTGTTGAATTATCCAGACCGAGATTGAAAGAAAAACAATGCTGCGATCTCCTAATATCAACCTCTCGGTCCTTCGTCTAAGGAAGTTAGACGTGCTCACATTGCTTCACTTACACAGTTGTAACTAGTGAGATTAAGTTACTTAAAGATCTGTTGTATTTGAGTAAACAATTGTGAGTGAGTAAACAATTGTGAGTGATTCCCACTTAGGGTTCCGAGTAACCCCCCCAAGTAGGTTTGTTAAGCTGAATAGGGTAAACATATTCTATGTCGTTTACTATTCTGCACACTATCTCAGTTTCATCTAACTCTCACCGAAACACAATCTGTTAAAGCTTTGTGAAATAGCTTACAAGCAATCTTGAACAGCCCAAGTTGAATAGACATACAACTTTCAGATAGCTAGCAGTCCTACAACTCTCAGCCTATCCTATTACAAAGCATACCCAGATGTTACAGCAACTTCTTTTGCCAAGTTATTGACGCTTCAGTCGACGACTTCTTCAAGCACTCCCTGCTGAGTAGTCAGACACTCTGTAGTGCTCCCCCTCGATCAATGACCTCCCGTCACTATCAAAGAGCACGCCGGGATAGTCTGCGCAAGCTACACTTTGCAACTATCAACCCTTCGGTCCGTCAATGAGGCTCCACTTTAGTCGACTCCCTCGAATCAATATCAGATCAAACTACTTCAGTCCTAATCACTCTTTAACTTAAACACAACTAATGCTCCAGCACTTCTGTGCTTTCGCGAATTCAGATCTCTGCTCAATGTGTGTGTGTTTTCTTTGATTCTAATATAACGATCTATCTCTCGTTGCTTCGGTCTCTTCCTGCATATGTATTTGTCCCAAGCGATAATGCTACCTTCCGAATTCTCCCCTAGATTCTTGGAAGATTGTTGAGATTTGAATCCTCCCCTGGATTCCTGGAATATACTGCGATCTTGTTTCCTAAAACACAATTTAGAAACAAATCTTAAATGCCTTCATCCGAGCCTCTTGTCGAAGAACTTTGATAACCTGGGACTCCTTCGAGCTCCTCTTGATTGATCGGCTACAAAGAAACTCTCTTTATGCTTTATCCTTGAAACTTCAGAGGATGCTATTGCCTCTTCTGATTCTTGTCTTGATCCCTTCTGATCATCTGTACTAGCTCCAATCGATACAGGATGCTATAGCTTCTTCTGGCTCTTTTGTTTTCTCAGTCTGCATTTACAAGTACCAACTTCTAGTACCATAAGAAGTTACAGCCTCTTCTTCTGCTTTGTCACAAATGATATATCCGTAACAATCTCCCCCTTGGCATTTTTGACAAAACTGCAACAATCACTCTTTTGACTGATAAAACCTGTCAAACTGTAAACAATAATGTTAATAAGTTCTTTTACTTCTTCTCCAGCATCTTCTTCTCCCCCTTTTTGTCACAAATGACAAAAGGGTCCAGGAGATGGTTCGACAACTTTCTCCGACAACATGCAGAGACCCAGTGCTGATCTCAGATCCTCAAACCTAACCCCATCCAGTGGTTTTGTAACTAAATCTGCCAGCTGCTTCTCTATAGCAATATGTTTTAGCACAATCACTTCCTTTTCAACCAAGTCTCTAATGAAGTGGTGTCTCATGTCTATGTGCTTGGTTCTAGAGTGTTGGACTGGATTTATGGATATGCTGATGGCACTCATACTATCACAGTATGTTGAGGATATGACATCCTTGACAAAACTTCTCAAGAGACTGCTGAAGGACTCCCTGGAGTTTGGTGGCTAGAACACAATTTGAAGACTGGGCGAGAGACAACTTTGAAGAGACAGAGTCCGCTTCAGCACTCCGTGATGATCCAGAACTAGAGCAAAATTCAGGCATTGCACAGTGAGGCTCCAGCATGATCCGGATGGCATCCGAAAAGCTCATAGAGGTATGCATACGTCATCAAGAGCACAGCTGATCGCGCGTCGTTGTACGCGTCAAATTAATCCTTCCTTCTCCACTTAGTATAGCGGCTAAGTCAGGGTCGATCCCACAAGGAGCAAGCAGACTCGTTCAGCTAGTAACCTACAACTTACGAGAATTGGGTTGTGAGTGATTGGGTTGCGCAGGTGCGCGGATGAACAGTAGTAAAAGCAGATTTGCACTAGACGTGCGCAGGCAGTAGAGATTAAGTACTATGACTATGAAAAGTATCGGTGCAGACAATCCTCTATAAATGTATTCCTTATCATCGACTCTAAACGTCTATAGTTCGATTTACTGAAGTTAGTAGCCGGTCAAGGCTTCTTAACATGTGCGCATGTTCCGATCAAAGTCCATGAGCTATTAATTCTTGAAACTAGTCTAAGCAGCTACGAATCCTGTCACAGTAGCAACTGATTATCCTAGCGCGTTACTCCTAGTTGTCACCGTCAAGCTACCAACTAGTTTAACATATAACAACAAGTAGTAAGAGTACGATTGCGGTTTAAGGCTTCCCCTACTCATACAACTAGCTGTCAACCGTGTGCACAGAATTAATACAAGCAAACAAACTATGCATTAAGCACAAGTCTCAAAGGAAATACTCATAGAATCATGCCCAACCGATACAAAGTGTTTAGCTAGACATGCTAGTGGTAAACATCATAGAAATAGTAAATAAAAGCTAACGTGTCCAAGAAAACAGTAACAAGCAGGTGCGTGCAGGTTGCTGTGTCTCGGTTCGCGCAGTCGGTTGGCGCAGGTCCTCGCAGCAGCTCGTGTGTTTTCCAGTTCTGGCTCTCTCTCGTGTGTTGTTGTTCAAACCCTAGCCTTCCTCTCTTTATATACTGCTTGTGAGGCCCGAGGACAGTCTTGGCAACTTCCAAATTCTATGGTGTTCAAGATTTGGAAACACCGCTACCCTGCGCATGGCTCACTACGCACGTTGGTTCGCGCTGTTGGTTAGCGCACCGAACACTGAATCTGCCACTTCCTATCCTGTCTGCGCTGCTAGCTCCGCAGGCTGTGTGTTGCGCTCCTTAAACGCGCTTATTAGCGTGTATCCGACTTAGGCCCTTGTTTTGTCCTGGAATACAAAAACACCGGAAACCAGTAATCTTGTACACAAAATAATGCAAACAAGCACAGTGTTAGGATCTAAATAGTGCGTATAAATAGGCTCTATCAAACCCCCCACACTTGCCCTTGTTCGTCCCAAACAAGTACTCAAGCACGGATACAATTACCTCTCTGGAGTCTAGCGCACAGTCTTGCACTCAGGCGCGATCTGCACAACTGTTTACCTTGCGTTGCTCTGTCACCTGCGCGCATCTGCCTTCAACAGTTTTAATATAATAATTCCGAAATTCGTTACCTCTCAGCTGGGATGGAAAGTATTTCGGATGGCTGGGAGATAGCTCTTCATAGGCTCCGGGTTGTCGGTCTTTACTTCGAGTACGGGTATATGGTTAATTGCGCAAGCTTCTTCCGGTGCGTGATTCTTCCGCGCACTTCCTAGGAACTCGAGCCTTCTTGATGATTTTCTTGTGAACTTGCGCACACTGGTACGGAGTTGTGCGCATGCTGGTTTCTTTAGCGCATATCATCTGCTGGTGTTTTTTCCTGTTTTTACAGCTTTATCTACGGTTCCTATGCTCCCAGAACGGTTCCAGTCTCGGCCTTCGGATAGCAGCTATGGAACAACGCTCCGCTCTCCCTCCTTGATCTATTTGTGCAGGTCAGCGCACGCGTTTACACCCGCGCCCGCCTTCCCTTGCTCGACTTCCAGAGGAAAGGTGGTCTGTTTTCCCACCTTGCCACGCTTTGGGTATTCTCCTTCGGCATCTGCTTGGCTGAGCGCGCTCTATTGTTCCGAAGGTCGCGAAGCACCGGTCTCCACTAGCGCTCTCAACCATATACCTTACCTTCGAAGCCAAAACGACTAACCGCCTCTCTAGAGCTTTTCTGTCAACTCCACATCCCCTGTATATCCCAACTAATAGGAGCCGAAAAATCGAAAAAATATACTAAACAGTTGATAGCAGCGCATGCAAGATGAATAGGGCAATACAAGTCGAAAAGTGTGTACACGCACACAAGCGCACCACTGCTACTATTCCCTTTAACTAAACTAAGCTACACTACAAAGCTCAAAAAAAAACGTGAAATGTAAATGTAACCCCCCCCCCCCCACACTTAAACAGAGACGTGTCCCCACGACTCATGCTCAAGCGCAACGGAGAGCGCACACATGCATGCAAATAAAACAAAGGACATAAGAAAGAAAAAACATAGTCATCGCAGCAAAAAAGATAGGGTCAGGAGTTCACGAAATATTCAGCACAAAATAGCAAAAGAACATCGAGCAATATTTTTCAAAAGGAGAAGAAACCACCCGAGAGTAATGTGCGGATCCTAGTCATCCTCGGAGCTGGACTCTGCCGCGGATCCTTGCGCCTCCTCATCTGTGGAATCCGTCTCATATTCTGAACTGGAGGCTGGCGGCACGACAGAAACTGCTGCGGGCTGGGTCAGGAGATCGTCCTCCGAGATAGAGTACCATATTGAGTCTGAGCTCGAACCTATGATGGGATTGCCTTCAGAGGAGGACCTCTGTACAGAGGGCTGCGCAGGGGGTTCTGCAGGTGCTTGTACCGGGTCTACTACTGGGGTGGGCACTGCTGAATGCACCGGTGATTGTGCGGGAGGGCTGGCTGGCTTGCGCTGCTCGTTGGGGGACCCTGGAGGCGGCCTACGCAGACTAAGGAGAGGGGGGATAGAATCTCCAAATTTCCACCCTGATGGTGGACTTACGCTCAGGTCTGCCCCCTCTGGCGCTAAATACTCTAGCACGCGCATGACGTTGAACATCATGCGCCGCTCCTCGGACACCTCCTCAGGCGCCTCCTCTGCCTCTGTCCTGGGACGCTTTCCCCGTGCACGAGGGGGTGAATCATCAATGGCTATTGTTACTGGCTCCCCCTGCTGCACACTCACCCTCCTGCGCGCTCCAGTCTGCGCACGAGTCCTCATGCGCCTGACTGGAGGCGCAACTGGCTCTGGGGCCTCTTCCATCTCCCGCTCCTCAGCGGCCTCCTCTGGCTGTGCGCTGCTCTCTGCTCTGTGCCTCGGTGCTCTAACCGGCTGCAGCTGGTAGCACCATTCTAAGGACCCGTCCTCTCTCGCAGTCATCGCTCGGATCTGCAGCATATGGGCACGATCAAGGGGGACGGCTGGCACTACTGTGTGCTCGGGCACTTCCGGTTCTCTATGCAGCGCACGCTGCAGGTGCGTGATCATTCCTTCGCAAGTCAGCGGCCCTTTTGTACTGACCCTACTCCAATGCACCACCATGTTTGATACAAACACCACCTTCTTCCCGTAGTAGAACCCCTTCAGTATATCCATGTCTAGCAGGCTAATTTTTGGCGCACCATTATAGCGCCCGATGATTGCATAGGCGACCATGCGCCAGAAGTAGAACATCCACGGGTCGCTGATCGCGCGTCGTTGTACGCGTCAAATTAATCCTTCCTCTTCCACTAGTACAGCGGTTAAGTCAGGGTCGATCACCACAGGGAGCAAGCAGTTCAGTTTTAACCAGTGACCTACACTTACGAAAATTGGGGGGGTGAGTGATTGAGGTTGCGCGATGCGCGAGTAAATAGTGGCTAACGCAGAACTTGCACTCTAGTCTCATGAAGGCGTCGTATTTGCTGGCGAACGACGCTGGGGTCTCCTGTGCGTTGCGTTCTTCTTAGTCCTGCACAAAGGATCGGAAGGTCTCCATTGAGTTATTTATTCCCATAGTTTTATTACATTTTGCGTGAATCGATTACTCTTTTGTAGTGTTTTCGTATCGCAGGTGTGTTCAAGATCGCATCGGATTTTATCGCGTATTTGAAGCACTCACTCAAGATCAAAAAAAGCCAACAGCAGTCAACTTTGCTGGCTCAATTGGAAATCAGATTTGGTTCAAGCACATGTGGTTCATTTAAGGTGGTTCAACCCAAAAAAACCCTAAACCTAAGACATGGACAAATTAGGAAAAGAATCATCTCTCTTCAGCTGGACATTTCTGGACGGCACTGTTCACGGACCGCACTGTTCACGGCAGTGGAGGAGCTCTAGAGAGAAGCAGCTGGAAAAGTCGCCGGAAAACACTATTCACGGCCGGGTACTATTCGCATTTCACTGTTCACATTTCACTATTCACTGTTACTATTCACGCCGGACACTGTTCACGGCCGGACTTGTTTTGAGCTCAGTTTGTGTATTGTAGTGTGATGAACCTAGTTTCTATTGTATTCATGGATATTATGAGTAGCTAAATCAATATTTCAGTTTGGGGATTTATAGTGCAACAATGGTTTGAGATCAATGAATTCATGATTTGAGCTATGGATTGCTGCCCTTGTATGAATGAAATCGAATGCTTTGATTGACAATTTAGTGCAGCTTAGCGGTGAGCTAGATTGATATCAATTGTGTTACACTTGACTTGATTGCATTGTTTGGGAAAACCTAGCGGTAGAACCGATTTTGTGGTATAAGTCGAGTAACTATTGCACTTGTTCGAAGGCCTAGCGGTTAAGAATAGGTAGAATTTGATTGTCGACATATCTTTAGCGGGAATGTTGAACTAAGGCAGAATTCACTAGCTTACTCATGTATTCGATCGGTGATAACTAGTTGCATTGTATTCCCCGAACTGATTTTCTTTGAATTGATTTCCTCAGTTGCGTTCCTTTTTCTGTGACTCTCATTGAACTCCGACTCATTTGCTCTCTTTGGGTTCGACCCTGCTTACCGCTTGCTAGTGTGTTACAGGAGTTACAAATTCAAATTTGAGGCGCACGACGACGCGCTGTCAGAAGGGTGGTCAGCGTGGTTAATATCATGTAACAATTCATAAGTAACCAGGTTAGTTAATGAGGGGAAAGAAATATGAGCAATAGTTCCCAGTTCTCCCTCAGCTGCATCTGGTTGCGACTCTGGCGCAGCAACTTGCGCATCTTCTATTTCTGGCTCTGCCAAGTCAACTTCGCGCGTTGTGTCATCCCAAGGTTCTCCTAAATACTTTTTGACTCTCTGCCCATTGACCTGAAAACGATGCTGGTGCTCATTTTCTAACTCGATTGTTCCGTAGGGAAAACCTTGGTAACCGTGTATGGTCCCGTCCATTTGCTGCGCAGCTTCCCAGGCATTAACTTTAGGCACGAGGAGAACAATAGTACCTGGTCTCCTGGCTCAAAGGTGCGTCTGAGGATGTGTTTGTCGTGAAATGCTTTTGTGCGCGCCTTGTAGTCGCGCAGCCCCTCATATGCATCTAGGCGCAGCTCCTCTAACTCGCTTAGCTCAAATGCGCGCCCCTTACCAGCCTCGTTTAGGTTCAGATTGCAAACGCGCAATGCCCAATATGCCTTGTGTTCCAACTCCACTGGCAGGTGACACGCTTTTCCATAAACCAACCGAAACGGTGAAGTCCCAATCGGCGTCTTATGTGCAGTTCTGTATGCCCATAGCGCATCGTCAAGGCGCTGGCTCCAGTCCTTGTGTGATGGTCTCACAGTTTGCTCCAGGATGCGCTTGATCTCTCGGTTGGAAACCTCGGCCTGACCATTCGTCTGAGGATGGTAGGCGGTGGACGTCTTGTGGCGTACTCCATAATGCTTGAATACCTACGACACTATCCTATTACAAAAATGCGTCCCCTGGTCGCTTATGATTGCCTTAGGCACCCCGTACCTGCAAAAGATGTTAGTTCTCAGAAAGTCAGCGACCGTCTTACCATCATCCTTTCGGGTGGCCTTAGCCTCAACCCATTTTGAGACATAGTCCACTACGACCAATATGTACTCATATCCGGAAGGAGGAAATGGCCACATGAAGTCAATCCCCCAAATATCGAATACTTCATCCACTAGTATGGGCGTCTGCGGCATCTCATTGCGCACTGATATTCCCCCTGTGCGCTGACACCTGTCACAATTCCTACAGTGCTTATATGAGTCACTAAACGGTGTGGCCAATAAAATCCGCAATCCAGGATCTTTCTGCTCGTGCGCCTTGGACCAAGGTGTCCTCCACATGCGTGCGCATGACAAAACATTAAAACCGAATTAATTTCATGGTTAGGCATGCATCGCCTCAAAATCTGATCAGGTCCTATTCTGAGCATATACATATCATCCCAAATGTAATACCTGGACTCATGCTTTAATCTCATGCATTGGGTTTTAGTGAAATGAGGAGGAAACGTACCTGTGACAAGGTAATTCGCAATGTGCGCATACCATGGCACCTTACCTGTCAACGCCATTAGGTGCTCGTCAGGGAATGTCTCCGTGATCGGCCCTGGCTCCTCTGCTTTCACTATTCTGCTCAGGTGGTCAGCAACTGTGTTCTCCGTTCCCTTCTTATCCTTGATTTCCAAGTCGAACTCCTGAAGTAGGAGCACCCAGCGCATCAGGCGCGGCTTAGTCTCTTTCTTGGACATCAGGTAACGGATTGCTGCGTGGTCTGTGTAGACGGTGACTCTGGCGCCTAGAACATATGCGCGGAACTTCTCCAGTGCAAACACGATTGCCAGAAGTTCCTTTTCCGTGGTGGTGTAGTTCCTCTGCGCAGCGTCCAGTGTGCGCGATGCATAATAGATGACATGCGGCTTCTTGTCCACGCGCTGTCCCAGGACTGCACCTACTGCATAGTCACTTGCGTCGCACATCAGTTCAAACGGCAGGCTCCAGTCTGGCGCGCGCATCACTGGCGCACTCGTCAGCGCCTCCTTCAGCTTGTCAAAAGCAGCCCTGCACTCATCAGTGAATTCGAAACACACATCCTTTTACAAGAGGTTAGACAGGGGTATACAAATCTTAGAAAAATCTTTTATGAAACGCTTGTAAAACCCTGCATGCCCAAGGAATGATTTCACATCGCGCACGTTAGTGGAATAAGGCAGATTTGAAATAAGATCTATTTTGGCTTTATCGACCTTGATCCCTTCCTGCGAGATAATGTGTCCTAGTACTACTCCATGTGATACCATAAAATGACATTTTTCATAATTGAGCACTAGGTTTTTTGAAATGCAGCGCTCTAAGACCTTATCAAGATTAATTAAGCATGCGTCAAAGGTACCTCCGTACACAGTAAAATCATCCATGAACACCTCTATGCATGTACCAATCATATCAGAAAAGGTTCTCATGACTAGACGTTCGAACGTACCTGGCGCGTTACATAGCCCAAACGACATACGCCGAAACGCAAACGTACCGAATGGGCAGGTAAACTTGGTTTTCTCTTGATCCTCCGCGGCTATGGGTATCTGATTGTACCCTAAGTACCCGTCCAGGAAGCAAAAGTATGGCTTCCCCGCTAATCGATCTAGCATCTGGTCCATGAAGGGCAGCGGAAAATGATCCTTGCGCGTGACTGCGTTAAGCTTTCTATAGTCGATGCACATGCGCCATCTAGTTTGCATGCGCTTGGGAACTAGTTCGCCCTGCGCATTCTCCTCTACTATGATTCCTCCTTTCTTCGGCACAACGTGCACTGGACTCACCCATTTGCTGTCCGAGATTGGGTAGATGACTCCTGCGTCAAGCAGCTTCAGGATCTCCTTCTGTACCACCTCCATCATATTCGGATTCAATCTGCGCTGAGGCTCCCTGGATGGTTTGGCACCATCTTCCAATAGAATCCTGTGCATGCATACGTCCGGGCTCACTCCGCACAGGTCAGCAAGTGTCCATCCTATAGCGTGCTGGTTCTTGCGCAGCACCTCTTGTAATCGCGCCTCCTGCTCCTCTTCTAATCCTTTCTTTATGATTACCGGCAGGGTGTCCTCATTTCCCAAGAATATGTATTTGAGGTGCTCGGGGAGTTGCTTTAGCTCGACCTTGGGTGCCTGTTCAATAGAGGGCAAGATTTTATTAGCAGTGCAGACATTAACTATATCGTGTACCTGTCTGGATACTGGTTTCGCACTGCTCAGCTCATCCTCATGCGCCTCCATCTCTGCCTGTGTAAGCGGTGCAGGTCCTTCTGTTGCGCTCGCACACTGCGCATCCGCAACCAAGTCGTCTATCCTGTCCAACGCGTGTACTGTGGCGTCCTCATGAGGGTGCTGCATCCCTTTAAATATGTTAAAGTGAATTTCCTCGCCATCAACTTCCATTGAGAGCGTACCCCTCCACACGTGTATCTTTGTGCGCGCTGTCATCAGAAATGGTCTGCCCAATAGGATCTGCGCACTTCCTTTGCTCGACTCACCCTCCATCTCTAAGACGTAGAAATCTGCTGGGAACACCAGCTCTCCTACTCGGACGAGGACGTCCTCTATCATGCCCGTTGGTTGTTTGCACGACCGATCTGCTAGTTGAATGGTCAGACCTGCAGGCTTTAGTGGACCAAGGCGCAATGACGCATACAAGGAATAGGGAAGCACATTTATAGATGCGCCTAGGTCAATCATGCAGTTACTTACTGTGGTCTTACCAAAAGTGCATGGGATGGTGAACGTACCTGGATCCCGGCATTTAGGTGGTACCTTATGTTGCACGATTGCTGAGGCATGCGCATGTAGCATTACTTGCGCGCACTCGCCTTTCCTCCTCTTGTTTGTGCACAGCTCCTTTAAGAACTTGGCGTACCTAGGGATCTGCCGAACTACTTCAATAAGGGGAATGTTTATTTCCACCTTACTGAATATCTCGTAGAGCTCCTTATCAAGCGCCTCTTTCCTAGCCAATGGTGCCTGTACAGGAAAAGGTGCAGGTATGTTAGTACGATTTATGCCTTTGTCTTTCGATTGCGCCATACCTGGCGCCTCGCCCTGCTGGTTTGTGGCTTGCGCTGCTGGTTGCGCATCCGGCTCTGCTGGCGCTGGAGCTTGCGCAACTGGTTGCGCGGGCGCCTTTGCGGTCTGCTCTGTTCCTATCGTGCGCGCAGTCCTCAGTGTCACTGCGTTGCCTCCTCCCTTGGGATTCTGAATCACTTGCGAAGGCAGGTTGCCATCGCTCTTTTTCAGCTCATACACCGTGGTAGCTATCAGTGACAGTTGCTTTTCAATGGACTCAAACCTATTGTCATACTTCTCATCATTCTTGCGCACTGTGTCTGCTAGCTGGCCCACGATATCTTCTAAGGATCGCCGCAGCTGCTGGTTACTTTGCGCTGGCGCGTCAGTGCGGCGATGCGGTGGATTGTAGGGCGCAGCTTGTTGCGTCAGCTGTGGTGCACGCTGCTCCACGGACTGCCTCTGGAAATTGTTGTCCTCCTTCCATCTGAACCCATTTGCGGCTAGTCCAAAACGCGGCTGATTCTGCCTTTGCGGCCCTCTATTATCCCATCCTCCTAGAGCATTGACATCTCCTGATTCCTTGAAAAGTGTGGGACATGCATCAGTTTTATGCTCGGTGGACGTGCAGAATTCGCATGCTTTTGGCGCAGCTGGTTGCGCCCCTTGCGCATTCATCAACTTCTGCAGCATGGCCTTCATCTCCTTTATCTCAGCGCTTGTTTCTACCTGATGCACAAAGAACGAGCACCACTATTCTCAAGTGTTAGCTGGTATCTTACCTGTCCAGCAGAGTCTTCTATCAGCTGCCATGCGTCAGGTCTTAGCATAAAACTTGATCGCGCGTCGTTGTACGCGTCAAATTAATCCTTCCTTCTCCACTTAGTATAGCGGCTAAGTCAGGGTCGATCCCACAAGGAGCAAGCAGACTCGTTCAGCTAGTAACCTACAACTTACGAGAATTGGGTTGTGAGTGATTGGGTTGCGCAGGTGTGCGGATGAACAGTAGTAAAAGCAGATTTACACTAGACGAGCGCAGGCAGTAGAGATTTAAGTACTATGACTATGAAAAGTATCGGTGCAGACAATCCTCTATGAATGTATTCCTTATCATCGACTCTAAACGTCTATAGTTCGGTTAAGAAGTTAGTATCCGGTCAAGGCTTCCTAACATGTGCGCATGTTCCGATCAAAGTCCATGAGCTATTAATTCTTGAAACTAGTCTAAGCAGCTACGAATCCTGTCACAGTAGCAACTGATTATCCTAGCGCGTTACTCCTAGTTGTCACCGTCAAGCTACCAACTAGTTTAACATATAACAACAAGTAGTAAGAGTAAGATTGCGGTTCAAGGCTTCCCCTACTCATACAACTAGCTGTCAACCGTGTGCACAGAATTAATACTAGCAAACAAACAATGCATTAAGCACAAGTCTCAAAGGAAATACTCATAGAATCATGCCCAATCGATACAAAGTGTTTAGCTAGACATGCTAGTGGTAAACATCATAGAAATAGTAAATAAAAGCTAAAGTGTCCAAGGAAACAGTAACAAGCAGGTGCGTGCAGGTTGCTGTGTCTCGGTTCGCGCAGTCGGTTGGCGCAGGTCCTCGCAGCAGCTCGTGTGTTTTCCAGTTCTGGCTCTCTCTCGTGTGTTGTTGTTCAAACCCTAGCCTTCCTCTCTTTATATACTGCTTGTGAGGCCCGAGGACAGTCTTGGCAACTTCCAAATCCTATGGTTTTCAAGATTTGGAAACACCGCTACCCTGCGCATGGCTCACTGCGCACGTTGGTTCGCGCTGTTGGTTAGCGCACCGCACACTGAATTTGCCACTTCCTATCCTGTCTGCGCTGCTAGCTCCGCAGGCTGTGTGTTGCGCTCCTTAAACGCGCTTATTAGCGTGTATCCGACTTAGGCCCTTGTTTTGTCCTGGAATACAAAAACACCGGAAACCAGTAATCTTGTACACAAAATAATGCAAACAAGCACAGTGTTAGGATCTAAATAGTGCGTATAAATAGGCTCTATCAACAGCAATCGCAAGCACGAGGTCTAAGAAGATAAGATCCAAGAGTTCAAATTTGGCAACTGAATCTGCAACAAACTTGTTAGAATCTAGGAGAAGATTCTGATAATGATCCTTGGCGTTTTTGGTGTGCTTGAAAAGGAAGGCGGGGCAGCAGCACAGAAAGAGAGAACATGATTAGAGAGAGCAACTCGAGGGCACACAGAGAGTTCATAGATTTCAACTTACGGTAGCAGGGTTCTATATACTGAGTTAAAGACGTGTGTGGTGCTGAGGGAATCAAAACTCGTGGAGTTTGATTCTGCATTGGTTCTGAGTTCAACTGGAGCGCTGCTCGTTGAAGGGACAGTCGGAGCTCAAAGATCAGCTGCGGACAGGGACTATCGCCGGCTGCTAGGCAGTGTTCGAAGCTTCCCAATAGTGACGGAGGGAGTCATTGATTGAGGGGGATCTGAGTTGGAAGAACTCAGAGTGTCCGACTACTTGGCTAGAGAACGTGGAGTGTCTTGGACTGAAGAGACAGCAACTCTGGTGAAGAGTGTGCTGAAGCATTCCGTGAGTTACACATTGTAATAAAATAGGCTAGGTCTATGTGTCAGGTCCGTACCTATTTATTACCGAGAGTATATAGGCAATACGAAGAGAGTCTATGGGATCAGACTGCTAGCTAGTCTAGGTGGTTAGACTGAGCGTTAGATTTCGGCTAGGTGACAAGTAGAGGTGTAAGTCATTGTACTTTTAATTTAGATAGTGGAATCTTGAGGATCGGAGCATCCTCCCCAGATTTAGGCAAGTTACCGAACTGGTTGAACAAATCCCTTGTGTCTTCCTTATTCGTCCTTAGAATATTTTCTGCAGAAAGATATAGAGAGTGCTTAAGCAGAAGCTGTAACTCGTGTTTAGCAGCGTAGCAGAATTTCTTAGTAGAGGGTCATCGTATTTTGATGTATGTTATATTCACTCATCATCTGCTTCATCCATAACATCTGGGCACACCTGTTGCTATGTATTCTGCTTCGGCAGTAGAAAGAGATATACTATTCTGTTTATTGCTGAACCATGAAACTAGGTTATTTCGAAAGAAGAAACATCCTCCAGAAGTACTTTTTTATCTTCTACACAGCCTTCCCAATCAGCATCACAATACCCAACCAATTTAGCACTTGTGTTCCTGGTGTACCATAAACCATACCTTGACGTGCCTCCAACTTACCTGATGATTCTTTTGACCAGTAGAAGATGACTTTCTTTTGGACAAGCTTGGTATCTTGCACACACTCCTACTGCATAGGATATGTCTGGTCTGTTGGGAGTTAAGTAGTGTAGACTCCCAATCATGCTTTTGTACATCGTTTGATCAACTGTAGCTCATATTTCAACTTTGATTGCCTTTGAATGAATGGCAACAGGTGTTCGTTTGTGGCTTGCATTGTCCATGACAAACTTCTTTACCAAATTCTTACCATATTTGCTTTGGGATATAAAGATACCATCCTCCTTTTGATAGACTTGTAACCCAAGGAAATAAGTCAGCTCACCAACCATGCTCATCTGGAATTCCGTTTTCATGTGTGATCGCGCGTCGTTGTACGCGTCAAATTAATCCTTCCTTCTCCACTTAGTACAGCGGCTAAGTCAGGGTCGATCCCACAAGGAGCGTGCAGACTCTTCTTCGCTAGCAACCTACAACTTACGAAATTGGGGCTCTGAGTGATTGGGTTGCGCAGGTGCGCGAATGAACAGTAGTGAAAGCAGAATTGCACTATATGTGCGCGGGCAGTAGATATTAAGTACTATGACTATGAAAAGTATCGGTAAAGACAATCCTCTATGAATGTATCCCTTATCATCGGCTCTAAACATCTATAGTGCAGTTCTACTTACGTTAGTGTCCGATCAAGGCTTCCTAACGTGCGCGCATGTTCCGATCAAAGTCCATGAGCTATTAATTCTTGACACTAGTCTAAGCAACTACGAATCCTATCATAGTAGTAGCTGATTATCCTAGTGTGTTACTCCTAGTTGTCACCATCAAGTTATCAACCAGTTTAACATACAATAACGAGCAGTTAGAATAAGATTGCGGTTCAAGGCTTCTCTTATTCGCACAACTAATTATCACCCATGCGCATAGAATTAATATGAGTAGACAAATTAAGCATTAAACACAAGTCTCAAAGGAAATACTTCATAGAATCATGCCCAATCGATACAAGGTGTTTAGCTAGACATGCTAGAAGCAAACATCATAGAAATAATAAGTAAAACTAAAGCAGCCAAGGAAAAGTAGCAAGTCGGCGCAATCGCGCGTTGCTGTTTTCAGCTGGCGCAGGTGGTTCGCGCAGAATCTCGGCGGCAGGCTTCTTGAGCTCGTGTGTGTCTGCTGCTATATGTCTCTCTCTCTCCCTCCTCTCCAAACCCTAGCTTCCCTCCTCTTTATATACTGGTCTTGAAGCCCAAGGAATGCTTAGATTTGGCCCGTGAGAATCTTAGCTACTTCCCAAATCTAGGAGATTTTGTAGGGATAATGATGATCAAAATTTAGAAACACAGCTATCCTGCGCATGGCTCGCTGCCACGTTGATTACGCTACTCGCTTTGCGCAGTCGGTTTGCTCACTGCAGTCTGAATCAGCTATCTCCTATCTCTTTTTGCGCTGCTAGCTCCGCAAGTTGTGCATTGCGCCCTTTAAAAGCGCCCGTTAGCGCACATCTGACTTATGCTCCTGTTTCATCCTGAAATACTAAAATACCGAAAATCAGTAATCTTGTACACAAAATAATGCAAACGAGCACAATGTTAAGATCTAAATAGCGCAGATAACTAGGCTCTATCAAATCCCCCACACTTGCCCTTGTTCGTCCCGAACAAGTACTTAAGCACAGATACAATTACCTCTCTGAAGTCTAGCGTACAGCCTTACACTCATGCGCGATCTGCACATCGGTTCACCCTGTGTTGCTCTAGCACCTTCGAGCACATACCCTCAACAATTTTAATATAATAACTTCGAAATTTGTTACCTCTCAGCCAGGATGCAATTTAACTAGGATGATTGGGAGATAGCTCTCCACAGGCTCCTGGTTGTCGGTCTTTACTCCGATTTCTGGTACATGGATAATCGCGCAAGCTTCTTCAGGTGCGTGATTCATTCGCGCGCTTCTTGGGAACTCAAGCCTTTCGTCCTTGACGATTTTCTCTTTCTTTCTTTTTTTTTACTTTTGGACTTGCGCATGCGCTAATATGGAGTTGTGTGCGCACGCTGGTTTCTTTCCTTTTATACAGCTTTGTCCACTTTTCTTATATTCCCAGAACGGTTTTAGTCTCGGCCTTCGGATAGCAGCTATGGAACAACGCCCCGCTCTCCCTCCTTGGTCTACTTGCGCAGGTCAGCGCACGCGTTTACACCCGCGCCCACTTTCCTACACTCGACTTCCAGAGGAAAGGTGGTCTGTTTTACAACCTCTCTAGAGCTTTTTCTGTCAACTCCACATCCCCTGTATAACCCAACTAAAAAGACAAAAATTGAAAAAATTATACTAAAACGGTTAGTAGTAGCGCATGTAAGATGAATAAGACAAAACAAGTCGAAAGGTGTGCGCAATCCGCACACAAGCGCACAACCGCTACTATGCTAGTCAAATGCTAAATATGAAATGTAAATGTAACGCCCCCCCCCCCCCCCCCCCCACACTTAAACAGAGACGTGTCCCCACGACTCATGCTCAAGCGCAACGGAGAGCGCACTCATGCATGCTACTAGGACAACTAATAACTAAAAATAAAATGCATCACAAAAATGAAAAAACATAGTCAACGCAGCAAAAGAAATATGGTCAGGAGTTCACAAAATATCCAACACAAAATAGGAAAAGAACATCCAGTGATAGTCGTCAAAAGGAAAGGACAACCCGAAATTATGTGCGCCTAGCCATCTGTGCATCCCTAGAAATCCTCTGAGCTGGAGTCCTTTGTAGACCCTTGTGCCTCCTCGTCCACGCAATCTGTCTCATACTCAGAGCTGGAGGGTGGTTGTGCAACTGAAATTGCTGCGGGCTGGTTTGCAAGCTCCTCCTCCGAGTCAATTTCCCATATTGAATCTGAACTTAACTCTTTGATGGGGGTGACCTCAGAGGGCGATCTGATCATCTGTGCAGAGGGTTGCGCAGGGGGCTCTGATGGCATTTGCAGCGGGTCTATTACTGGGGTGCGCGCTGAGGATTGTACCGGTGACTGTGCGGGAGCACTGGCTGGCTTGTGCTGCTCTATGGGTGACCCTGGAGGTGGTCTGCGCAGACTGAGAAGAGGCTTGAATCGGCCCCCTCGGGCGCCAAGTACTCCAGCACGCGCATGACGTTAAACATCATGCGCTGCTCTGCTGGCACCTCCTCAGCGTCCTGTCTGCGCCGCTTCGCCTGTGCGCGCGGGGGAGAATCTTTGATGTCAATGGTCACAACTTCCCCTGTCTGCCCACTCACCCGCGCGCCCGCTCCAGTCTGTGCGCGTGTCCTCATGCGCCTAGCTGGCTGCGCAACTGGTGCCTCCACATTCTCCATTTCCTCATCAGCAGCAGCTTCCTCTTGCTGCGCACTACTCTCTGCTGGCGCTCTTCTGATTGCTACATGCCTCGGTGCCCTAGCAGCCTGCAGCCGGTAACACCACTCCAGTGACCCATCTTCCTTAGCAGTTACCGCTCGGTACTGCAGCATCTGTGTGCGGTCTAGAGGGACGGCTGGAACAACCGTGTGCTCGGCCACCTCTGGCTCTCCGTGCAGCCCGCGCAGCAAATGCGTGATCATACCCCTGCACGTGAGCGGGCCCTTGGTGATGAGCCGCTCCCAGTGCACCACCATGTCTGACACAAACCTCACCTTCTTCCCGTAATACAACCCCTTGAGCACGTCCATGTCAAGTAGGCTGACCTTTGGCGCACCGTTGTAGCGCCCGACGACTGCGTACGCGACCATGCGCCACAGATAGTACATCCAAGGGTCGCGCACTCACGTCCTCTGCTGCGCCCAGCGGCAAATGGTTTGCCCGACGCCATCTCGCGCCAAGCTTCCTGGTTGGTGTGCGTATCCACGTCCTCCTCGCTCACGTTGTCACAATGCAGCGTGCGCTTCAGCTTCTTAGCCGATGCTACGTACCACACCCCTCGGTGTCGGTAACGGATCTCTAAGTGGGCGATCTTCAGTGACGCCAGGAACTCACAAGTGTCCTCCTTGTCAGCTACGCTATCCACTTCCATCAGCGCCTCCCAGCCGGCCTGCGCGAGCTTCTCCGCGACCAAGTCTTCTAGGCCTACCTCGCGCAGGAAGTCCCTGCTGATGCACGGGGTGCCGTACATCTCCAATCTCCAGAAGGCTTCATATTTCCTTGTGAAAGATGCCGGAGTGTCCTGGTTTTCTACTGGCCTCATCTTGGCGTTGATCGACTCAAGAATCTGCGGTCAACTTTAGTCAACGCTCCACTAAGTACCCCAAAATCAGAACTCCGAATTATACCCTCAAATCTTCACCAAATGGGCGCCTCACTCTTGTCAACAAAACCCAGCAACGAAAACACCAAACGGAGCACGCTAACTAGGTGTGATTTTGAATATAGGGTTACGTTCCACAGTCGGCTTCTCTCATCAAACCCTCACTAAATCGACCGAAATGAAAATGAGAGGTTACCTAGTGCGCAGGTGATGTCGTGCTCTTCAAATCTCACTAAGGGACGCCAGAATCGGTGGTCGGATGACAAAGATTGGCTGGAAGTAGTGAGAGCTCTAACGGTCAAACTTTCAGAATTTCTGGAATTTTCTAAGTTTCTGTCCTTTTATACTCTCTGACCTGCGCATCTGTCCTGCGCACTGACCCGCGCATTGCTATGTGACTCAAAAATTTGCAAGTCCTGAACTAGCTAAAAATGCAAATCCTAAAAAAAAACGTGTCGGGTTACCTCCCGACAAGTGCCTTTGTTTAACGTCGTTGGCTCGACAGTACCTCGTTACTTGCTCAAGTTTGTGCACTTGACCACCCACATTTGCTCCTGTGCGTCCCTATGCATCCGCGCGTTCTATGTCTTCCTTAGTCCTGCGCAAAGGAACAGATAGGTGGTCAGCGTGGCCAAAATCATGTGGCACATCATAAGTAACGAGGTTAATCAATGAGGGAGAAGATATATAAGTAGTAGCTCCCAGTTCTCCCTCAGGTGCATCAGGTTGTATCTCTGGCGCAGCAACCTGTGCATCCTCTATCTCTAGTTCCGCCAAATCAACTTCGCGCGTGGCCTCATCCCAAGGTTCTCCCAAGTATTTCTTTACTCTTTTCCCATTAACCTAAAAATGATGCTTGCGCTCGTTCTCTAACTCGATTGTACCATATGGGAAAACCTTTGTGACTGAGTATGGTCCCGTCCACTTGCTGCGCAGCTTCCCGAGCATCAGCTTTAAGCGCGAGGTGAACAAAAGCACCCGGTCTCCTGGCTCGACGGTGCGTCTGAGGATGTACTTATCGTGAAATGCTTTCGTGCGCGCTTTGTAGTCGCGCAGCCCCTCATATGCATCCAGGCACAGCTCCTCTAGCTCGCTCAATTCAAATGCGCGCTCCTTACCAGCCTTGTCGAGGTTCAGATTGCAAGTGCGCAAGGCCCAGTATGCCTTGTGTTCCAACTCAACCGGTAGGTGGCACGCTTTTCCATACACCAACCGAAATGGTGAAGTCCCAATCGGTGTCTTGTGCGCAGTCCTATATGCCCAAAGTGCATCATCCAACCGCTGGCTCCAGTCTTTGCGCGTAGGTCTCACGGTTTTCTCCAGAATGCGCTTAATCTCTCTGTTGGAAACCTTGGCCTGGCTATTCGTTTGAGGATGGTATGCAGTGGACGTCTTGTGGCGCACTCCATAATGCTTTAGTACCTGCGCCATTATTCTGTTGCAGAAGTGCGTCCCCTGGTCGCTGATTATTGCCTTAGGCACTCCATACCTGCAGAAAATGTTAGTCCTTAAAAACTCAACAACCGTTTTACCATCATCCTTGCGCGTGGCCTTAGCTTCGACCCACTTCGAGACATAATCCACCGCAACTAGTATGTACTTGTATCCACAAGATGGAGGAAACGGCCCCATGAAGTCAATCCCCCACAAGTCGAACACTTCGTCTACCAATATTGGCGTCTGTGGCATCTCGTTGCGCGCAGATATATTTCCTATGCGCTGACACTTGTCACAAGCCCTGCAGTGGTTATATGAGTCACGAAATAAGTGCGGCCAATAAAAACCGCAATCTAGGATTTTCCTGCTCATGCGCTTTGGACCACTCAAAATAGAGTTCATCTCATGATCAGGCACACATCGCCTTAAGATCTGATCAGAGCCTATTCTAAGCATGTACGGATCATCCCAAACGTAATATTTAGACTCATGTTTTAACCTTATGCATTGAGCTTTAGTGAACTGAGGGGGAAACGCACCTGTGACCAGGTAATTTCCAATATGTGCATACCATGGTACCTTACCGTTCAGCGCCATCAGGTGCTCGTCAGGGAATGTCTCCGTGATGTGTCCTGACTCCTCTTCCTTCACTATCCTGCTTAGGTGATCAACAACAGTGTTTTCCGTTCCCTTTTTATCCTTGATCTCTCAATCGAACTCTTGGAGCAGAAGCAACCAGCGCAGCAAGCGCGGCTTAGTCTCTTTCTTGGACATCAGGTAACAGATAGCAGCATGGTCCGTGTAGACAATGACTCTAGCGCCCAGAACATATGCGCGGAACTTCTCCAGCGCAAATACGATTGCCAAAAGCTCCTTCTCAGTCGTGGTGTAGTTCCTCTGCGCAGTGTTCAGTGTGCGCGACACATAATAGATGGCGTGCGGCCTCTTATCCACGCGCTGACCCAATACTGCGCCTACGGCGTAGTCACTTGCATCACACATCAGCTCAAAGGGTAAGTTCCAGTCTGGTGCTCGCATAACTGGCGCACTGGTCAGCGCATCTTTCAACTTATCAAAAGCATTCCTGCACTCATCAGTGAACTCAAAGCACACATCCTTTTGAAGGAGGTTAGACAGGGGAATACATATTTTAGAAAAATCTTTTATAAAACGCCTGTAGAACCCTGCATGCCCAAGAAACGACTTAACGTCGCGCACATTGGTGGAATAAGGCAGATTTGAGACAAGATCTATTTTTGCTTTATCAACCTTAATTCCTTCCTGTGAGATAATATGTTCTAGTACTACTCCATGTGATACCATAAAGTGACATTTTTCATAATTGAGAACTAGGTTCTTGGTAATGCAGCGCGCTAAGACCCTATCAAGATTATCCAAACATGCATCAAAAGTCTCACCATGCACAGTAAAATCATCCATGAATACCTCTATACATAAACCAATCATATCAGAGAAAATGCTCATGACTAAGCGTTGGAACGTACCTGGCGCATTACACAGCTCAAACGACATGCGCCGGAACGCAAAGGTACCGAATGGGCAGGTAAAGGTTGTTTTCTCCTGATCCTTCGTAGCTATAGGTATCTGATTGTACCCTGAGTAACCGTCCAGGAAGTAAAAGTGCAATTTCCCTGCCAAACGGTCCAGCATCTAGTCCATGAACGGTAGCGGGAAATGATCCTTGCACGTGACTGCGTTTAGCTTCCTGTAGTCAATGCACATGCATCATCCAGTCTGTATGCGCTTGGGAACTAGCTCGGCCTGCGCATTTTCCTCTACTGTGATGCCTCCTTTCTTTGGCACAACGTGCACTGGACTTACCCACTTACTGTCTGAGATCGGGTATATTACTCCTGCGTCAAGCAGCTTCAGGATCTCCTTCTGCACTACCTCCATCATAATTGGATTCAGTCTGCGCTGAGGTTCCCTGGATGGTTTGGCACCATTTTCCAGCAGAATTCTGTGCATACACACATCAGGGCTTACTCCGCACAGGTCAGCTAATGTCCATCCTATAGCGCGCTGGTTCTTGCGCAACACCTCCTGTAATCGCGCCTCCTGCTCATCCTCTAATCCTTTCTTTATAATGACAGGCAGGGTGTCCTTATTGCCCAGGAAGATGTACTTTAAGTGCTCGGGCAATTGCTTCAGCTCAACTTTGGGTGCCTGTTCAATAGAGGGTAGGATTTTATTAGTAACGCAAACATTAACCCGATCATATACCTGCCTGGACACTGGTTCTGTGCCGCTCAGCTCATCATCATGCGCCTCCATCTCTGTCTGTGTCAATGGCGCAGGCTCCCTGTTGCGCACGCACACTAGGCATGCGGAACCAAGTCATCCATACTATCCAACGCGTGCACTGTGGCGTCCTCATGAGGATGCTGCATCCCCTTAAAAATGTTAAAGTGAATCTCCTCGCCATCTACCTCCATTGAGAGCGTACCTTTCCACACGTCTATCTTTGTGCGCGCTGTCATCAGAAATGGTCTGCCCAGTAGGATTTGCGCGCTTCCCTTGCTAGGCTCACCCTCCATTTCCAGGACGTAGAAATCTGCTGGGAACACCAGCTCTCCCACTTGAACGAGAACGTCCTCTATCATGCCCGTCAGTTGTCTGCACGATCGATCTGCTAATTGGATGGTGAGACCTGCAGGCTTTAGTGGACCAAGGTGCAATGACACATACAAGGAGTAAGGAAGCACATTTATGGATGCACCGAGATCAATCATGCAGTTGCTTACTGTGGTCTTACCTAAGGTGCAGGGTATGGTGAATGTACCTGGATCCCGGCATTTAGGTGGTACCTTGTGTTGCACAATTGCTGATGCATGCGCGTTAAGCATTATTTGTGCGCACTCGCCTTTCCTCCTCTTGTTTGTGCACAGCTCCATCAAGAATTTGGCGTATCTAGGGATCTGCCGAACTGCCTCAATCAGGGGGAATGTTTATTTCCACCTTACTGAATAATTCATACAGCTCCTTGTCTAGCGCCTCCTTCCTTGCTAAAGGTGCCTGCATAGGAAAAGGTGCAGGTGCGTTAGTACGATTGATACTCTTTTCTCCTGATTGTATCATACCTGGCGCCACCCCCTGTTGGTTTGTAGCTTGCACGGCCGGTTGCGCATCCGGCTGTGCTGGTGCTGGAGGTTGCGCAACGGGCTGCGCGGGCACCTTCGCGGCCGGAGCTGTCCCAATTGTGCGCCCAGTCCTCAGCGTTACGGCGTTAACTCCTCCCTTAGGGTTTTGAATCACTTGCGAAGGTAGGTTGCCATCGCTCTTTTTCAGCTCATAAACCGTGGTAGCAATCTACGACAACTGCTTCTCAATTGACTCGAACCTCTTGTCATACTTTTCATCATTCTTGCGCACAGTGTCTGCTAACTGACCCACTATGTCTTCTAAGGAGCGCCGTGGTTGCTGGTTATTCTGTGCTGGTGCGTCATTGCGACAGTGCGGTGGGTTGTATACTTGCTGCGCCAGCTGTGGTGTGCGATATTCCGCGGGCTGCCTTTGGAGATTGTTGTCTTCCTTCCATCTGAATCCATTTGCGGCTAGTCCAAAACACGGCTAATTCTGCCTCTGCGGTCCTCTATTGTCCCATCCTCCTAGAGCATTTACATCTCTTGATTCCTCGAAAAGTGTGGGACATGCGTCGGTTTTGTGCTCAGTGGACGTACAGAACTCGCATGCCTTCGGCGCAACCGGTTGCGTGCCTTACGCACTCATCAGCTTCTGTAGCATGGCTTTCATCTCCTTTATTTCAGCACTGGAATCCACCTGATGCACAGCGCGCGCACGACTGTTCTCGAGCGTCAATTGATGCCTCATGTCCAGCAGAATCCTCTATCATCTGCCATACATCCTCCGGGTACATGTTACATATGTCACCGCCTGCGCATGCATTCAATAATCTAAGTTCCATCGGTTGTAGCCCGTTCAGGAAATTCTCTATCAGTACATTTTAGGGCAGGCCATGATTATAGCAGTTGGCTTCCAGCTCCCTGAAACGCTCATAGTACTCTGATAGTGACTCTCCTACGCCCTGCCTAGGCGTGGCCAATTCCCTCCTGAGTAGCGTGATCTTAGCTGCGGGGTAAAACTTATCCAAGAACTTCTTCTGGAGCTGCTCCTATGTGCGAATAGATCCTGCTGGTAAGCTCATCAACCAATGCCTGGCTGTATCACCCAATGAAAAAGGGAACGCCTTCAGCTTCAGCGCTTCTTCACTCTCCCCATCAGTCTTCATGTTCTCGCAGATAACTAGGAATTCGCGCACATGCTTGACCGGGTTCTCGCTGTTCATCCCATGAAACTTAGGCATATGATGAATGAATGAGCTCCGTAGTTCAAAATGCCCATTGGGTGGAAGTATTATGCACCAAGGTTGGTTGACTGTGATTGGAGCCGACATCTCGCGTACTGTACTGCGTCGCACGATCTGTTGCGCGGGTTGCGCATTATACACTGCTTCAGCGGCCATCCAGCATCAACTTCGAGCTGTACTTCCTCTCTGAACCGGGCTGCGCGGTTATCTGCCCTTGCATTGTTAGGTCCCTCTGGGGTTCTGCCCCCTAAGTTATCGCCGATGACACTATTATTCTCCATGCCCTATTCTAAACTTAAAGAAAACGAAATTAAAAGACAACTAGGTTTTTGCCCCTGTCGGTGCGCAACTATAATATGCGCAGCGCAACTGTTTCAAGGTTGCGCAGGCTGATGTTGATTGCGTAATGGCAGAAACACCAACGAAAAATAAAAAAAAGAAATAACTAACTACTGTAAAAGAAAACTTGAACTAGTTAAAACTTATCTGTGTTGCTCCCCGGCAATGGCGCCAAAATTTGATCGCGCGTCGTTGTACGCGTCAAATTAATCCTTCCTTCTCCACTTAGTACAGCGGCTAAGTCAGGGTCGATCCCACAAGGAGCGTGCAGACTCGTCTTCGCTAGCAACCTACAACTTACGAAATTGGGGCTGTGAGTGATTGGGTTGCGCAGTTGCGCGAATGAACAGTAGTGAAAGCAGAATTGCACTATACGTGCGCGGGCAGTTGATATTAAGTACTATGACTATGAAAAGTATCGGTAAAGACAATCCTCTATGAATGTATCCCTTATCATTGACTCTAAACATCTATAGTGCAGTTCTACTTACGTTAATGTCCGATCAAGGCTTCCTAACGTGCGCGCATGTTCCGATCAAAGTCCATGAACTATTAATTCTTGAAACTAGACTAAGCAACTACGAATCCTATCACAGTAGTAGCTGATTATCCTAGTGTGTTACTCCTAGTTGTCACCGTCAAGTTATCAACCAGTTTAACATACAATAACGAGCAGTTAGAATAAGATTGCGGTTCAAGGCTTCTCTTATTCGCACAACTAATTATCACCCTTGTGCATAGAATTAATATAAGTAGACGAACTAAGCATTAAACACAAGTCTCAAAGGAAATACTTCATAGAATCATGCCCAACCGATATAAGGTGTTTAGCTAGACATGCTAGAAGCAAACATCATAGAAATAATAAGTAAAACTAAAGCAGCCAAGGAAAAGTAGCAAGTCGGCGCAATCGTGCGTTGCTGTTTTCGGCTGGCGCAGGTGGTTCGCGCAGAATCTCGGCGGCAGGCTTCTTGAGCTCGTGTGTGCCTGCTGCTATATGTCTCTCTCTCTCTCTCTCTCCCTCCTCTCCAAACCCTAGCTTTCCTCCTCTTTATATACTGGTCTTGAAGCCCAAGGAATGCTTAGATTTGGCCCGTGAGAATCTTAGCTACTTTCCAAATCTAGGAGATTTTGTAGGGATAATGATGATCAAAATTTAGAAACACTGCTATCCTGCGCATGGCTCGCTGCGCACGTTGATTGCGCTACTCGCTTTGCGCAGTCGGTTTGCACACTACAGTCTGAATCAGCTATCTCCTCTCTCCTTTTGCGCTGCTAGCTCCGCAAGTCGTGCATTGCGCCCTTTAAAAGAGCCCGTTAGCGCACATCTGACTTATGCTATTGTTTCATCCTGAAATACAAAAATACCAAAAACCAGTAAGATCTAAATAGCGCATATAACTAGGCTCTATCAATGTGACCCATAAACTACTTCACCATCCTCTTGGATCCCGAACCAAACACAATGTCGTCTACATATATCTGAGCTATAACAAAATCTGTAGGACGAAGAGTGTCTTATCTACTCCTCCACGATCATACCCAAACTCAGTCAGAAATATGATTAGCCTCTCATACCAAGCTCTGTGAGCTTGCATTAATCCATAGAGAGCTTTCTTTAGCTTGAACACGTGATTTGGATGATGAGGATCTTCAAAACCTTTAGGCTGAGCTATATAAACTTCCTCAAATAAGACTTCATTCAAGAAGGCACTCTTCACATCCATTTGATACAATTTGAACTTTGAATGGTAGGCAAGGGCAAACAGTAATCTAATAGCTTCCATTCTGGTTACTGAGGCAAAGGTCTCATCATAGTGCACTCCTTCAATCTGAGTGTACCCTTGAGCTACCAGTCTGACTTTGTTTCTTGTAACGTGTCCTTTCTCATCAGTCTTGTTTTTGTATATCTAGTTTATTCCAATGATGTTCACCCCTGCAGGTCATGGCACCAGGTCCTACATATCATTTCTTTTGAAATTAGTGAGTTCTTCTTGCATTGCAGTTATCCAGAATTTATCTGTCAAGGCTTCTTTGATGTTCTTTGGTTCAAAGTGGACGAAAAGAAAGAGTTACTGATCATATCTCATAAAATGATGTGAGAGGTACCTCGTGTTCATCTCCCTTCAGTGGGGATCATCGATGACATTTGTTAGAGGATGATCCTTCTGGATTTTCTTTTAAGCCCGAGGTGGTTTAGGAGAAATGGGACACTCTTCGAGGGAGATTTTGGTACTTTGGTTTTGAGTCATCCACTGTATTTGTTGGATCAGAAGAATTTGCTATAGCATCCTCTGATACAGCTTCTGGTTCAACTTCTTCCGCTCTCTGAGGTTGAAGCTGATTTTGATCATCTGTTTCAGAATCTTCATCACTTTCAATATAAGGTGGACCTCCTTCGTCTTCAATTGTATCTTTGACAGTAACATTTATGGATTCTTGAACGGTCTTTCTTGTTGATTGTAGACTCGGTACCCTCTGTTGTTCATGGAATACCCAGAAATATTCCTTTCTCACTCTTCGGGTCTAACTTCTTCCGATACTCATGGTTTCTTAGGATATAGCATTCACTTTTGAAGATGTGAAAGTGTTTTACAGTGGGCTTCTTATGTCTCCAAAGTTCATAGCAGGTCTGGTTCGTTCCTTTTTTTGATAGACACTCTGTTGACGATGTAGCATGTTGTGTTCATAGCCTCTACCCTAAAACATATAGGGATATTCTTGGCATGTATCATGACTCTGGCCATCTCCTGTATGGTTCTATTTTTGTGTTCCATGATGCCATTCTATTGTGGAGTGCTGGGAGATGTGTATTGATGGATGATACCTCTATCACGGTAGAACTTGTCCATAGCCTTATTCTCAAATTTCCTCCCACGGTCACTTCTTGTGGAGGCCACTCTTAGACCACTTTCTTGTTCCAGTCAATTAACCAGGTTGATTATGATCTTTACTGCTTCTGATTTCTCTCTTAGAAATTTAATCCAGGAATACCGAGTGAAGTGCCCATCAGCGCGTGGTCTAGTGGCAAAAAGGGACGTCAAACATCTCAGCGACTAGGGTTCGATTCCTGATGGGGCCAGAGCTGGGGCTCTGGTGGGGGTTTGGAGTAGAATGGGAAAAAATAAAAAAAAAATACCGAGTGAAGTCATCGACAAATACGAACGCATACTTTTTTCTTCCACAGCTTTCACCTTCCATAGGGCCCATCAGATCCATGTGCAGCAGTTGGAGAGGTCTCGTGGTGCCAGTCTCTGAAACTTTTGGGTGAGAAACTCTTCTCTGCTTGCCGGTTTGCCTCTCCTCTGACATCGGGAATTCCACGGATTAGTTGATCTACAGCAAGCTTTCTTAGTGTCCTCAGGTTCAGGTGTCCCATCCATTTGTGCCACAAGTTTATCTCCTCAGATTTTGACATTAGACAGGTTGATACAAAGGTTTCTACAGCATCCTCTAGCAAATGGCAATTGTTGGCAGGCCTCATTCCTTTCATCAAGCAATTTCCCCTGCATCAAATACTTGGCACAATTTCTCAATAAACTTTACAAAGTGAAATTCGCTGCGCCTCTGATAAACAGATTTGTGAACAAGCAGTTGCTACAGCTGATGGAGCGTATTTATACGCTCCATTGAGTTGTTTATTCCCATAATTTTATTACATTATGTGTGAATCGATTACTATTTTGTAGTGTTTTCGTATCGCAGGAATGTTCAAGATCGCGTTGGAATTTATCGCATATTTGAAGCATTCATCCAAGATCAAGAAGTCAACAGCAGTCAAAGTCAACAACAGTCAACTCTGCTGGTTCAATTAGAAATCAGATGTGGTTCAATATGGTTCATTCTGGTTCAATTCAAAAATCCTAAACCTAAGAGATGGACAAAAGAGGAAAAGAATCCTCTCATTATTGAGACACTATTCACCCACTATTTACAAGCTACAGTGACGGAGGGAGGAGAAGACTGAAGCTAGAGAGAAGCTGCTGGAAAGTCGCCGGAAGTTACTGTTCACGGCCGGTACTGTTCATTTTTACTATTCACAAATATTGTTCATCGCTACTGTTACTGTTCACGGCCGGAATTACTATTCACGGCCGGAAAATACTGTTCACCGAATTTCCATTTTAGCTCAGTTTTGTTCTACTTCAATTTGTAGCTACTTAACCTAGTGTCTATTGTATACCATGGATATGATGAGTAGCTAAATCAATATTTCAGTTTGGGGTTTGCATTGCGACATTTAGTTTGAGGTCAATGACAACATGATTTGAGCT
>OY787628.1:7141429-7362248 GCA_963678935.1 Umbilicus rupestris | reverse complement strand
CTTACCAAGTAGATAGAATGAGTTTAAATATAAAGTTCCATTCTAGTCACTTTCTAAGGTTCAGTGTTCTATTCTTAATGGACTCACATTAAGAATAGAACACTAAATGGACACTAAATAGAACATTGCGGGCGCTACTTGCATATTAATTATATTTCTACTTCATAAGGTTTAGTGTCTATTCTTAATGAACTCACATTTTAATTTTTTTAGATCACTCTTTGAGCATCAATATCTCATTCAATTTAAGTTGGATTTGGGGTTATGAATAATTGATTTATACCTCTCATCTCAAAATATTTAATTACGATTAATTCATTTTAATCCTCCACCCTCAATTTTGGCTCACAAAATGGAATCGCACAATCATTTTTCATATTAATCACACGTTATTTAAACAAATTTCGAGTGTAATAAATATTTTCATACAACTAAGAAATTGTCAATTCAAGCTTTGTTAGGAACAACAAACAAGTGATGAATTTGTATTAGAAAAGTTTAATAAATGATCAAAGAACGGAGTCTCTATCAAAATAATTTGAAGCAGGGACAGATAAATTCTTTAGGTATAATTTACATATTTACTACTTAAAATACCATTAATTTATATATGACATATTTCAAGCATAGATCGCGCAGACAGAATTAACATGTCTACGACCTTTATTAAGTCACATAGATGTAACACGGCACACTCGCACATAAGGTGAACAACACGTCACTGAACGGACGAAGAATAATTCGATCAATAGTGAAAATAGATACTCACAAAAGAAATCGAACTGCTTCCCAAGGTTTAGCCAAATGCTCGGATCCTGGCTTATCCATCATTCGCTGCTCACTGATTTCGCCTTCCCATAGGCTCATCAGGGAAGTGGGAATAACTCCTGACCAGTGTGGTGTCCAGATGACTGCCAACCCGTTGGTTAGACAGACATCTGAGACACGTACTTTTAACTACTGTTGTTCCCCTACCTGCATTATGCGCATTTCAGTAAGCATATTCAGGCTTGTGTGTCAGCATCATAGAACTTCTGCATTTGATAGACTAGGCCTCGGACGTCGGGGTCGGATTCTATCATTACCATGCCCTCGAAGACCCACCTTGTCCTCAAGGTCGAATGTTTGGTCTTTGTTGCTTGCTAGCCTTTAATGCGTTGTCCGCATAACGACCACCCATATGATTATTCTCCGTAGATTTTCTTTAGGCTTATTGACTTCTCACACTATCACCACTTAAAGATTAATTTTAAGCTCAGGTAGGAAGTTGGCTTTCTTTAGCATGCTCTGGTAATGACCTTCCATATGATCATTACATTTACATTTCCTTGAAGTTGAGGGGTCTCCCATATGATCGTCAACTTTAGGTTCTTTTTTTAGGCGCTCTAAATATTCCTCCGCACTACATTGATCATTCATGATACGCATTGATCGTGACGAAATCGTAGACCTACTCTATGCACTTACTCTGGGTGGCTGTCACATTGGCCATGTTGGCTATCAGGTAGTTTTTCCCAAGCTTGGCGGCGGTCACTCTGGCCTCTTTGAGCAATCAAGTAGCCCTTTCTCGTTGGACAATAACTGTCCCATTGGCCAAGATGACTATCAGATAACTCTTTCCTAAATCTCTTCTTCCTAGGTCACATTTTTCAAAATCGTCCACAAGCTTCAATTAATTAGCCATTTGCGAGGTCATTCCTTCCATGTCGGCTCTGAATACCGTATTTAAGATACTGACTTATCCATGATCCGTTGTTCACTAATTTCGCTGGCCCATGAACTCAGGAAGAGGAAATACGTCAGTATGATGTCGAGGTTACTGCCAACCCGTGCGGACTCGTATGTCATCCCTAAAACTTGCGCATTTGATAGACCAGTCCTCGAACATGGGAATCGAATTCTATCACCATTGACGACTTCCCCTTCCCAAAATCCGGTTTTAAAAAACCGACAAATACGAGATTGAAAGAGAATCGCAACCACTCCCGTCCGTGTCCACTCCACCGGTCTCTGGTCGCAACAGATTGATTCTGCTCCGGCGATGGAGTTCGAAGTGAGGGCAATCAATGGAATCGAAAACTGTTACGTCTCACTCCCTCTGCCTCTCATTCAAACTCTGCAGTCGTCGCGGTCCGCCGGTTTCCCTCAATCCCTGGTCCTCGAGCTTCGCTCTACACACAATCAAAATGATATTTGGTTCGTTGCTTGGTCTGGTTCTGCTTCTGCCTCTGAGGCAATTGAGGTGCCTCTTACTCAGTTCCACCTGCAAACATCCCTCGCAGTATATTTTTGATTAGCTTGTTGAATATTCCTGCTATGTCTATGTAGGTTGCTCAACAGTTTTCTGAATGTATTAGTCTACCTGATCATACCACGGTTCAGGTGCGAGTGTCATCTAATTTGCCAATAGCTACTCTAGTCTCAATCGAACCCCTCACCGAAGATGACTGGGAAGTCATGGAGCTTAATGCAGAGCATGCTGAGAATGCTATCTTAAGCCAGGTTGATCGACATGGTGAAATCTAACTTAGTTCACCTCCATTTTTGGTCATTCTTGTAATAACTGTTAAGGTGACTCTTTGGGATTCAATCTTTTGTTGGCTCATGTTTTGTCACTCTTCTGTAACATTTTACTCTACTTGCCTTTAGTCATTACTATTCACGCCCTCTTCTGTAGTAATGTGTAGTCCCATCTGTTAAATAAAAGAGGAGTAATATAAGTATACAATCAAATATCAGCGTTTTCTGGAGAGTAATATCCAGAAGTCAAGATCATATAGCTCTTCTGCTCCCTGTGTTATTTATATCTAAGTTAGATAATTGTTAAAAGAAATAAACAACATTGAGTGTTAGTTGTTCTTATAGATTCTGAAAGGGAAACATATGATTTTGTTAATCTCTCAATTTTTTACTTAGACATATTTGGATATGTTAAACTGTGCCATAGTCTGCATTGAATGTCAAAAAGTTTATGTGCAACTTATTATTATGAATATTTGTCTAACACCTTATTTGAATGCAGGTCAGAGTCCTCCAAGAAGCAATGAGTTTTCCTCTATGGCTTCACGGGCACACTGTTATTACATTTCATGTAATTTCAACGTTTCCCAAGGGTGCTGCAGGTAACATATAATATCATCATTTGGTACTTAATGTCTCTCACCAGGCAGTGACGTTTAGAGGGAACAGGTTACTATAGCATGCAACTCCTAGTCTCCTACCTTCACTTAGTTGGTGCAAAACACTCTGCTTTTATTCTCTGTTTCCAACTCCAGTTTGACTTACTGTATTGACTTTAGTCCAGCTTTTTGACTGACTGTATTGAATTTAGTCCAGCTGGCTGCTGGCACTGAGGTCGCTGTTTCTCCTATGAGACGGAAGAAAAATGTGGAGACCCTAAACACTCCTGACAAGTCATGCCCTCTTTTAAGGGCATTACTACGCCTTCAGGATCCAGATACAAATATGATCCACAAAAGTAAGGTCCAAGGTGTAGAAGTGGGGGTCATGCTTACCACTGTTGCGCTTATACATCCGGAAACTGCCCAAAGCCACTCTCTTGAGGCTCTTCAATTAGTTTCCTTGGAACCTAAATTGAGTCCGCAGGAGGCCACAAAAGGTCATGTAAATGATAAGAAAAATGGCTCAGACATAAAAGATGTTGACAATGGGCTGGCTACTGCCAAGAGGAAACCTCATCATGCAATTGTTCGAATTCTAACTTCCGAATTGATTGCTAAAGGGCATGTGATGATTGCTCGGTCTTTACGATTGTATTTGAAAGCTCGCCGACATTCATGTATGTCAGTACATTTAGTGCTTATGAAATTACTGTTTATATTTTTGAAGAAAAGGCATTTATTCTTATGATATTATTATAGTTGTTTTGAAGAAAGTAAATTATTTATGTATAAGACTTGTAGTATACTCCCAGGTTAGGTAATTTTATTTACAAATACACACTTTTCTAATTAAGGGGTAGCCACCTAAAAGTACTGTACTATCATTGTCAAAATGTTACAATTGTAATCTCTATGACCACTAGTGTGCTTGCTTGGTATTTGATAGATTAGCTCTTGAGACGATTTTCTGTCCTAATGGCAAACCAGCATCCTTTTGATCCTTAAGCTCTACCTCATATGTATGTTGTCTATGCAATATATATGTGACTGTATCGGCTTTTGTATTTGAACATCGGATTTCTACATTCCTAAAGAGTTCCAAGGGAGTTGAACATCTTACAAATAGCTCCTTTGCATTTAGCTGGTTTACTTTACTCGCTTCATTTACAATTTAAACTTATCTCTGATTCTTGCAGGGATTTACATGAAAAGTTCCAATTTCAATTTGAAAAGGGATGCTCCTTCATTTTTGCTTTCACCTTACAAGTTTAATATGCTGGAGAAAGACAACCCTGGTAAGAAGAATACTATAAAACCTTTAGAGAGCCGTACTGGTCCCAAGACACAAAGCATGCCCTCGAGAACCAGTTCAGATACGGTGGAGCATTCTGCTAAAGAACTTATTGCCTCATTTCTTGATGGATTTTGTAATAACAATCTTGAAAAGGGTGCCTTGCAGTCTTCTCTTGTTGACGTAACACAATCACTACTCAGAGTATGGTTTAATGCACAACTTGAAGCCATTGGTTTAAATACAAAGGTGGATGCCAGTGCGTTAATTGTGAGCAAAGAAACTTTAGTTCATATTGAAGTGAGAGATATAAATTCCCCAAATCATGTACATGCACAGTCCCTATCCAATGGTTCTCTTACTGACAATATTGGAGTGGAAGTGTCATGTGTTGATATCTTGTACATGCTGTCTGTGGAGGGGGTAGCAGGTGATGCAAATCTTGATGTTTTTGAGGTGTGTGTTAACAATGAGATGAAGAGGAAGGATATTGATGACTTGGACTCACTGTTCCGGAAGCTGAGCTTGGGAGCCCCTATAATAGTTCATGCTGCTGAAGAAAGAACTTTCAATAAACGTTTCTGTTTGACGCCGTCTTCGCTAAATTGGTTGGCATCTGCTTCTACTGATGTTGTCAATAGTAGGTACCTTTTTACTTGGTCTATTTTGTTTTTACTTGCCTTTTCAATTGACGCTTCTATGTCATGACTGCTTTTTTTTATAAACGCATATCTATATGGTATTCATGTCTTTTTTTTTCATTGCATTTGAAAATGTCAAATTAACCACTTTATAGATTGCAAAGAATTTCAGCTTATTATTGTTGCTTATGTGTGATATCGAGTCGATTCATATCAAAGTCTGTTGGCATTTTTTAGGAAGTCCAGTACTGACTACTGAGCTATGCTATAGCTTATTAGCACTTCAAAAGCTATATGCATGCATCTTATGCATAAATGACTGCTTTGTAAGCCACATTTATTTAAGAAAACAAGAAATTTTGGAATTTGTTCATAAATTAAGTGAATTACTTTTAAGTACACATGTAAATTACAAATGGTGAAATGTTTTCTTAATTCAGCTTTAACAATTGATCACCACTTCATTGTTTTGTCTACCTTTATCACCCAAAATATTAATGGGGACTCTAACGTAATACTTCTCTTGCAGGGTTGGCTATAATGTTATCTCCTATCTCAGTGAATTGGTCTAGTATTCATAGCCTTCCTCTTCCAGGGCATGTTCTTGTTTATGGACCACCAGTATGTCATCATTTTATTTGATTATTGCACTTCTGCCCCTTGTTAGCTCTATATAAGCAACTTGCTTTCTAGACATGTTGTTGCGTTGAAGGATGAAGTTTTTTTCTGCATGCTTCTTCATTGGTTAAAATTATTTATCGTCTCAAAATGAATGATTATTGCACTGTCCACTTGTAAAACTATTTAACAAGAGAGTATGAAAAACTGTTATCTTAAGACACAATCAGAAGCATATGAAAACACACATTAACGACTATAAATTTAAAAATAATATTTTTATATCCTGCGATTGTTAATGAAAATGCACATTAAAGATTGATTTATTGGCTCAGCTGGTGTTTGCTTCCCACTTCCCAGTGACCCCCAAGTATATTTGTAATGTAACTTTTCTCCAATTTTGTGTTAATGGTTACATGCATTGATCTGTATTCGTCATTTTTAACTCGATTAATGTGATGTCAAGATCGCCAGTCTATTTTTGGGGCGATTTGTAGGTGTAGTCTTAGATGATGCTTTTCTGTTCGCATAACATTTCTAGTTTCATTGTCGATTGATGTATAATTTTCAACTACCTTTCCCGCACTATAATCAGACTCATGGTTTGTAATTTACATTGTATGTAGATTATCTCTGACTCTGCTGTTTTGTTTTTGTACTTGTTAGGGTTCTGGTAAGACACTACTAACAAGAGCTGTTGCAAAGTCTCTTGAAGAAGATAAAAGTTTATTAACACACATGTAAGCAGTTATTTTTGTTTTCCCTTACGTTTAGTTTCATCAACAATGGTTTTTTTTTTTAATAAACGCCCACCCTACAGTCTATGTAGCACGGAAACCGAAACCGCAATAAACCGGGAAGCGGCAAATCAAAAAAATGAAAACCGCAAAAAACTGCAGCATTAAATATATATTAAATATTTATAATTTTATGATTTAAAAAAAATTTAACCTATTGATCTTTTCGAAAGCACAAAATGTTAATATAGTGACATAAAAATTAATGGTTCCATAGACATAGCTATTACAAAAATTAAAACAAATGAAGCAACATATATTTCAACATTATAACGTAACTACACAGTTTAGGTTAAACTTTAGGTTCCTGCTTCCTGGCGACGAGCTCCGATTGTGATTGATTCGCCTAGCAATTTAGGTTAGAAACTTGGAAACGACATAGTTTAGATTAAATAATTAAAATTAATAATTTCATATCATATTTCTTTAAAATTTGAGGTTTCCCAACGTTTCTCAAGGTTTTCGCGAAGTTTCCGATTCATTAACTGTTTCTTGAGGTTTTTTGAAGTTTCTTGAAGTTTCCAAGTTTCTGAAACGGAAACGCTTGCCAATTTGAGGTTTCCGTGCTACATAGCCTACAGTGCATATGTTATTGATATACTAGTGGCATTCCAAATCTTGTTATAATGTTTGTCTTTTGGCTCAAATGTTGTTTCAACTCTGCAGAGTTTTTGTACATTGCTCCGAGCTTGCTCTGGAAAAGGCCTCAAATATTCGTCAGTCACTTTCAAGACATATATCTGAAGCTTTAGATCATTCACCGTCCCTCGTCATTCTTGATGATCTTGATAGCATAGTTTCATCATCATCTGATCTAGATGGAAGTCAACCCTCAACATCTACACTTTCTGAATTCCTGACAGACATTATTGATGAATATGAGGTGATATTTGAAGATTGACTTTCGTGACAGTCATTAGATATATCATCAGCATGTAACGAAAGTAGAGATACAAAATCTTCCATTTGCATTTGTCATGACCCTTGGTTAATATTTCCTTGAACAGGAAACACGAAATAATTCATGCGGAGTTGGTCCTATTGCGTTTCTTGCAACTGTTCAGTCTTTGGAAAGTATACCGCTGCCTTTGCGGTGTTCTGGTGAGTCTTGATAAATCTACTTGCCTATCTAGCTCTTTTGTCCTTTTAGGGTATATTTCATATTACCTTTTCCTGGCATCGTTAAAGTTGAATTAAAGGCAATTTGTTTTCATTTGACTTATGTGTTCTTCTGACTTTACTCAGGGAGGTTTGACTTTCAAATCCAGTTACCTGCCCTAGCGACTTCAGACCGCGAAGCTATACTTAAACATGAAATTCAGAAGCGTTTATTACATTGCTCTGATGACATCCTCTCTGATGTAGCTTCTAAATGTGATGGATTTGATGCATATGATCTGGTATGATGATGAACTTACACAGTGACCATATTAAATTATTTTACAACCATTATCTTTTATATTTTCCAGTTACATTTACATGATGGAGATGTCTTTTGTGCCCATGATTTCTTAGCCCAGAGAATGTCAGAACTTGGTTTAGATAATTTATTGAGTTGAGTTCCTAGCATCTTAAGGAGGAAAATTGAACTTTTAATGATGTAATCAGAATAGTGTCATCACATCAAAGCAGCTGTAAGTTCCTTTGAACCAGCACTGGACTTTGGGGATGAAAGCATTAGGTTTTGACTTGTCTTCAAATGCTACACCTTATTTATGTATGAGTTTTGCAAACAGAACTTTTTCAGAGATTCTTGTGCTCCCACAGATTTGACTTAGATTTGGGCCTTGATAGAATATGTTTCACTCCTATCTTCTCCTTAATTGTCTTTTTATGAACTGGTATTGCAGGAAACTTTGGTTGATAGGGCAGTTCATGCCGCAGTTGGTCGATACGTGTCACGGCAATCAGCGAGTGAAGTGCTCTCAAAACCCACTTTACTGGAAAAGGACTTTGCATTAGCCATGCATGAGTTTCTTCCTGTTGGTATGCGGGACATTGCTAAACCAGCTCTGGGTGATGATCACTCAGGGTGGGATGATGTAGGGGGGCTCACAGACATTCAGAAAGCTATCAAAGAGGTAGAATGAATCTGGTTCCATTTATTCAGTATTTGCTATTTGACATCACATTGTAGTTGGCAAAAATGAAATAAAAATACATGTGGTGCAAATGGATACAAATCGCCATACAATATGACTGATTGAGAAGCTTTAGGGTGACTAGATACCTTGTGCTATCACATTAGGAATAACACAACATAAGTCTTGTTTCATGGCAGTGCACCCTATAGATAAAATGTCTGTAGAATTGTACATTCTACCATTTCATCACAATAAAAGTATAGTGAAGCAAGGGTATCTTGTTTGAAGATGAAAAATTGTGTTCGCTGCACATTCTACAATCTAAGTCTTTTTTGTTGTTTGCTTGGTGGCTTGATGTTGTAGACAGACTTTAGGATTTTTGTGACACCCACTGCTTGGACAGTTTGTCATCATTTCTTGTTCTCTTATTTGTGTAGTTGCTTCAAATCTACATGAATATCTAGTTCTACAACTCCTCTGGACAGGGAATTCGCTAACAACCCTTTTTATATTAACAAGAGGCTAATATCTAGTTCTACAACTCCTCTGGACAGGGAATTCGCTAACAACCCTTTTTATATTAACAAGAGGCTAGTGATGGTTAATTACTCTATTGAAAAAAAAATGATGTTGATGCTTAAAATGATTGTATTTTTGTCTTTACCTCAATTTATTGTATTTCAGATGATAGAATTTCCATCACAGTTTCCTCAAGTTTTCTCGAAGGCGCCTCTAAGACTGCGATCTAATGTTCTCCTTTATGGTCCTCCTGGATGTGGCAAGACACACATTGTTGGTGCTGCTGCAGCTGCATGCTCACTAAGGTTTATATCGGTGAAAGGACCGGAGTTGTTAAATAAATACATTGGTGCCTCAGAGCAAGCTGTGAGTATATGACTGATGTTTCATCAGTTATTCAAATATGCCCGCTTCCAATTATTCCCAAATTAACTGATTACACCTCTACAACGTGTAAACATATGTTGTAATCTAGAAAATGAGAACCTTAAATGTCTGTCGGTTACGATGTTTGATGATAAATATAATCTATTGTGTCCTTTCGGTCTACTTATTGGCAGTTATGTATTCTGTGGAAACCATATGAGCCAGTTTGATAATTTCTCTTAATAAGTCAATACAAATAATATGTGGGCTTTGATTCTTATGCTATCTGTTTTTCAGGTACGCGATATATTCTTGAAAGCTGCTTCAGCAGCACCGTGCCTTCTCTTTTTTGATGAATTTGATTCAATTGCCCCTAAGAGAGGTCATGACAATACTGGTGTTACTGATCGTGTGGTTAATCAAGTAAGAAACACTCTTTGTTTGCGACCTGCATGAATTGTAATGCTTATTTTATTAACTCCACTTTCTTTCCAGTTTCTAACTGAATTAGATGGTGTTGAAGTGCTCACTGGTGTTTTTGTATTTGCTGCTACAAGGTGAGTCATACATTCCATTTCTTTTCATTTGTTGGAGCATATACAAGGTTCTTATATTGTTTAACTGTTAATAAACCTTAGTTATCCGACAACAGTGAAAAATAGTTGGGTCAACAACAAAATGATGTATCGGGTTAGCAGTTTAGGGTTTGTATTCGGAAAAAATAATTCAGCAATATATAGAAAATTAAGCCCATACATAATTATGTAAAATAAGTACTAAAAAACAACTACTTTTAATGTCTTAAATAATAACACGTAAACTAATAATTTGAATATCTTAACACAACCATTATATACATGTATAAAGCAGGTAGTGGAAAGCATTAAGCCAAGACTCTCAAGCTAGAACCATAAGTTTGGTAGCAGGGAAATATACTTGAATATTGTTCAGCTTAGTAAAAGAAATAAACAATCAGATCTAAGCAACAATCCTACAGGAGTTGCAGAAGTTGTTTACAACATCCTCTTATGCCCAAATCTACAAGACTACAACCAATCCAAAACATGAAAAAGGCTCCCAAATTCAACCAGTTGCAAACCATGATTTGCTGACGTAATATGTTAGATCATCAAAACAACACGCCAGACGCCAAACAAAAACATCAACATTTGTAATTGTGTCTGCCAGAAACGTGGAGTCGAGAAGAAACATGGGTTTTAGGGTTTTAGTGTTTTGAGTGAGAAGGGTTTCAGACGATTTGGGAAATTAAGATCTGCAGACTACCATTCTAAGCCTCGGACCCAATACGTCCCCAATAACCCTGAATTGCACTCAATGCATCCTCAATTTTTAATCAAATTGGTCCCAAGACAACCCCACATACTCACCTTACCCGATACTATTTGGGACATATCACCGAGTACCCACATACTTATATCCATACAGGGGACCTGATATGACGGCCCAAAGGAGTATCCTTGCTTCATAGGTTATACCAATTCCCCAAAATGTTCTGCATTTAGGTTTTGTTATGACTTGAATTTAGACCAATCGTCTTATACGGTTTGAGACTGTTGTCCTTAGGACTTTGTTCAAGGCAAAATGGCTTCCATGTTCTGATTGTTAGTGTATGCAGTACCTTTGACATGCATAACATGCCATGAACTACTCAATTCAAAATCTCTCATCATTTATATCCTCTCTTTCATTTATTCACTATCATTATAATTGATACCTATGGAGAGCTTTAACTTTAACATAAAGGATGGACAATAATGTGAATGATAAAAATAAAACTTAGAAAATTCTTCATATATCTTAGTGAGAGGTCCATGCATCCACTATCTGACTCAAACTACGTTTTAAATCTCCATTTTCCCACTTTGGTCCCGTGCCGAAGAGTTTATGTCGTTGGTGAGTGACACCGCTCCCCTTACCAGGCAGAAACATCCTAAGCAAGTTGTGCTCCACGCTGAGCAAGCCCCTATCCACAAATGGAGTCCCGCGGAAAGTTCAATGATGAACTTCATTAGGGTTTGCATCAAGTCTATGCTGAGGGTGACTTCAATGATATCATCTACTAAAAGGATCCATACAGCAGCTCTCATGTGAAGAAATTGGTGTATGAATGGCACCCTCCAAGATGCACTAACTGTCACAAGTTCGGTCATGTCAACGATAAATGTCCCTTATCCTCAACAGAAGTTTGGTTGAAAGAGATGAAAGAGCAAGAGAAAAATGATGATAGGGATATTCCAAACACTTGCCAAGAGCATGCCAGCCAGAAAATATCGGAAGATATTTCCTTGATAGAGATTGAAAGCAGAAACGGAAGAAGATCAAATCATCCTTGAAACTTGGGAGGTTCCCAACAACAACAATAGTTTACACATTGAGAAAGGGAATTCTCACAAAAAAGAGAGAATTTAAGCATTACATGTAAAAGAGTGCTCTCAAAAGACTAGAAACAGAAAAAAGGCTTGCTGAAAGTGGAGCGAGAGAATCATTGAGAGGTGAAGGAAGTGCATGCATGAAACACCACAACAAGCATATAAAAATGCTCAAAAGTGAAAAAACTATAGGGGAGGGAGGTTAGAAAAAACTTACCCTCATTAATGTTTAACATATCAGCATGGAACTTCAGGGGACTAAGCTATTCAATGAAATAATTTGAAGTTAGAACTTGGATTATTAGAGGTAGAATAGATCTAGTTGTTCTTTCAAAAGTAAAGATAAAATATCTCAGTTACAAAGAAGCAGTCAGGACCTATTTACCGAATAGTAGCTGGTTTCTGAGCTTAATCTGGAGTACAATGACATGTCTAAGATTTTGGTTGCCCGGAACAGCTAGAATGTTATAGTGAATAATGTTAAAGGATACTCACTTCGAGATATGTGAAGTTGTGATTCAAGGCTAATCAATTTTTACTGTGTTCATTTATACTAACGAATGTTCCTAGGGAAAAAGCAGATATGTGGAATATACTGAATCAGGTTATGAACTGCAAAGGAAAATGGTTCTTACTAGGGGACTTTTTAACTCTCCTAAACCATAACGAGTAGCTGAATGGAAACAAAGTCAAAGAAAGTGACACAGAGGACCTAGAAAGTTTTTTTGGATAGGAATATTGTCTGATCCGAACACGTGGGAATTGCTATACCTTGAGCAACAAAGAAAACTTTTGTTAGAAGAGTTCGAGCAAATTAGACGGAGTTGTGAGCAGAAAGGAATGCGATAATGCTTTTGAGGAATGCATTGTTTGTTTTGATCCATCAGAGTTTCTGATCATTCCCGGTTACCTCCAGTTTAATAAATAGGGGTCAATTTGAAAATTACGTTAGATACTGTTCGTTTCGTGGAGAAGCTGGTGAATTTCCTTATTTTGGTTATAAATTACTGGGACTATGGGAGGAAAAGCACAAATTTATTTATGCTTCAATCGGAATTGAAAGAGGTAAAAAATGTTTAACTTATTGTAGAGCACACCAGAGATATTAATCGAAGAGCTCCAGTAGAGCTGGACAAAAATCTTCTGAATCTCAGACAGTCCGTGAAATATGGAGGTGCGGTAATAATTCAACATTTAGACAGGAGCAAACAGACGGTCAGAAGATATTGAAGGGGATCATTTCAAACTTAACAATTTAAAATGACTGCAGCTTCAGTCAAATAAATCTGAGAAGGACATTACTTGGATGAAAAAATAAAGACTGTATACATTTGTATAAAGATTATACAGTCTGGTATTTCTAGTCCCCTCCTGAGCTCTTAGTTTTCATCTGGACGGTCCCCTTGTTTTTCAATATATTCCTTTAGATCTTTTCTATTATGGGAGTGGCTGATCTTTGTTGTCTCCCCTTCTTTTTGTCCTGGTGTTTGTATATCCTCTCTTTTTTGAATGAATCACTTTTCTTCAACAACAAAAAAATAATGTAAATGATGTAATTCACATAAATAAAGTGAAGTCTTTAGGTAAACTAACCAACTTGTATTAACATGGAGTAATTATCTCATGTTACAAAGGTATCAGATATGATGATTTATGGGCAGTTGTCTTTTGGCTATTTGACTTTGCTAATTGTGGGCTCACTTGATTTCACTTCATGCAACAAGCAGTAGACCAGACTTACTTGATGCTGCTCTATTACGACCTGGTAGACTGGATCGTCTACTCTTTTGCGATTTTCCATCCAAGCATGAGAGGTTGGACATTCTAAGAGTTATGTCTAAAAAGGTGAGTGATACCTTTATTCATTTGTGGATACTGATGATGTATGTGGGTACTACTTTCGCAATGTGTGGTACAGTAGGGACTAGAAACTTTTTGTTACGGCTAGTCATCTCCTCTATTTCCTGGTAAAGTGAAGTTTATGGTCAACTATGTCTTGTTAAAAGATTACATTAATAACTATTTTCAACTGTGATGCAAGAAAAAGGTGTGAGAGCTTGCCGTCCAGCTGTCATTAAAAAAAAAAAGAAAAAAAGAAAACCACTGTCGACCTATGTTCTTTATACAGTCTTTGTTGAGCTCTGACCTGAAATTGGATGTCGCCATGTCATCAATTACTCTTTATATATAAATGTTCCCTTTACTACAATTGGAGTTGCCTACCACAGTGGGGGACAACAGTTACATTCCCTTTCTCTTTTACTTTAAGTTTATTAATAAATGACAGACAATTTAAAGGGACAAATCGTTCCCTGGGAAATGGAGCCACGTGATTGATTGTTTAATTTGACTTCTTCTTTTTATGTGGGTGCAACTTTGATCGACATGCTTACACACATGCTTCCTGAATTTCTCCTTTTTGTTCCCCTTTCAATTGACGGCATGATTCGTTAAGTTCAACTAAGTCTTTATCTTTTTGTTTAGCGATGTTTCAAAATTGATGTCTTATTTGGTCAGGATTTGTGTAGATTTCACATTTTTAAACTTTAACCTTCATAAATGCCTCCAATAAAAAACCCAGCTGACCCTAGTCAAAGTTTTGACTATGAGTCATGATGAGTGATGTTCAGGTCGACATCTGATCCAAATAGTACACCATGTGGACCATAACCTGCTTCTTGTATGGGGCTTTTGTTTTTGTAGCTGTTCAAATAGGTACTTCTTTAAGGCTGTTATCTGTAGCAATCTGTATATATACGTGTTTCGCCCTGGGATTTTCCTAAGTATTTGGCCCTTGCTCTTTTTTGGAATATATACACCCATTTTTTCATATAAAAATGTTTCTTGTCGGTTCATCTTCGTATTCTTAGATTTTTTTTTGTCCATGGCAAATTGCAGTTACCACTGGCTGAAGATGTTGATTTGGAAGCAATAGCGGATATGACTGACGGATTTAGTGGAGCTGATCTCCAAGCTCTTCTTTCAGATGCACAGCTTGCTGCTGTGCATGAGCTACTGGAAAGTGCTGAGATCAACAAGCCCGACGAAAAGCCTGTGATTAGACATTCATTTTTGAAGTCAGTTGCATCAGTTGCAAAATCATCAGTTTCAGATAGTGAAAAACAGAGGCTGTACAGTATTTATAATCAGTTCTTGGATTCGAAGAGATCTGTGACTGCAAAGGTAGGTCTTTCCTTGTGTTTTTATAGAACCTTTTGATATCACTCTCAATATATATGTGGGCATAACTCTTTCTGTTATTATCATAATTATTAATGTCTATTTTTATTGTTTTCAGTCAAGAGACTCTAAAGGCAAAAGAGCAACCTTGGCCTAAGATGAGCTTCTGCCATCAGGCCATTATGCCCTGCAGGAAGCTGAAGCACAACTAATGCACCAAATGTGGGATTGTTGAGCTTATTTCTATGCAAAAAAAAAAAAAAAAAACTCACAGGAAAGTGTCCCATCACATTTATATTACATGTAGGGACTGCATAGACAGCTTGATTCTACTGCTTTCGCTGCCATAGACCTTGAAGAACTGTGCTGACAGTAATTGTGAGAAAGAGCAACAAAAGTCCAGACTGTATATTATTAGTGAGTTAAAGTCGGCTTTTATAGGTATGCTTTCAGTCTATATCACGAAAACAATTGATTCACTCTCATCATCTCTCCTTGCTCTAAGCTACAGGTCTCAATCTGACAGGCTAATTAGTATGTTTCTTCAGCTTCTTTTCTTCAAAAAAAAAAAAAAACTGTACTTTTTCTGTAAACTGTTGAAGCATTCATTGCCATCTCTTTCTCTAATCCCCCCTCACTCATGTATTGACTTCATATGAAACAGTTCCCTGTTCTACTCTGCTGGTTCCACCATGACTGTCTGCTATCCATTTGCAAGTAACTGTTATCTTCACTCCATCCATGCTTTTAGCCAAAACAGAATTTTCTCCTCCTTCCAGTTTTGAATGCAAAAATAGTTACTCATCTTCCTCTGCTATTAAAATTCTTATCGTTTCATATGACCAGCCCATTTAACAAGTTGTTTATTCTCTCTTATCTTTTTTGTTTTAAAATTGATGTATTTTCTAAAAATCACGTTTCTGTGTACTTTATTACAGTTATTATCAACTGAGAGTCCAGTTTTTAGTAAAATAATATTGTTTGAAACTTGATTTGCATGCCTTCCACTTAAACAATGATAATATGATTATTTGGTATTTATAATTCTAAATTTTCGTTCCACCTCCACCAGCTGTCCGGCGCTCATCCCAGCACCAGTTTAGAGAGATTCAAGGACCACACGGCCGCACTACCCCCAGGTAACCTTTCCCCCAGATCTGAGCACGATTCCAGTAGGGTTTTGTACGGAGGAGTGTTCTAGGGTTTTGAAATCGCACCAGGTTAGAGTGCGCCGATTGGACTGGTGTTTAGAGGGTTTTGTAGGCGGGCAGTAGGCGCTCCTTTGGTGAAAGTTTCAGTGGATTTGGAGGAGTTTGGATTTTTGGAAGTATTTGAGGAGTGTTGACCAGCGTTGACCCGAGCACCCCAGCCACAATGCAGCCTACCGCGGACCAAGAGACCCCAGCTGTTTTCGCCAGCAGGTACGCAGCATTTCTGAGGCAGGAGATGTACGGGACTCCGTACATTAGCAGGGACTTCCTGCGCGAGGTCGGACTGGAGGACCTCATTGTGGAGAGGCTGGCGTTAGCAGGCTGGGAGGCGCTGTTGGAACTCAACAGCGCATCAGACAAGGAGGATACGTGCGAATTTTTAGCATCGCTCGAGGCGGACAACCGGGAGATCAGGTACAGACATAGGGGCGTCTGGTACATTGCCTCAACTAAGAGGCTGAAGCGCACACTAAGGTGCGCTAAGGTGCGCGAGGCAGACTTGGACACGCACACCAACCAGGAGGCTTGGCGCGAGATGGCGACCGGGCCAGTCTTTGCCGCGGGGCGCAGCAGGGGACGAGAGCTGCGTGACCCGTGGATGTTCTACCTGAGGCGCCTGGTCGCTTATGCAGTCATCGGGCGATTTAATGGTGCGCCCAAGATCAACCTCCTGGACTTGAACATCTTGAAGGGGCTGTATTACGGAAGGAGGGTGCCATTTGTTTCGGACATGGTGGTCCACTGGAGCCGGGTCAGCCCAAGGGGACCGCTGACCTGCGGAGGGATAATTACGCACCTGCTGCGGGCGTTACATGGAGAGCCCGAGGTGCCAGATCACACAATGGTGCCGGCTGTCCTGCTAGACCGCGCCCACATGCTGCAGATCAGAGCGGTAGCTGTGAAGGATGATGACACATTGGAATGGTGTTACCGTCTGCAGCCGGCCAGAGTGCCGCGACCAAGAGCAGAAAGCAGTGCGCGGGCAGCAGGAGCTGCGCAGGAGATGGAGGAGGACGAGGCCCCAGAGCCAGTTGTGCCTCCAGTCAGGCGCGCGAGGACCCGCGCGCAGACTGGAGCGCACCAGAGGGCCCGTGCACCACAAAGGGAGCCAGTTACCATTTCCATCGAGGATTCTCCCCCTCGTGCACGCGGAAAGCGCCCAAGGACCGAGGCTGAGGAGGCGCCTGAGGAAGCATCAGCCGAGCAGCGCATGATGTTTAACGTCATGCGTGTGCTCGAATACTTAGCGCCAGAGGGGGCGGACTTAAGCATGAGCCCACCATCAGGGTGGCAATTTGGAGACGCAATTCCCCCTCTCCTCAGCCTGCACCGACCACCTCCAGGTTCCCCCAGTGAGCCACATCAGCCAGACAGCCCTCCTCAGCCCCCAGTATATCCAGCAGCACCCTCTCCAGTACCAGTACCAGCACCAGCCCCAGCGCCAACCACAGAGTCCGCCCCTGCACCAGAGCCAGCACCAGCAGCCCCAGCACAGGAACCCACCCCTGAACCAGAACAAGTACCCGCACCTTCCCCTGCCCAGCCGTCCATTCCAAGGTCCCCTATAGCCGAACCCACCATTAGCACCAGCTCAGACTCGCTATGGGACCGCATTTCAGAGGATGACGGCGAGGCGCAGCCTGTCGCCCTATCAGTTGTACCGCCTTCCTCCAGCTCCGAATATGTGACGGATTCTTCAGAGGAGGAGGCGCATAGTTCAGCGGCCGCGTCCAGCTCAGATGACCTCTAGAGCTGCGGGGGGGGGGGGGGGGGGGGGGGCGCATCATTTCTTTCGGGTGGTGTCCATTTTCCTTTATATGATGAACTTTATTTTGATATTCTATTGCTATATTTGTGTGCTGAACTCTTGTGCTACATATTTTGTGCCCCTATGCTATATTCTCTTGTTTGCGCTACCCATATTGCGCCGTGCGCTATCAACTGTTTTTAGTATATTTTTTTTCATTTTTTCTGCTCCTGTTAGTTGGGATATACAGGGGATGTGGAGTTGACAGAAACGCTCTAGAGAGGCGGTTAGTCGCTCGCGCTTCAGAGGAGAGGTATATGGTCGAGAGCGCGAGTGGAGGCCTGTGCTTCGCGACCTTCGGAACAAGAGAGCGCGCTCAGTCACGCAGATGCCGAAGGCGAAATACCCAAAGCGTGGCGAGGTGGGAAAACAGACCACCTTCCCTCTGGTAGTCGAGCCAAGGAAGGCGGGCGCGGGTGTAAACGCGTGCGCCGACCTGCGCAGATAGACCCAGGAGGGAGAGCGGGGCGGTGTTCCATAGCTGTTATCCGGAGGCCGAGACTGGAACCGTTCTGAGAAAGATAGGAACCATAGACAAAGCTGTACAAAAGAAAAAATATCAGCAGATGATATGCGCTACAAAAGAATCAGCATGCGCACTGATGAGCACTAGCGTGCGCAGAAATCCACAAAGAAAATCATCAAAAAATCTTGAGTTCCCAGGAAGTGCGCGGAAGAATCACGCATCGGAAGAAGCTTGCACTGTTAACCATATACCCATCCTCGGGGCAAGAGCTGACAACCTGGAGCCTATGAAGAGCTATCTCCCAGCCATCCGAAATGACTTTCATCCCAGCTGAGAGGTAGTGAATTTCGAAATTACTATACTTAAAACTGTTGAGAGCAGCTGTGCGCAGGTGGTAGAGCAGCGCAAGGCGTTCAGTAGCGCAGACCGCGCCAGAGTGCAAGACTGTGCGCTAGACTCCAGAGAGGTAATTGTATCCGTGCTTGAGTGCTTGTTCGAGGACGAACAAGGGGCAAGTGTGGGGGGTTTGATAGAGCCTATTTATACGCATTATTTAGATCAAAACCCTATGCTTGTTTGCATTATTTTGTGTACAAGATTACTGGTTTCCAGTGTTTTTGTATTTCAAGGCAAAACAAGGGCCTAAATCGGATACGCGCTAACATGCAGCGTTTAGGACGCGCATCACACAGCCTGCGGAGCTAGCGGCGCAAACAGAAGAAATTGGCAGAGCCGACCACGGTGCGCTAACCGATTGCGCTAAGCAGCATGCCGTGCGCCAGGCGCAGATGATGGTGTTTCCAAATCCTGACACGACCAGATTTGGAAGTTGCCAAGGATGAGCCTCTGAGCAGTATATAAAGAAGAGAAGGAGGCTAGGGTTAGAAGACACAATTCATACATTCGACATCACGGCACAGTTCGTACACCAAGGAGGCGCTGCGCACCAGGACTGGAAAACACACGAGCTTGCTGAGAGGACTGCGCTAGCCGACTGCGCCCGCCAAGACCACAACCTGCACGCACTGTTTGCTATTGTTCTCTTGGATACTATAGTTATTATTTACTGTTTCTATGATGTTTATCACTAGCATGTCTAGCTAAACGCTTAGTATCGAGTGGACATGAATCTATGAGTATTTCCTTTGAGACTTGCGCTTAATGCATAGCTTGCTTGCTTATATTAATTCTGTGCACATTACTGGCAGCTTGTTGCATGAGTAGGGGAAGCCTTGAACCGCAATCCTACTCTTGTCGCTTGTTGTTGTTTGTTAAACTAGTTGAATAGCCTGACGGTGCCAACTAGGAGTAACGCGCTAGGATAGGCAATTACTACCTTGATCGGATTCGTAGTTGTTTAGTCTAGTGCAAGAATTAATAGCACATGAACTTTGATCGGAACATGCGCACGTGTTAGGAAGCCTTGACCGGACACTAACTTAGGCAAAATCAAGCTATAGACATTTAGAGTCAATGATAAGGCATGCACTCATAGAGGATTGTCTGCGCCGATACTTCTCATAGTCACAGTACCTAATCTCTATTGCCTGCGCACGTCTGGTGCAATTCCCTACGTTTTACAACTGTTTACTCGCGCACTGCGCAACCCAATCACTCACCCCCCAATCTTCGTAAGTGTAGGTCACTGGCTAAAACTGAACTGCTTGCTCCCTGTGGAGATCGACCCTTACTTAACCGCTGTACTAGTGGAAGAGGAAGGAATTAATTTGACGCGCACAACGACGCGCGATCAGTACGCCTGATTCCACAATCAGGAAGATTACAACCGAAATGAATGTATCTGAATGAATCATTTACACATTTACCAATTCTATTTATACCTGTAGTTCTATTCCTATTACATCAATGTCTGTACTTCAAGTAGCTCCCATTCCTTCTCTTCGCGACTTGTTTCTTCGCTCATAAACTTGCTTGAACTCTGGACGTTGTTCTTGTGCCTGAGATTGCCTATCACATACCTTTTTTCCTTTTCAACAGAATTTAATCTTCTCGCTAACACTTCCATAACCAATGTGAATAACAAATGCTCTAAAAAATAATCCTTTAGGTTTCCATTAATCAATAAAGAAAACCTTGCTGAAGTAACACAAGCCATAATTCATTTGGTAAAAATATGAGGGAAGCCAAACTGCACCAACACATCCCTTAAAAAGTTCCAGTCCACCATGTCGTAAGCTTTGCATATATCAACCTTAATGATACATCTACTAGTAGCATTCTTTCTATTGTATTTTGAAATGAGCTCTTGGGCCATACAAATGTCGTGAACAATATTTCTGCCTAGCACAAAAGCTGATTGGGAATCCTCTATTAAAGTAGGTAACACACACTTCAATCTGCTAGCAAGAATAGACGCAATAATTTTATGAATGGCATTGCAGCAGCTTATTAGACGGAAATCCTTTGGGGAGTTAGGATTTATAACTTTGGGCACCAAAGCGAGGTAGGTTGAGTTTATGCCCTTGGGCAATTTAGCATCCACAAAAACTGTCTAATTGACTCAAAAATATCCACGCCACATTTGTTCCAAGAAGCTTTGAAAGTTTCAGCATTGTATCCATCTGAAACAGCTGCCTTATTGTTAGAAAGATTTTGCATAACCTCATTCAAGGTAACCTGCCTAGTTAACTGCATGCAGTCACTCTCCCTAAACTTTAGACCTCCTTCAAACAGTGTGACATTAACTTTAGAACCCCTAAAATTCCCATTCAACACTTCCTTGAAATATTTAAGGAAGCCTTTATTTATAACCATAGGGTCAAAAGACGTGCTGGCATCGAGAGGCTTAATAGAACAAATTCTGTTTCTACTTCTTCTACCTTCAATAACTGCATGAAAATATTTTGTATTCAAGTCTCCTTCTCTGGCCCATTTTATTCTTTCCCTCTGGCAGTTAAACAAAAACTAAGATTTCAAGATCTTTCTGAAGTTCTGAACAGTAATAGCTTCTCTGGCACTCAACAACTGATCAATTGGGTTATCCTTAAGGTCATTCTGAATTTTTGACAGGTTCTGCTCAACTCTACCCATACATTCATATCTTGTCTATACCCCCTCATGTCATATTTCAATGAAAAAATTTAATATTCTTCAGTTTCTTTTGGAGAGAAAACAAGTTCCCACAATTTGGCCCCCAATTTTTATCTAAACAACCTTTTAACTGTCCAGAAACTTTGGAAACGAAACCAAGACCCTCTAGACGGCTGAGGAACAATTTTGATGATGGCTGGTGAGTGATCTGAGATACCCGGTTCAAGGAAAAAATCAACTGCCAAGGGAAAAGCATCTTGGAAATATTTATTAGCTAGTGTTCTATCCAGCTTATACCAAACCAGATGTACCAATTCCCTATTGTATGCAAAGTCCTAAGCTCACAAAAATTTCTCAACTCCACAGTATTTGAATGTCCCCATTCAATTTTTTATTTTGGCTAAGCATATAATTTAGGTCACCACAGACTGCCCAAGCTCCTTTCTCCCTGATAATCACCTCAATCCAAAGATTTATTCTGTCACTAGGTCTATTAAATCCATATACAAAACCCACTAACACCCTGAATGCCAGAGCAAAAAATTCGTATTTGGAAGACCTCCAGATTCCATAACAACAAAATTCTAGATTTGCCATTTTGATCAACACTAAAATTTAACAATTTCCACTTGGAAGATGGACTACACTGCCTAGCAAATCATCAGCTGCCTCTAACACATCAATAAAACCAATTTGAAATTATTCAAATGACGTACCTCATTTTGTTAGAGCTCTTTTATATTCGAGCTAGCTATACTATACTGGTCATTTAACTCATTTGCGTTTTTGTCAAGGCTGTGACTCATATTCATTTCAGGGTCTTCTCTATTAGTTTTCTTTTTCTTCTTCTTGTGCCATTTCTTTTTTACCTCAGTAAAAGGTTCTTCTGCATCTTCCTTCCCTTGCCTGAATGTCACTTACCTTGTTCATGATGCTGCCCTCATTCTCCTCCCTACCCATTTCTTTTGAATCTTTATAATCCTTCCCAATTGATTCTTTGTATGCACTGTTACTCATCTCAATCACTTTAACTGTACTCTCAGGGACAGTAGCCAACGGATTAGCATGGGCGGGAGCCCTTTTTTCAGCTGGGTCTTTGTTCCCCGTCATCACTTTGTTGATCAGATTCTATATCAAAATCTGCATATTATGTGATTAATTTCGAGGTATTTTGAGTTCTTTCGAGCTTATATTTGCTAAGGATGGGTTATATATATTAAATATAGTGTGTTTACGTTAAAGTTGAATAGAAATGATGTTATATATAGATTAATGGTTCAATAGTTATGATATGTTAAAAATCATGTGATATAATACGCATGTATGTTGGATTGAGTTAGTAAGTTTCTATATGTATGTATGTTGTATTTTTATATAGTTGAATACGTTAGATTTGGGTAATCCATGTCACATGGTATAATTAGTTTAAATTTTAGTTTTTTATTGTTAAAATAATTGCTTTAACTTGTTTATTTGGTATATTATTTGTAGGTGTTACACACAAAAATTTGAAAACATCGAAACCATCCAATGGTTATGGCGAATTTGAAACACTAGACATGCCTGTAATGGATAAGTTTGACTGAAATGAGATGAAATTCTTAGATCAACTGATACAGATGATGTATTTATGGTTTCAGAACTCTAACTCGTATGGAATATCCCAGGATTCAGTGATGTGTCAGCATGAGATGCAAACGAACCCGATGATGAGTACCTAGGTAGAAGATATGGACAATATGAGACAACTGGGGTGGGAAGGACATTTAGCAGAAAAGTTGATGCAATTTATGCCGTGCAGAGTACTTCATATTGAATCGCGTTGAATATGCGACCAATGAATCAGACTCTCATATATTAATTCTTCACTGTCGGGAGGGAGAGTATAATTGTCCCTGGCAGATTCAAATAATGAAGAAAAAGAACTCATCGTTTTGAGAGGTCATAAAATACCGATGGGACCATACATGCAACACTGACTTTATCGCTAAAGAGAATGTCCACCTCACGAGGCATTTCATAGCCATGGAAATCGGCGACGTCATTAGTGAAAGATTGAGATTTTCACCCGCTAAAATCAGAGCTCGAATCTTCAAGGATTATGGTTTGGAAATACGATATTTGAAAGCATGACAGGCCAAACAACAAGCTTTTATGCACTGTAGGCCCATGTTGTGCATTGGTGGAATTCGCTTTGAATGAAAAGTATGACGTCAAGTTGCTTGTAGCTGTTGCACTGGACGCGAACAACCACATTTTGCCGCTTACATTTGCTTTGATTCAGAGCGAGAATAACTCTAATTGGAAGTGGTCATGAAGTGCATGCGAGAGGGGGTAACAGATCGCGACGAGTTGTGCGTGATTTCAGATCGTCATAATGGAATACTGAATGCAATGCAGTAACCTGAATGGATCACTCCTCGAACTCACCACTGCATTTGTATTAGACACTTCAGAGCAATTTCAATGGGAAAGTGAAGGATTCTTCTCTAAAAAAAATAGGTCATGTGGCACACCAGAGACAGAAGATAAAATTTGATAGGGAGTATAAAGAGTTGAAGAATCTCTTGCAGGATAAATCATAAGTTGTGAATTGGTTGGACAATGTTCCTTAGAGCAAGTGGTTATTTGCCTACGACGAGGGTGGTAGACGGTGGAGTTCTATGACGACAAATGCTTCAACAATATTTTAAAGGGTGGCCGAGACCTCTCAATTTGTGCTCTTGTCAAATTCACTTTCATGCAGTCCAACGCATATTTTTGCAAGCGGCGAGATACGTATCAGAGCTGTGTTGGAATGTTTCCATCGAAGATAGACCTGAAGATGAGGGAAATTAGAGGGAAAGCAAACTATCATCGAGTACAGGTTTTTGATGCGGCAAGAGGCGTTTTCAAGTTCCAATTGCAAGGAAGCATCATATTCATGCAGTGAAGTTACAACAGGGTAATTGCACGTGCGGAAAATAGGAGGCCTTCCAATATCCATGTGATGGTCGTCTGTAAAAATGAAAGTATCTCGTATACTCAATCTGTGAATCATCACTATACCCTCGAGACATACTTAGCGACATTTATGTGTCGTAATTACCACACATTAATTTTCATAATTTTGAATGGTCATAAATTATACAAAAGCTAACTAATTGAGTATATGGGATACTCTCACTTTTACCTATGGGCATCACATGACTGCATGGATAGTGAAAGGCCGCCCATTTGCTGCACGTGCAATTACTCTCTTGTAACTTCACCACCCTTTAAAATGTTGTTGAAGCATTCGCTGGCATTTGTCGTCATAGAATCCCACCGTCTACCACCCTCGACGTAGGCTAATGACCACTTGCTCCATGGAACATTGTCCAACCAATTCACAGCTTTTGGTTTATCCTGCAAGACATCCTTCACCTTTTTATACTCCTTATCAAATTTCATCTTCTGTAGCTGGTGTGCCATATGACCATTTTTTTAGGAAGAATCTTTCACTTTCATATTGAAATTACTCTGCAAGTGTCTAATACAAATGCGATGGTGAGCTCAAGGAGCGATCCATTCAGATTCCTCCATTGCCTTCAGTTTTCCATTGTGATGATTTGAAATCACGCACAACTCGTCGTGATTCGTTACCCCCTCTCGCATGCACTTCATGAACCATTTACAATTATAGCTATTCTCGCTTTCAACCAAAATAAATGTAAGCGGCAAAATGTGGTTGTTCGTGTTCAGTGCAACAACTACAAGCAACTTGCCGTCATACTTTCCATATGAGTGGATTCTGCCAATGTACAACACGGGCTTACAGTGCGTGAAAGCCTGAATTGATGTGTCAAATGCTCAGAATACCCGATTTATTATCATAAAAATATTTTCTTTATCGCGGGTATGATGCCACTTCACGAAGGTTCCTGGGTTAGAATCCTCCAACGTCTGCATAAAATGTGGAAGCTCTCTAAATGACTCATCCCAATGCCCAAAAAACGTTTATCAAAGCTTGTTGTCTAGCCTGCCATGCTTTTAAATACCGTATTTCCAAACCATAATCCTTGATGAATCGAACTCTTATTTCAACAGGTGAAAATCTCTATCTTTCACTAATGACGTCGCCGATTTCCATGGCTATGAAATGCCTCGTGAGGTGGACATTCTCTTTAGCGATAAAGTCAGTGTTGCATGTATGGTACCATCGGTATTTTATGACCTCTCAAAACGATGAGTTCTTTTTCTTCATTATTTGAATCCGCCAGGGACAATTAGTCTCTCCCTCCCGACAGTGACGAATTAACATATGAGAGTCTGACTCACTGGTCGCATATTCAACGCGATTCAATATGGAGTACTTCTGCACGACATAGATTGCATCAGCTTTTCTGCTAAATGCCCTTCCCACCTCAATTGTCTCATATTGTCCATATCTTCTACTCCGGTATTCATCATCGGGTTCGTTTGCATCTCATGCTGACACATCACTGAATCCTGGGATATTCCATACGAGTTGGAGTTTTGAAACCATAAATACATCATCTGTATCCAATTGGTCTAAGAATTTCATCTCATCCCGGTCAAACTCATCCATTACATGCATGTCCAATGTTTCAAATGTCGACATAACCATTGGGTCTGTTTCGATATTTTCTGTGTGTGTAACACCTACAAATAATATAACAAACAATTAAACAAACGAATTAAAGCAATTATTTCAATAATAAAAAATTTAAATTTAAATCTGAAATTCGCAGCACCTCTGAGTTGCAGATAGTGAACAAGCAGTTGCTATAGCACACTCTTGTACACCCAAATCTGATGCAACAAGATAGAACAAAGAACAAAGGTTTGTTCACCCAGTTCGGCCAATCTGCCTACGTCTGGGAAGGGCTGAATTCCAACCCTTAATCTACTAGTTTCCCAGGTCCATAGTACAACACGGTTCGACGCAACGCAACCTATGCTACCTGACCTAAACTAGTCACACAATCAGAACAAGCTCTGACTTGTGTATTGCACACCTACACACTCGAATTAATCTAGAATAGCTACAACTCTGATCCCACAGACTCAGCCAATTCTAATTAATTTGCTATAGCACCTGCTGTAGCACACAGCTGGTACCAAAACAGTCCGCATCGCTCCAAGCCTTTTGCTGAGCCGATCGAACCTCTCCACAAGCGCTGCACACTCTGGAGCACTCCCCCTCACTCAGTGACCACCTGTCACTAGTGAGTTTAGCCGACCAGTCACTTGACCGAGTTCGTCCACTCGTCAATACCTCTGCGGCCTCCCTTGATCAACTAACAAGCAACCGCTGCTCTGAATTGGCTTCCTGATCAAGCTATGATCAGACTCTGCAAGCCCTGATCACACTCTGCTTCAATCATCTTAGCTCTGTGCTCACGCTCTGCTCTCGGTGATGATCGAAGATTCTCGCACTTGAATTCTATCCTCTCAGTATTCTGTGTATGCTCTCGTGTTTGCTCTCTTCGATTCGATACTCTTGACGCTCTGAGCAGCCTCCTTTAAATAGGAACACCCAATTCCACCATTCCCAGTTTTAGCAATTTCCTCCAAAGAACAATATCTCCTAATTTGTAGGAGATTAGATTAGATTTGCAAATCTAATCTTCTACAAACAAATCTTCTCCTCCATATGGGAATCTCCACTGGAATATTCTCTCTGAGAATTTAGGAACTCCCTTGATGCTAATGGATGCACTGCCAAGCTCCTTTCCACGAAGATCCGAGGCTGCTGTTGACGAGCAGATGCTACAGCTTCCTGAACCAGCTCCTGCTATAGCAGCAGCTTATTCAGCCGCTTGTTCACTCGTGCTGGTTTTGTCAAAGACTGCCATACTGCATCATCAAAATCAATTATATCATGTGACATGGATTACTCAAGCTATATCTAACTATATAAAAATACAACGTACATACATATACAAACATATGAACTCAATTATATCTAATTCTATCAAATTCACACATATTTAACACGGATATAACCAACATACATACACAAACATATTATATCACAAGATTTTTAACATATCATAACTATTGGACAATTAACCTACTGAGAACATCACTTCTATTCAACTTTAACTAAACATACTATATCTAACATATATAACTCATCCTTACCACAATATAAGCTCCAAAAGCACTCAAAATACTTCGGAATTAATCACACGATATGCAGAACGGATGGAGAGTGAACGGAAAGAGAGAAGCTGCTTGGGAGAGGAGAAATGAGGACGCATCAAATGTTATCAACAATTGCTCGGTATTAACATGACTAGTATCATATATTTTTTATGAGACCGGTCTTAGCATGACCGGTCTCATTAAGAAGCGGAGCATTTCAGAAACTAATTTATCTTATTCTTCGTGAAACCATCGGTGCGAATCAGTGTCCCAATAGAGCTAGCAAGCTTGCTTAAGAAATCTTCTTTCCGCCAATGGGTGGCAAGGCCCGGCAGCCTTACCCAAACTGGAAGAGAACATACACTTTCTGAGTTTAGTTGATGTCCGGTGACCAATGTCTTAGGACCAAAGGTTTGCTGTCAAAAGACCACGGACCCAATTCTAGAATGTAATTTCTTTTTTTCAACCGACGCAAACTTAAACAGTAAAATGCCTGGTTTGAGCTGGGCAACCTGAACTGTGTTTTCCTTTCCCCATTAGGCTCTCACTAACCCTAACATCCTCCTCAAAGTCAGTATAGTCCCGAAGCCAAGCCCTACCAGAGACCAAGTCCATTCTGCCCCCGCGTCCGCCCATTCCTCCACGGAGAAAGGAACTTCATCTGCTCCTACCAGCTCCGAACGAAATATCAGATCAACATCGGCTTCGGCAGATCTAGTAGCCTCGTTCTTTTGCTGCCAGAACTCCCTAGCTTTGTCCTCAAAGCCATTGACCTTCTCAACATTGGCCATCACGGAGTCACCCTCACCCAGCTGTAATAGGATAATAGCAGGTTTAATATTTTGTCGTGGTTTAAACTGTTTTAGTGGTTTAATTGTTCTGTGGTTGGACCGAACAATTTATAGTATGTAAGCTTCTACATTCCTTTAGCAGAGACTCAATCAAATATTGCTTTTTACCCAAATCCCCTTCTCTCCGTTCGCTGCTCATCTGCTCCAATCCCTCGAGGTGATATTTAGATTCTACAAATCATCTTCTGGGTTGAGTGGTCCTCCCCTTGATATCTTGGTGATATTTAGGTGGGCTGTTATTGATTATTCATCCGATCACATTGGTATCAGATTCAATATTTTGGGACCTCTATGCATGGCCGAAACAAGGAACCAATCTCTTATCGAGATGAACCGTCAGCTGGAAGAGGTTCGCAAACAATCCAAGGATCGTAGTAAGGAACTCAAAGATGAGCTCGTCAGAATCAAGGAGCTGCTACAAAGCTTCCACCTGCAAAAATCACAACGAACAGACCCATCCCCACCGCTTGACCCTGGCAATTCGTCGATGGGAGGTTCTTACCCGTTAGATAGACAAACGGACACGCCTGATGCGCATGGTGTCAAAAACCCTAACTTCATCAAGGTCTTTGATCGCGCGTCGTCGTGCGCGTCAAATATAATCCTTCCTCTCCCACTAGTACAGCGGTTAAGTAAGGGTCGATCTCCACAGGGAGCAAGTAGTAAGTCTTTAGCTAGTAACCTACACTTACGAAGACGGGGGGTTGTATGAGTGATTGGGGGTTTTGCGCGATGCGCGAGTAGCAGTGAATATCGTAACGCAGGAAAGTGCACTAGACGTGCGCAAGCAGTATAGATGAGATACTATGTTTATGAGAAGTACTGGGCAGACAATCCTCTATGAATGCATTCCTTATCATCGACTCTAAATGTCTATAGTTTGTGTCTTACTTGGGTTAGTGTCCGGTAAAGGCTTCCTAACACACGCGCATGTTCCGTTCAAAGTTCATGTGCTATTAATCCTAGAACTAGACTAAACAGCTGCGAATCCTGTCACAGTAGCAACTGCTTACCCTAACTCGTTACTCCTAGTTGTCACGATAAGTTTGCGGTTCAAGGCTTCCCCTACTCATGCAACTAGTTTAACATAGGACAAGCAAGCAACACAAATAGGATTGCGGTTCAAGGCTTCCCCTACTTATGCAACTAACTGTCTCAGTATGCGCAGGATTAATACAAATAAGTAAACTACGCATTAAGCTCAAGTCTCAAAGGTAATACATCATAGATTCATGCCCGACCAACACTAAGTGTTTAGCTAGACATGCTAGTGGTAAACATCATAAAATAGTAAATAACAACTACTGTATCAGAGAAAACGGTAGCAAATAGTGCGTGCAGTGTCTTCTCTTGGCTGGCGCAGTCGGCTGGCGCAACTCTCCTTGACAGGTCCGTGTGTTTTCCAGTTCTGCCGCGCAGTGCCTCTGGAATGCCACTGAGTGATGATGTTACGATCCCGTGAAACCCTAGACTTTCTTTGTTTAAATAGTGCCCAGGAAGTTCATCTTTTGGCAACTTCCAAATCTGGTCACTGGGACTTTGCGCCTGGCGCACGGCATTGATTGGCGCAATCGGGTAGCGCACCTCTGCTGTCTTTCGCCATTTCTTCTTTTGTTTGCGCCGCTATCTCCGCAGGCTGATCTTTCACTCCTAGAACGCTGCCTGTTAGCGCGTATCCGACTCGAGGACTCGTTTTGACCTGATACACAAAAACATTGGAAACGAGTAATCTTGCTCATGAAATATTGCAAACAAGCATAGGGTTATGATCTAAATAATGTGTACAAATAGGCTCTATCAGTCTTCCAAGATAAACCCCGTGCTCCGCTACTCCCTGGTAATCTGGCAACCCATATTTCAAGAGTTGAGTTTCCGAAATTTGATGGCACTTTCCTCAAGGAGTTTTTCCTCTTGGATAGCACATAGCCTAAGCTAAAAGTTTGAATAGCATCACTACACATGGAGGGTAAGTCATTACGATGGCATCACAATTATATGAGTAATCGCTTTGATCATTTCCCTTCATGGCCGGAGTATGTTATCGCTATCTCTACTTGTTTCGAAAAATTGTTCGACTATCCGTTGGCAGACTTTGTTAGCCTCAAACAATCAAGTGATTCCGTTGAAGACTTTTCGGATAAATTTGAATGTGCACTCACCAGAATGACACTGTCAGGTCCTCTTGCCTTGAGCATTTTTTCTAACCAACTTGTACCCTCATCTTGCTTTACATGTTAGGCAGTTTAATGCCACTACTGTGGCTGAGGCAGCAAGAATCGCTAGGCTACATGAGTCTTCCCTACAACAGACCCCACTTAAATACTCCAGAGCCCCCTTCAATCCTTACCAAAAATCTAATACACCATCCTCATTCCATCCCAAAAACCCACCCTCTGCCATTTTACCATCACGTGAAACCCCACGCCCATCCCCAATCAAAGCTTCATACATGGCCCCGGCCATCTGAAAGACCAACTAAATGATTTTCATGCGAAGAGATGCAGGAGCGTAGGACCAAAGGTCTCTGCATGTTTTGTGATGAGCCCTATTCCCTTGGACACCACTTAAAGCACAAGCGTTCCCAGATTTACATCATGGAAAGTGTGGAAAATGATGCCTCGGATGATGAGGATTTATAAAAAGAAGAGGAATTTAATGAAGATGTGCGAGGTAGTTCCCCTAAAATTTCTGTTAATGCTCTAGATGGCCTCACGACTTTCAACTGTATGAGGGTTGTAGGGCAGCATGGTAAAAGGAAACTATACATGCTTATTGATCCAAGAAGTACATATAATTTCATTGATCTAAAGATTGCCAAAGATCTGGGTTGTTTTCTAGAATCTGTTCAGCCTATACCAGTTGCTGCTGCAAACGAAAATAATATGATTTCTTCTTATTGTTGCACCAACTTCTCTTGGAAAGTACAAGGTTATACTTTCACGACGGATGTCAGAACACTTCCTTTGGATGTTGCGACTTGGTTTTAGGTGTCTAATGGTTCATTACGCTTGGCCCTATTTAGTAGGATTTTTTTAACCTTCTGGTGGAATTTACCTACGGAGATCAATAACATGTCTTAAGAGGAGTAACCAAGACTAGCTGCAAATTGTTCAAAGGAAGTAGTCTCAACAAACTGATTTTGAAAGGCCCTCAGATTGCTCTTTTACAAGTTCAAGAAATTCAGGATGTTAAAAATTTTGATTTATTTTCAGAAACTTAGGGATTTCTATCACATATTGCTATAAAAGGAACTAGTATGAGCAATGATATTGTGCTCTAGAAGCTGATATCTTCTTTTTCTGATTTGTTTGAAAAGCCATCACAGTTACCACCGTTTCATGAAGGTTTTAATCATCAAATACCATTAATCGAAGGTGCTACACCAGTTAACCAAAGACCATACAGGTATTCAATCTTTTAAGTGTTTTTGTGACTCTTGTAACTGTGATGTAGAGGTTGCTGAAGCAGGTCCTGGTTCAATCTTTTGAGTGTTTTTGTGACTCTTCTAGCAGACTTGTATCTGGCCATGTTGCATTCATCTTCACTCAGCTCTTTCTCATCTTCACTTCCACTGGCAGAGAGAGCATTCTTTTTCATCCGTTTGCTGGTGCAGTTGATTTGTCGATGACCGTAGCCTGCGCAATTCCAGCATTGGACTCCTTTCTTCACTTCTTTCTTTCCGTCTTCACTCTGAGCCGGTTCCTTTCCTTTCCTTTGATTTTCTCCACCTCTTCTGAATTTTCGTGAGGATGAGCTTTGTCTAGTTCTTGAGTCCATGTTTTTCAGAAGTTTTCCTAGGTTCTTGACAATCATACTCAGCTGCTCCTCTGAACCTGTCTGCTTGATTTCTGCTTCAGCTTTCAATCCAATGTTCTTATCCTTAGGAGTGATGTCTCCTTTAACCAGCTTCATCTCAAATTGTTTGAGAGACCCCATCAGCTCTTCCAACCTCGTGAATCTGACATTTTGTGCTTCTTCAATGGCTGTCACTTTCATGTCGAATTTTGTGGGCAATGATCTGAGAACCTTTCGGATAAGCTTTTCTTCAGGGATGGGCTCTCCAAGAGCATGAGCTTCATTTGCAAGATCACAGAGTTTAGCATTAAACTCAGTGACTGTTTCTTCATCCAGCATCCTCAGATTCTCAAATTGTGTGGCAATAATCTGGAGTCTTGATAGCTTCACCCTATCAGTTCCTTCATGGGCAGTTTGCAGAATCTCCCATGCTTGCTTGGCCAAATCACAGTTTGATATCAACCTGAAATTGTTAGCATCAACTGCAGCAAAAATTGCATTCAAAGCCTTTGAATTACCAGTTGCTGCAGCATCTTCTTCAACAGTCCTGAAATTTCAAGTGTCTCTACTTATGCAGATTCGTGAACTAGCAGTTGCTGCAGCACACTCTTGTTCACTTAAATGTAGGCACAGCAGACAATGAATAGGACACAGATTTGTTCACCCAGTTCGGCCAATCTGCCTACGTCTGGGGAGGACTATTCTCCAGTCCTCAATCCACTCAACCAAAGGTTCAGATCACACTAGGTTACAACTCACGCAACCTATGCTACTTTAACCCCGTGTGGACTACTCAACACAATCAGAACAAGCTCTGATTTGTGCCAGCACACCCTCTACAATATGTCAGTCTAGAATAGCTACAATCCTCTTCAAGAACTCAGCCTATTCTAGCCTACACTACTCAGCAGGGTTGCTGCAGCAACAGCTGTAACACCAGCTGAAGCACTCTGTCCGCGTCGCTCCAAGGCCTCCTGCCGAGCCGATCGAACCACTCCAAGAGCGCTGCACACTCTGAGTAACTCCCCCTCACTCAATGACCACCTGCCACTAGTGAGTTCTTCCGCACGAACCTCGACCGAGCCTTCCACCCGTCGGCTCTCCCGCGGCTGCCTTTGATCAACCAATAAGCTCCACAGCTCTAAATTGGCTTCCAGACCAAAGCACGAATCAGTCTCTGCAAGACCTGACTCTCTTCTGCAATACGCACCACAGCTCTGCGCTCAACGCTCTGCCCGTGTGTGTTGATCGAAGAACAACTTCCGTAGCACACCCAGAAAAACCTATCTCTGAATTTCGTGTCTACGCTCGTGTATCACTCAGCTTCGATCACCCTCTTCAGCCCTCAAACCTTCTGCTTAAATACCCTCACCACTTTAAGCAATTTCCAGGTTTAGGCCATAATCCCACAAGATCAATTATCTCCTAAAATCTAGGAGATTAGATTTGATTAATATCTTGAAGCATATCTCCTTCTCTGACTGATAATCCTTGCTGAAATATGCTCAGCAGCATTTTAGAAATTCTTCTAAGCACTTTCACAAAGCTGCCAAACCTTCAAAACTCACCCAGCACAAAACTGTTATTCGGACAGTTGAACTAGCTCTTGAACCAGCACCTGCTGCAGCATCCCCTGCTGCATCTGTTGCTGGTTTACTTCTGCTGTATACTTCTGCTGACCTCCTTGATTGATTGAGCTGCAGCAGCTCCTTGTTCACTCATGCTGGTTTTGTCAAACACTGCCATACTTGCATTATCAAGTCCACTGCTCTTCAGGTTTTATTCTTGTCACTCCTTGCTCATCTATGGTGATTGGGGGAGACCACTGAACTACAACAGCTCTCCATGTCTTCTCGTCAATGGCCCTAAGAAAAGCCTTCATCCTAGCTTTCCAATAACCATAATTGCTCTCTTCCAATAGTGGAGGTCTACTTGTGCTCTGTCCTTCCTTCATTGTCTTGGCTTCTTCAGAGACACTGTAGGATCTTTTAACTCTGTGTGTCGAGTTTCCGCTCTGATACCAATTAAAATTTCACAGTGTCTCAATCCGGCAGATTTGTGAACAAGCAGTTGCTGCAGCACACTCTTGTTCACTAGAATTAATCTCAGCAAGCAACAAACAATGCACAAGTTTGTTCACCCAGTTCGGCCAATCTGCCTACGTCTGGGGAGGACTATTCTCCAGTCCTCAATCCACTCAACCAAAGGTTCCAAGTACACTAGGTTACAACGCACGCAACCTATGCTACTCAACCTCTTGTTGACTACTCAGCACAATCAGAACAAGCTCTGATTTGCGCCAGCACACCCTCTACAATATGTCAGTCTAGAATAGCTACAATCCTCTCAAAGAACTCAGCCTATTCTATCCTACACTACTCAGCAGGGTTGCTGCAGCAACAGCTGTAACACACAGCTGAAGCACACTGTCCGCGTCGCTCCAAGGCCTTCTGCCGAGCCGATCGAACCACTCCAAGAGCGCTGCACACTCTGAGTAACTCCCCCTCACTCAGTGACCACCTGTCACTAGTGAGTTCTTCCGCACGAACCTCCACCGAGCCTTCCACCCGTCAGTTCTTCCGCGGCTGCCTTTGATCAACCAACAAGCTCCACAGCTCTGAATTGGCTTCCAGATCAATGCACGAATCAGTCTTTGCAAGACCTGATTCTCTTCTGCAATGCTCACCATAGCTCTGCGCTCAACGCTCTGCCCGTGTGTGTTTGATCGAAGAACAACGTCCGTAGCACCCAGAAAATCCTCTCTCTGAAATCTGTGTCTACTCTCGTGTATCCCTCAGCTTCGATCCACCTCTTCAGCCCTCAAACCTTCTGCTTAAATACCCACACCACTTTAAGCAATTTCCAGGTTTAGGCAATTGACTCACAAGATCAATTATCTCCTAAAATCTAGGAGATTAGATTTGATTAATATCTTCAATGCAAATCTCCTTCTCTGACTAGCAAACCTTGCTGGAAAATGCTCAGCAGCATTTTAGAAAACCTTCTAAAAGCAAGAACACAACTGCCATACCTCCAAAACGAACTCAGCACAAAGCTGCTACTCGGACAGTTGAACCAGCACCTGCTGCAGCATCCTCTGCTGCATCTGCTGCTGGTTTACTTCTGCTGGTCTGCTTGATTGTTTGAGCTGCAGCAGCTCCTTGTTCACATAAGCTGGTTTTGTCAAACACTGCCAAACTTGCATTATCAGTTTGAAAAGCCATCACAGTTACCACCGTTTCGTGAAGGTTTTAATCATCAAATACCATTAATCGAAGGTGCTACACCAGTTAACCAAAGACCATACAGGTATTCCATGGTGCAAAAGGATATTATTGAAAACATCATCAAAGACGTGTTAGAACAAGGCATTATTAGCTACAGTTGCAGGCCTTACACCTCACCAGTGGTCTTAGTAAAAATAAAGATGGTTCATGGCGTTTATGTGTTGATTATAGAGGTTTAAACCAGCAAATAGTCAAAGATAAATACCCTATTCCTCTGCTGGAAGACTTGTTAGACAAATTGGGTAATTCGAAATATTTTTCTAAATTAGACCTTCGTTCTGGATTTGATCAGATTAGAATGGCTAAGACAGATATTTTCAAAACAGCCTTTAAGACTCATCGACTCATTATGAATATTTGGTTATGCCATTTGGGTTAACAAATGCTCCGGGTACTTTTCAAAGCCTAATGAATCATATCTTTGACGACATTTTAATATACAATACATCTTGAGAAGATCATATTGCAAATCTGCTGGGAAAGAAGCATTCCATTGGGATGGAGAAGCACTCTGCTGGGAAAGAAGCATTCCATTGGGATGGAGAAGCACTCACTGCTTTTGACAAGTTAAAAACATCCCTATCTTCTACACCAGTGCTTGCTCTGCCCAACTTTGACAAACAGTTTATTATTGAGACGGATGCCTCAAGCACAGGTATTGGGGCTATCCTTATGCAGGACCATTACCTAATCTGTTTTATCAGTCGAGCATTGGGTCGTCGACATCAATCTCTATTTGTTTACGAGAAGGAACTCAAGGCAGTGATACATGCAGTACAGACTTGGAGTTCTTACTTAACCCACATGCCTTATATTATAAAGCAGATCAGAAGAGTCTCAAGTACCTCCTTGAACAAAAAATTACAACTCCATTCCAACATATGTGGTTATCCAAGCTAATGGGTTACTCCTATGAAATACAATACAAACAATGGAAGGAAATTTGTTAATGATGAGCTGAGGCATAAAGGTAAGCTAGTTATCGAAAATGACCCTGATCTGAAAATTCATGTTCTCAAATGGCTATATGATTCAGCGATGGGAGGTCATTCGGGTAGAGATGCATCACTTAACAGGGTGAAATCTTTGTTCTATTGGCCTAGGATGAGTGCTAAGATTCAAAGTTACGTACACAATTGTCATGTCTGTCAAAGAAGTAAGTATGATATGTCTGCCAAGCCAGGGTTATTGCAACCTCTGCCCATACCAAAAGGCATCTGGCAGTACATAAGCTTGGATTTCATCGAAGGGTTACCGACTCCGTTAGGTAAACATTGTATCTTGGTCATTGTGGACAGACTCAGTAAATACGCACACTTCTCGACACTTTCACACCCTTACACTGCTATGGACGTCGCTCAAGTGTATATGGATAACATATTCAAATTACATGGCATGCCTGAATCTATCATGATTGAGAGAGACTATTTTCTTAAGTCAAGTCTGGAGGGAATTATTTTGTTCTCATGGGGTTGATATAAAATTATCGACGGCCTGTCACCCGCAAACTGATGGGCAGACCGAGATCACAAATAGAACTTTGGAGACATATCTGCGTTGCATGACTTCTGACACCCCCATACTTGGAGCAAGTGGATTCCGTTGGCACAGTGGTGGTACAACACCACATACCATACTGCAATTCAAGTAACACCGTATGAAGTCCTCTTCGGCCAAGCTCCGCATATACATTTACCTTACCTGCCATGTGAGAGCTCTTGCGTTACTATTGATCGTAGCTTCCAGAAAAGAGAGGAGGTGATTAATATGTTGAAGTTTCATCTCCTAAGAGCTCAAAATAGGATGAAACACTAAGCAGACAGGCATCGATCAGTAAGGAAGTTCAAGACTGAGATTGTGTGTATTTGAAGTGACAACCATATCGACAACATTCTCTGAAGGTCAGGGTACCCCATAAGCTCTCACCTAGGTTCTATGGACCATTTAAAATCATTGATCGTATCGCACCAGTTGCCTATAAGTTGGAGCTGCCCCTCGACGCTGCAATACACAATGTTTTTCATGTAAATCAACTCAAGCTATGCACTTCACCTTCAGCAGTTCCATTAGCATTACCAGAGCACTTAAGTGATGTTGGGAAAACGAAAGAACCAGAAGCAGTCCTTGATAGGAAGATGGTGAAGCGCCAGAACAAGGCTACCACTAAGGTCTTAATTAAATGGAAGGGCTTGCCAGAGAGCAAAGCCACCTGAGAGTTCTACCATGATGTGGTTGATCAATTCCCGGAGCTCCATCCTTGAGGACAAGGACGCTCTCAATAGGGGAGTACTGTAATAGGATAATAGCAGGTTCAATATTTTGTCTTGGTTTAAACTGTTTTAGTGGTATAATTGTTCTGTGGGTGGACCGAACAGTTTACAGTATGTAAGCTTCTACATTGCTTTAGCAGAGAATCAATCAAAAATTGCTTTTTACTCAAATCCCCTTCTTTCCATTCGCTGCTCATCTGCTACAATCCCTTGAGGTGATATTTCTTCTACAAATCATCTTCAGGGTTGAGTGGTCCTCCCCTTGATATCTAGGTGATATTTAGGTGAGTTGTTATTGATTATTCATCCGATCACACCAACAAACGAGCACCAGGGGTTTCTTTGACCACTTCTCCCTCCTCAATGATTGCCGCTTCTCCTATGGCATACCACTTTTCCCAATGATAGGTTGGGGACAATGCCCCACAGGCTCCGCAATCCCCAGCGGACCCGACGGGTTGGACATTCGAATGAGAAATTCTAGGTTTCAAGAAAGGGCACGTGACCTTTTTATTTGTTTTGTATTTTGTCGTGAAACATGCTATTAATGTTATCGGTGGTAGTTAAGCCGGATAACATGCTATTAGAGTCTGATTTTTGGAATCGAACTTATTTAGTATGTAATTTATTTATTAAAAATTTAAATAGAAAAAGCCTCATAGCATTCTAGTTGAATTTATTCTCCGGTGGAGTCAAATTGTAGATTTGGATGAAATATTTGAATATTAACTTAGAATATTTCTTTGAACTACTTTTTACTTGAGATGACCAATCAGATTTCGCTACCCAACACATTTACTGATGTAATACCCAAATATTATTAAATATTGCTATTCAAAACATGTTAAGAGGAGTTGTTGGGTTAAAGCAAATAGACAGATTAGAATAAATAGTTAAAAGTAAAAATAATAATATTAAATAGAGGATTTGCCTGAAAAGAAAGCAAACAAGAGGAAAGACAAGAGAAGGAGGAGATGGAATGAGAGAGTCGGGGTTTTCTCTCATCTCTCTAATTCTCAGACGATTACACGATCTGGAATTCTGTTTGGGAATCGGTTGCACGGTGAAGAAAGATGAGGGCTTTGAGCTGTATTGTTTTCTTTTTTCCTTGGATTGACTGAGGTGGTTTTGTAGTGTCCTTTGGGAAGAGGGTTTTGATCATTTTGAGGTTTGATTTGTGCAGAGATTTTGGGGTGGTTTGTTTTGGGGTAGATTTGGAGATTGATTTTGGTTTGGGTGGACTTTTAGGATTTTGATGGAGAATGGGGTGGAGAATGATTTGATGAAGAATAGAGAGGTTGGCAGGTGAAAGTGGAACTGGTTTTTGATTAGTTTAGCAGTTAATTATGTTTTTGAGTAGCGGGTTGATTTAATTTAGGTGTTGTTAATTTGGTGGTTATTGATATGCGATTGTTGGAGCCTTGTCGGCAATACAGTGCCATGGAGAAGCATTGAGTAATCTTAGAGTGTGACGAGATAATAATAATATATATAATTGTTTTATTATGTTATAGGTCCTGGAAACGAAGCTGTCAGCAGACGAAGTGACTACACGCTCTCAATCGAGTTTTAGTAGTGAGTAAATAATTCTCACGTATTAATTATAAGTTTTACAATACATATTGCATAATCATCCGTAAACGTATTCTGTTAAATTTGAGAAGAGACTTTGTGATAAGTATCATAAACGTGCATACATATTGCATCACGAACTGCAACTTTTGTTATGCGATGATAATTCCACATTTTGTTATGCGATGATGAATTCCGCATTTTGATGATCCGCATCAGCAGTGAACTGCTCAGCTATATGCTTTTGTTAGTTGCAGTACTCATTCTGAGCATTCACGCATTTGCATATATGCATTCGAATTATCTGATTGTTTATTAGCTTGTTATTATACATATACAAGCTTAATAAATGACATATCTCGTTTATTGGATACGTAAAAGTATAACCACTTACTAGGGTACGTGCGGGTTATTTCTTCACTGAGTGTTCCCGACTCACCCTTTTATTACCCTTTCTTTACCTGCTCAAGGGCCCAGTTGTCCTCGACGAGAGAGCTATCATTTCTTTCGGTGCCATCTAACTTCAGATATTTTTTGGGACTCGTTATCAGCTATCCTTTTTGATTCGTTTTGGCTAGAGTTATGCTCCGTTGTCTTGGGCAGGTTATTTGGAACATAGTTAGTTTAGTAGTTAATTAGTTTCGTCAATGTTTTAGATCTTATGAGTGAATTAATTAGAAAACCCTATTTTTTGTGTAATATTGACATATGCGTGAAAACCCCAAGTGGGAATCACTCACAAGAATTTAATCAAGTACAACAGATCTTTAAGTAATTTATATTCACTACTTACCACTGTGTAAATGAACTACTGTGCGCGCGTCTGACTCCCTCAGACGAAGATCATCCACTTCCCACCTCGATCTGTCTCCCACAGATCGGAAATTCTCTTCCTGAAAATTCTCCCACGCGACGATGACGCTTTTGATCTACCGTTTTCCGGTTAGCTCTGATGATGATCGCCGGAGTAAATTGTCAATCTACCGTTTGTTTTCTTTTTCTTAGAATGCATGGACAGTCCGCATAATTCCAGCACCACATAAATAGATTTGATCCACAATATCGTATCTTTAGGCAAGGAGATATTATTCGATCATACTTTCCATCTTCCGGAGAGAATCTAATCTTTGAATCGCAAAATCGGATATTCTAGGCACAGAATCTGGTGGAGTATATCCTCGGAATATCAGAAAAATATATCATTTCTGACACACTTCATTTGCAGATCTTGACTGGAAACTGTCTGAATAGGTGTTGTCTCACCTTCTATCTCAGCCGAGGACATTGCCTTGTTTGTCAAGAAGAATGCCATTCACGATCCATGAACTACCTGGATCAACATTCTCCCCCTTGGCATTTTTTGACAAAACTAGCTCCCGAATGGAAACGCAATAATCTCCCCCTTTTTGGAAACAAAATGACAGGAATAGATAACCGAGCATAAAAGTCTGAAAACATAGGATAAAGTCAATAACAGAAACAGCAAAGTATCATGTTTTTTTCTCGACCACAGATTTATTCATCCGATTCTACTGCTGAAACGGTGGCTGCATCAGATTCTTCCTCTTCTAGTGGGTACTTGATGTCCCTCAGAACCAGCTTGACCTCCCTCTTTGCTGCTGAAATCTGAGAAAACATAGATTCCAGCATAAGTAGATGTTTTTCGAGGCGTGCAATTACCTTTGAGTTGGATGCTGGCTGGGAAGACTTCTTGAACAACACTGTTTTACTTCTTATTCCACTTTGTGGTTCCTTGAGCCTGAGCTGAGCCTAGTCTGGAATAGACATATTAACATGGTGTTTTTCAGTGAAGAGCTTATAATCTGTACTGAACGGAGCCGGAGGAGGTGACAGTTTCATAGAGTTATCACAGATATCAGGGAATTGAGCAACCATCATCTCGAAAGGCATTAAGGGACAACCAATAGGGACATTGGGCAGGTCAGAGAAAATATGCTGACTGAGGTGATTAAAGATGATTTTACCAAGATTTACCTCCACACCTCGAGCTAATTGAAGGATGAAGCCAGCAATTGGCTTGCTAACAGTTGTCCGATGCAGCGTCGACATCCAGTTCTTGATGCACATCCCATGAAGAATAGCAAATTTGGTTGTCAATTGCCCTGATTCTACCGAGTTCCTTTTCCACGAAGTTATTCTACCATTTGTTATCTCCGACGCTATTTCTCCCCATTCCGGTAATGCTGGGACAGTTTCAGCTGGACAGATTTCGAAGAAGTCATTGATTGATTCCGAAGTAATCACCACACGTCTCCCTCTGACTTGAACCACACCAAAGTCAACACTGGAAGCTGTCTTGAATTGCTGAGTCAGATTAGTCACAAGCTCTCTCATAAGCTGTTCGACATACTGTTTAGGCACCTGAGTGGTCTTTAGCAGACCCGCTTCTTCAATGACATACACTACCTTTGGAACCTCGAACCTCCTTTCCACAAAAAATGCGCTCCTGGACAATTTTGTGTCCCACAATCACCTGCCATCTCTCGGCATTTTCAATTTCAGACTCCAGATTTCGTGACTCCCCCAGTCACAGACTCTTCAACAACCTTCTTTGATTTCTTGACTGTTTTTGAAGCAACCTTTTTCTCTTTGGAGCTTGCTCTCCCTATTTGAGACCCCTTCTTCTCTTTCTTGCTGACAAATTCTGCACTGTTCTTTCTCTTCTGCTTAGATAACCGCTCAGCCACAGATGACACATGAACTACCTCTTCCAGATCATCTGCCACAAACGTTGTCTCAATAGAATCCCAGTGTCTTCTATCACCACTGTCTCAAATACAGACGACTTAATGGGAGGACTGACAGATTCAGCCTCAGCTTGTAGAACCTCCATCTGAGGTTTGAAGACTACCAATCTCATCTCTTCTAGGACAGAGTCTCCTGCCACACCTGGAAATTCTTCATGAACGTTCTCTTCTTCTAAGTCCCCTATGACACTTTCCTTCTGCAAACCAACAACTACTGAATCTTCTCTCGATTCTGGAACCACATCAGCTGAGCTTGTTCTAGCCACAACTTCTGATTTCTTAGCTCTCCTCCTTGCTTTCTGAGCGAACATCTTAGCCAAGCGAGCTGTTTTGCTTTTCTGAGGGCCTACATCGCCCTTTGTCTGAGTCAAGCCAGCATCAATTCAGCCAGCTAGAGACTTCTCGACCAGCCCAGCCTTCTGTTGCTCGGCTGTCTCAGACCTCTTAGCTGTCCTTTCTTCCTAATCACTAGTACCAACTGCAATACCAACATCCCTAGGTATATTCTCAACAATTTCTTCTATAACTGCATCCAGACTCTTATCACCCTCTGACACTTAACAGCAGGTAAACCAACTTCAACAGTTACCTCAGTCGCTGATTCGGGTTCAATGACCGACGGCGATGGAACCGGGGGTTCATCTCCTCCCTTCTTTCTTCCCCCTCTCTTCTTTGTTGCTGGATTTTGGACCGGAACTTGTGTGCCCGCCGCAGACTTCCCTTTCCTCTGAGATGCAGCGGCTCGCGTCGATCTGACTGAAGTAGAAGAGGATGAGGAGTCGGCCGCGCTGATGGAGATCTTCTTGGAGGCAACCATGATTTCACTTGATGGACTGCTACGAGGGTTTCTGAATTTTGCTTTCGACTCAAGAGCAATAGAAGGATTAGTCTGCGACAAATCAAGTAGGAGGTTTTATAGGAGATTTCAAATTTATAGAAACCCTTTACTGTCAAATCTGGAATATTTTAAATAATCTGCTGATTTCCTTTCCAAAGTAAAAGCTTTCCAAAACAAGCTTCACTAAACTATGTCTGGCTCAGATTCTTGAATAATAATCAGAACTTCTCCCCTTGAATTCAGTAACCAATCCAACGGATTCTTGCACAGCAAATAGAAACTGGTCCAACTATTCTGAAAACTGATTTACTTGTTGACAACACACAGACCCAAGGCAAGTCTGAGTGTTTCAAACTGAGCGTTGTTTAGCACTTTAGTGAATATATTAGCCAATTGCTTTTCTGAGGATACATGTTTCAGTGTTATGACCTTCTGTTCAACTAACTCACGGATGTAATGATGCTTGATGTGGATATGCTTTGTTATGAAATGTTGAACAAGATTTCTGGAAATGTTAATAGCGCTCATGTTGTCACATAATAGAATCATCTCCCCTTGTTTCAGACCATACTCTTCCAGCATCTAATAGCTTCCTGCAGCTATGTATTCAGCCTCTGCTGTCGATAACGATATGCTGCTTTGCTTCTTACTGAACCATGAAACTAAGTTATTTCCTAGGAAGAAGCATCCACCGGAGGTGCTTTTCCGGTCTTCTGCACTGCCTGCCCAATCGGCATCCCCATATCCGACTAAATGAGAGCTGTTATCCTTGGTGTACCAAAGTCCATAATTTGCTGTTCCATTGATGTATCTGATTATGCGTTTGACACTGGCAAGGTGACTCTCTTTAGGGTTTGCTTGGTACCTGGCACAGACACCCACAGCATAACAGATGTCAAGTCGACTGGCAGTAAGGTAGAGTATGCTTCCGATCATACTCCTGTACAGGGTCTATTCCACACTTGCTCCAGATTCATCCTTTGTGATTTTTACATGAGTTGCTGCTGGAGTGTGCTTATGGCAGGCATTCTCCAATCCAAATTTCTTCACCAGGTTTCTAGCATAGTTGCTCTGTGTTATAAATATACCATTGGATTTCTGAAGAACTTGTAGACCAAAAAAGTAGGCCATTTCACCCACCATACTCATTTGAAACTCACTTTTCATCTTTTCAACAAACTGATCAACTACCTGCTGTGATCGAGACCTGAATACGATGTCGCCCACATATATCTGGGCAATGACGAATGCTTGATGTGCTTCACAAATAAGGTTCTGTCCACTTCCCCTCGCACATAGCCATGGTGAACAAGGAACACCGTGAGCCGTTCATACCATGCTCTGAACGCCTATTTAAGACCATACAGAGCCTTATTCAAGCAATACACATGGTCAGGATAGAACGTATCTTCAAACCCTTTAGGTTGAGCAACATGAACTTCTTCATTGAACCAACCATTGAGAAACACACTTTTTACGTCCATCTAAAATAGCTCAAAGTTGAGATGGCATGCAAGAGCTAGTAGAAGTCTTATGGCTTCAAGACGAGCTATCGGGGCAAAAGTTTCATCGAAATCTATCCCTTCAATATGAGCATACACTTGTGCCACCAGCCGTGCTTTGTTCCGGGTGATGTTGCCTTTCTCATCTGTATTGTTTTTGAAGATCCATTTTGTACCAACTATATTGGCTTCAGCTGGTCTCGGTACAAGGGCCTAAACATCATTTCTAGCAAATTCCGAGAGTTCGTCTTGCATAGCACTGACCCAATGTTCATCCAAAATTGCCTCCTTGATGTTCTTAGGTTCGATGGATGATAGAAAGCATGAGCCACTCAGCATTTTTGCAAAATCGATAATCTTGCCAAGGGTTTTTCTTGGTGCTTGAGGATCTCCAATAATATCAGTCATTGGGTGATTTTTTTGAATGCGCTGAGGAGGATGGATATCAAAAGCTTGTTCTGATTCTGTATCAGATGCTTGTTCATCATTCAGCGATCCTGGAACAGGATCTGTCACAGGAATCTGGTCTTCTTGAGTCTTGCTAGTTTCTGTATCAAGACTGACATCATCTTCTTCATCTTTGCTGATTGGATAATCTGATTCTCGAATTACCACATTAACAGATTCTACAACCGTTTTGGACTTCTTGATATAGACACGGTACGCTCGACTGTTCGTAGAGTATCCTAAGAATATCCCTTCATTGATGCAGGGATCGAGTTTCCTTCTGTATTCCCTATCTTCATAAACATAGCACGTACATCAAAAATATGAAAATGTTTTACTGAAGGTTTCTTACCTTTCCAGATTTCATAACAAGTTTTCTGTGTTCCAGGCCGCACAAGGACTCTATTTAGGGTGTAAAAGGCAGTGTTCATAGCTTCTGCCCAAAAGGATAGAGCCAACCCTTTACCATGAAGCATAGCCCGCATCATCTCCTGGAGGGTGCGATTTTTCCTCTGTGCCACTCCATTTTGTTGGGACATTATGGGTGCTGAAAACTGATGAAATATTCTCTGTTTGAGACAGAATTCTTCCATCTCATTGTTCTCAAATTCCTTACCATGATCACTTCGGATTGCAATCAGAGTCATGCCTTCACGATGAAGTCTCAGAATCAAGTGAATCACAGCTTGAACAATATCTGACTTTTGTCACCAATACTTTCTATTTGCATGGGACCCACCAAGTCCATGTGCAGCAGTTCAAGAGTCTTGGTTGTACGAATTTGGCTAGTTCTAGGGTGAGCAGACCTTGTCTATTTGCCTATCTTGCATTCTCCACACATAGCATCAGTCTTTCCTTTTAGTTCTGGTATTCCTCTCACCAATCCAAGTCTAGATATCTGCCTCAAGGCTTTGAGATTCAAGTGCCCTAGCCGGTTGTGCCACAGAATCAGTTCATCATGTTTAGTCAGAAAATAGTGAGCTGTGACAGGCTCTGTGTCAGAGTTTAACAGATAGCAATTATATGAAGAACGGGTTCCTCGCAGAACACACTTCCTTTCTCTGTTGATGACCTGACAAGAATATTTGGTGAATTGCACATTTAGCTTTCCATCGCACAGTTGACTTATACTCAGTAAGTTTGCTTGAAGTCCTTCCACAAGAAGTACTTTGTTAATTTTGGGAATCCCTTGAACAGATAACGTGTCTTGACCAATGACCCTTCCTTTTCCTCCGTCACCGAGCATAAAAAACTGCCCATTCAGGTTTTGCATGTTGGTCAGATAGCTGACTTCCCCTGTCATGTGGGCTGAACAACCACTGTCAAAGTATCATCGCTCCTTCTCAACGTGGGTGGATGAGCTGTATGCAACATAGCACCGGTTGTTATGAAAATTTGAGGCAGGCACCAATTTTCTCAACGATATTTTGCTAGGAACTTGGGACACTTCCTCTGGATGTGTCCTTGAGTGTTGCAGAAATAGCAGATACTCTTGTCCATTATCCACCGCTTATTGAATCTGTGGCTGGGATGAACAACGTTAGCGCAGTTAGAATTATTTGCTTGAACAAACACTGTCTTACCACTAGTCTTTGGATACTCGTAGCCCAGACCAGGATTTCCACGATTTGTACGCTGAGCACCCAAAATGGAGTCAAGTTTCTTTGTCCCATTGTTCATCATACTGACGTACTTCTTTATTCTCGACAGTTCAGCCACTGCTTCTAAGTGTTCCGATTTTTCTTCGTCAAGTATTGTTTGCAGTCTCTTAGCTATCTCAGACAGCTCATATTTCTCAGCCTTTAAACCTACCACTTGTTTGCTTACTTTGGAATTAGCTTTCATTGCTTCCTCCCATTGTTCATACAAGGCCTTGTATTTTTAGCAAATGTTTTTTTAGGTGATTTCATTGTCACTATCACTGTCACAACAACTGTCTGATTCTGATCTTTCTGGTTCAGTGCTGATAAGATCTGTCACGGTTTTAAGAGCCAGATAATTTGATTCTTCCTCCTCTGTTTCAGTCTCTTCTATTTCACTATCACTCCATCCAGCTAAGAGTGCCCGTTTCTGTTTCTTGAGTGTGTTAGCACATTCAGCTTGGATATGGTCAAACCCTTCACATTCTCGACATTGAATTCCTTTACCTTTTTCTCCATTTTGAGCTTTAGGGGTTCTCACTTTTCTAAAATTCCCGTCTGGTTGATTTCTGATATCTGTTCCAGATTTGTTGAACTGTCGTTGGTTCAGCTTCCTCATAAATATGCCGAAGTTTTTTTGCAAGTAGTGCCATTTGTTCAGACATCTCTCCCTCATCTTCAACCGATTCAGATGCTTCACTTTTGAGAACTATTCCCCTAGATTTCTTTTCAGGTGCTTCGGATATCAGTTTCATCTCAAAAGTCCGAAGGGATCCCATTAGGATGTCAAGCCTCATACCCTTTAGGTTTTGGCCTTCCTCAATAGCTGTAACATTCATTGTATATTTTGATGGCAGTGATCTCAAAACTTTTCTGACGAGCTTTTCATTGCTGATCGGCTCTCCAAGTGCATGCGCCTCGTTGGCAATATCCATCAACTTCGCATTAAATTCAGTAATAGACTCCTCCTCTTTCATTTTAAGATTTTCAAACCTGGTGGTTATCATATGTAACCGAGACTGTTTCACCTTGTCAGTCCCTTCAAAGGCTGTCTCGAGTATATCCCATGCGTCATTTGCTGCTTCACAGGTGGAAATTAATCTGAAAATGTCTGGTTCGACTGCATTGAAGATTGCATTGAGAGCTTTAGCATTTGTTGCAGCAACTTTATCCTCATCGGCTGTCCACTGACTTTCAGGCTTAGGATAAGCTACTCCATCTGTGTTCCTGACCTATGGTGCGTCATATTTGGAAATTAATGATTTCCATGCTCGATCATCTATTGATTTGATAAATGCCTCATGCGCATTTTCCAATATGGGTAGTTCGAACCATCAAGGAGTGGATGCCGACAAATGTTTTGTCCTTCTCTTGTACTCATCTTAAACAGCTCTATTATACCCCCGAATCACACTCTGTACAACGATTTTTGATACCAATTGAAAGTTATATGTCTGTGCGACTTGGGCTGTTCCAGATCACTTGTTAACTGTTTCAGAAAGCTTTAACAGATTTTGTTTCGGTGTTTGTTAGTTCGAGACAAACAGTACGAAGAACAGTAAATGACACAGGATGTGTTTACCCTGTTCAGCTCAACGAGCCTACTCAGGAAGGGTTACTCGGAATCCCGAGTGGGAATCACTCACAAGATTTTAATCAAGTACAACAGATCTTAAGTAACTTATCTTCACTAGTTACCACTGTGTAAATGAACTACTGTGCGCGCGTCTGACTCCCTCAGACGAAGATCCTCCTCTTACCACCTCAATCTGTGTCCCACAGATCGAAAATTCTCTTCCCGAGAATGTTCATACCTGAAACACAGGCCGTTCAAGTATGTTCTTCAGCACAAGACGATGACGCTTTTGCTCTACCTTTTTTCGGCTAGCTCTGATGATGATCGCCGGAGTAAATTGTCAATTTGCCGTTTGTTTTCTTTTTCTTAGAATGCATGGACAGTCCGCGTACTTCTAGCACCACATAAATAGATTCAATCCACAATATCGTATCTTTAGGCAAGGAGATATTATTCCATCATACTTTCCATCTTTCTGAGAGAATCTAATCTTTGAATCGCAAAATCTGATATTCTAAGCACATAATCTAGTGGAGTATATCTTCGGAATATCAAAAAATATATCATTGCTGACGCACTTCATTTGCAGATCTTGACTGGAAACTGTCTGAATAGGTGCTCTCTCACCTTTTGTCTCAGCCGAGGACATTGCCTTGTTTGTCAAAAAGAATGCCATTCATGATCCATGACTACCTGGATCAACAGGGTCGTGACAACTGATCTGTGTGTTCTTTTGGTACTTATCCTCGAAATATCAGAAAAATATATCCTTGCTAATGCACTTCATTTACAGATCTTAACTGGAAATTGTTTAAACAGGTGCTGTCTCACCTTCTATCTCAACCGAGGACATTGCCTTGTTTGTAAAAAAGAATGCCATTCACGATCAATGAACTACCTGGATCAACAGGGTCGTGACAATTGATGTGTTCTTTTTGTACTTATATTTTGTACTGATATTGTGTCGGTGGTAGTGGTGTTGTGTGGTGGTGGGGGTGTGGTGATGATGTTGGTGTGGTGGTGTAGTAGTGATGATGGTGTTATGGTTGGAGTGGTGTTGTTGTGGTGATGTAGTATTGTTATGGTTGAGTTGATTGTGTTGTGGTGGTGGTGTGTGGATGGAAATATGATGAATAGTGGTAGTGGTGGTGTTGTTATGGTGGTGGTGATGATGTCTTAATGAAAGAGATGATGAATATATGTGGTGGTGTGTTGATGAAAGAGATGATGAATAGTGGTTGTGGTGATGGTGGCGATGAATATTGATGGTGGAGTGTTGATGAAATAGATGATGAATAGTAGTGTTAGTGATGAATAATGTTGGTGGTGTTGATGAAAGATATGATTAATAATAGTGATGGTATTGTGATGATCGTGATGAATATTAGTTATTGTGACGATGATGAATAATGGTTATGGATAGAAAAAAAATTATATTTAATTATATATACTTCTATTTACTTATATAAATATTTTATAAATAAAAAAAACATAGGCACTCACTATTGTAATTGTAATATATACTTTTCCGGCAGGCAACAGTTACAAACTATCTATATTTATATTGTAATACAATAAATAAAAAAGAAAAGCCCAACAAGCAAAGTGACCCAAAAATACCCTCTTCTTCTCAGGAAAAACCTAGGCCAGCGGTCGCGAAGACGGCGACCACAGTGTTTGTTGTTGTTCCATCCTGCAAAACCCTAGTACAAGCTAGGCCAGGCAGCAACAGCAACAGCAACAGCAACGATGAGGCCGATATTGATGAAGGGTCATGAAAGGCCTCTGACTTTCCTCAAGTACAACAGAGACGGAGATCTCTTGTTCTCATGCGCCAAGGATCACACTCCCACCGTCTGGTTCGCCGATAACGGTGAGAGATTGGGCACCTACCGGGGACACAACGGGGCTGTCTGGTGTTGCGATGTGTCAAGTAAAACTCCATTCCCTTGTATGAATTCTTTTACTATATTCGGTTTAGGGTTTTGTTCCTCATCTACTGTTTTCGTGCTCTCTCCACAGGGGATTCGAGTCGTTTGATTACCGGAAGTGCCGACCAGACTGTTAAGCTTTGGAATGTTCAGACCGGAGCTCAACAATTCACATTCAAGTGTGATTCTCCTGCTAGGTCTGTCGACTTCTCCGTTGGTGATAAGCTTGCCGTTATTACCACCGATCCCTTCATGGAAGTCACACCCGCTATTCATGTCAAGCGCATTGCCAGAGACCCTGCTGATCGTAATTAAACCCCTTCCTTATTTCCTTTTCCATACTTTTGATCCTAAATCATCTGAAATCTGAACGTAATATACTTTCACATCTCCTTTCAGAAAATTCCGACTCGGTGCTTGTACTCAAAGGTCATCAAGGAAGAATCAACAGGGCTGTTTGGGGACCCTTGAACAAGAATATCATCAGTGCTGGGGAGGATGCCATTGTCCGAATGTGGGATGCTGAGGTTGGCATCTACATATAGAGCTGGGATTCTCTCCTGATAACCTTTATTATTATTTATTATTCAATATATGTCCATCTATGCTTTGCAGACTGGTAAACTTGTTTATCAATCAGACAAGGAAAATGGCCACAAAAAGACTATAACTTCTCTCGCACTGTCGGAAGATGGTTCCCATTTTGTCACTGGCTCTCTTGATAAGTCTGCTAAGGTATTTGTTTGGGACCCTTTAATAGACATGTATAATTCTCCTCGCTCTTGTACTGCTTCTCAACTTATTTTGAGCAGTGCCTGATTTTCTGACTTTTTGTGTGCAGCTCTGGGACACTAGAACTTTGACATTGATTAAGACCTACGCGACCGAACGCCCTGTGAACGCGGTTGCAATGTCTCCTCTTCTTGGTCATGTATGTGCTTACGAATATATCTGATAAAGAATGTATGCCTATATTTTTGGATGTTACACATTTTACGTTATATGAAATAAGTTTTTCTTATAATGGAGCACATTACTGCATCATACTTCTAAATCATTCATCATTAATGGTAATATAGGTACCTGTATGATGGGATTGCTTACAATCACCGTCCCAATTAATACCAATTGATCTATCTCGGTTCGCATTTTGAAAAATTAAGACTAGAGTTTCCTTACTTTGTCAAATTCCTGTTATGCATTTCATTTAATGATGATGCTGAAAGATAGAGACGCATGAGAATATAATTTTAGTAATTTTCCGAGGAGAAATTGTTGAAGAACAAAGGAATGAACAAACTATAATGCTTACTTGAAATGTTCAAGTCAAGACATCGTTGCCCAGAAAAAGATGTGGATCAGAATTTACTATCTGTTTTTATTAATCTGTATAATATATACTGTGTATTTACTTTATTATATGTGGTTATTTTTATGACTTTTTTCTATTTGTGCCTCAAGATTGTCCTTGGAGGTGGCCAGGATGCATCAGCTGTCACGACCACTGATCATCGTGCTGGAAAATTTGATGCTAAATTTTATGACAAGGTAAGAGTGTGGTATATCATTGATTATTTCTAATAATGTTGGTTGATTCTTTCTGAATGTAACAGTATTGTCGTGTTATTTGTTTAGATTTTGACCGAAGAAATATTTGGTGTGAAGGGCCATTTCGGGCCTATAAATGCTTTGGCTTTTAACCCTGATGGTCGAAGGTATGCACCATTTTCATTTATTACCTAATAATTAAAACACTTGCTGGTGAAGCTTGGCTATCTAACACTTGCAATTTTGCATGATTGTTTTGTCAAATTAAGTATCCTTATCTAGTTTGTATATCATGTGTAGCATTGATAGGAAATGCTGTGTGGGTTAGATGACATCTTCTTGTCATTTAACTATACTATTTATTAAACCTTCTGATCACTTCAATCATTATTGCGTTGACAAACTACATGCAGAGCCTCCCAGTATAAGTATGTTGGCCTCTTTTATTTTCTTAATTCAAAATATGCTCATTTATTTATGGGTATTCTGTAATCTGAGAAGAATATGTTTCAGCATATTGGTGTAAACCAGATATGTAAATAGCTATAACATCCAATGGTTATCAGTGACCCCATTTTTACGACTAGAGTCTCAATACTATTGTCTTTTATCTTTGAACATCCAATGGTTTCCAGACATGACAAAGATGCTATAAGAAGTTTACGTTTATGTTTGTTTGGAGTATAAAATTCTTGTTTCTGAAAAGCTATGCCATGATCGTGCAGTTTTTCAAGTGGAGGTGAAGATGGCTATGTCCGACTTCATCATTTTGAGCAAGATTACTTCAGCATCAAAGTTTAGTTATAAATCTCATACTCTGGCAGTTTATTTAAATACTTGGCATGGAATCTAGTTTTGTTCTTAGTGGCCAGTTTGTAATGGAAGCGGAAAGATTCAATATGTGCTCTGACATTATTGGGGTTTTTTGTCGCTCAAAATGTACCTGAATTGGAATGACAAAAATGAAGCACGATTGCAAGTCTGAAGTCCATAATGTTTGGTTCATCAAATGAAGCTGTCATGAGAAGCACAAAACATGTTTTTCTCTTTACAAAAGAATGTAGCCAGATAAGCTTGTTATATGTTTTGTGGATTTAATGAATGCCCCGTGGAAGAGAATGTTTTGTATATGCATAAACCTATAGACTAGCCTTGATCTGACTATGTAGTTTTCTAGTCAAGAGGCCAGAAGATGACTCTCAGATTTATTGGCTTTGAGAGTTTAAGAGCAGCAAATTAAATTTGAAATTTGCAGGATTCGTCATTTAACAAGGCAGGCCAGAAATAGTAATGCATCACATCCGAGCAATGATCGATAGAGCGAGCCTCTATCCACATTGCAATAGTGGAAATAGATGATCATTTTATGCATATATTAACCCATTTGCATCAGCTTCAGGGGTTAACTCTTTAAAATATGGACACTGGCTGATTCTATTTATTAATCTTATTTACAAGAAATTAAGATATAATGCATCCAGAAGAAAATTTAGATTTTGGAGAGCATAAATATTCAGTTAACATAATTACACATTTCACATATTAGTGATTCAACGGTTAGAGTTCGATTTCTGATAGGCTACAAGACAGCTCTGACGGGGGTTTGGGATAGAAGATAATAAAAGTAAATAATAATATATAAATAAAAAGTTAATCTGAAGATCACTCTTTTAAGAGTCTTACCTATTTTCTTCACTATATTCGTGCTTTGTCGATCACCCTTTTAACATTGATTTCTCATTCTTATTTTTGATTTTGAAATATGAATAACATATACAATACCTTTTGATAGGAGGAATACAAATCCAATTAAATTTGTTCTTTTCTTTGTGTGGAATATATTTAAGTTCTTGCACCAAAATGAGGTATGATAATTGAGGTTAGACTTTTTTGTAATTATTAGATATGACAATTGAGCATGCAAGTGTTCCTAAGGTATCTATTTAAATAAAAGAGAAATCTAACTAAAGTGCATAATTCTAGCCAAATGTATGCATGGCAAGAATGAGTGACGCCACACTTTAATGTCGCTTAGTTCATTAGTCTAAAAGTATAAAATAAATGGAAAATATATGTGCATTAAAATTCACTCACGTATCATGTTAAGTAATAAAAAGAATTAAATAAAAAGAAAAGAAGTATTCATAAAGTAGGTTACTTCCCGTAAGCCTAGTTTAATGTTTTTTCAAGATTTAGCAAAACGCTCCATAAAAATTATTTATCAGACGTTCTTTGCTAGTATTCCTTCTCATGTGAGCTTTAAGAATGGAGAGGCATCGATCCACATTCAAATCTATTTGAGTTTCCATCCATCAATTCCTTTATGGACTTCGATTTGCGAATACATTTCTTGTTGATTGGGAGTCCCTTTAGAATCAAGGGGTTGTAGGAGCTCCTCCCAAAAAATCTGAAGAATTATAGCATGAAGAAACTTGTCTATATGGGATATGGATAAGAAATAATCTTCATCACTTTCTGCAATTGTTTGAGCACTGGGCTTGTTCACTTGTGCTGGTTTTGTCAATCGAATGTCATGCAGCATTATCAATCTCCCCCTTGGCATTTTTGACAAAACCCTTCATGCATAGAAAACTGAAATTAAAGGACCAATATTTGTTCAAGACACATATGACCACATGCGGTCTTAAAAGGTCGCATTTTCTACACAGGGAAACAAACAAAAAAAAACTTCTTCCACGAGGCTCTTCTTCCTTCTCCCCCTTTTTGTCATAAATCCTCAGCGATCTTCTTCGGCGGGGGGCATCACCTTCCTCTTCTGGATTTCAAGATCTTTGAGCAACCCTCTGATTTGAGTTCTTCTGACATTAATCCTCTTAGCTTCAACAGCTAGCAAGTTTAGCTCATACTTCAGATGGCTCACTATCCTGGCTTTGAGAGCAACTTGTATCGCCGGGGCTGTGAGATGAGCTTCCTCCAGAGAAGATGGATCAGAAGGAGCAACCAGTAAGGGGTCCTCTTGGGCAATATCCACTGCATGTTTTCCTTTGAAGAGTTTGTGGTCGACTACAAATACTTGTAGCTCTTTAGACATCCCCTCTGTAATGGACTTCAGCTCCGATTGTTGTCTAATGATCAATTCATAGATGAGGGAAGGAGGGAAAATGGCTTGAACCGACTTGATGGAGCCAGCATGTGCAGCAATTTGATGGAACATCACCTCTCCCATATTCACTCTTCTTCTCTTTCCAATGACATGCAGAAGATTTCCAAAGGTTCTACTAACCTTTCCTCTATGTGAGCTGGGAATCCAGTTCCGAATGCCTAAATTATACAGCAGGGCATTCTTGGATGTCAGTTCAGAGGCATTCAGATTTGGTCCTGCCCACGACATGCACACCCCTCCTGTGAGAACCTTGGCCAGTACCTCACTATTAACATTAGTAGGCTCCCTAGACTCACTATCTATTTCCAGGTACTCATTTATCTTCTCGGGGGAAATTACCATTAACTTACGTCTTACCCAGCTTTTCCCATAGCTTTCTCCCTCTTCATCATATTGACTACAAATTCTCTCACTAATGGAATACTGAATTTTTTAGGAATAGTCAAGGATCTCAGAAGGTTTACCTCAGTTAGAAGCTGAATGATTACTGCAAATTTGTATTTTTCAGGGACCAATTTCTTTTCTGGTACAATGGTCTTCCTTTCAACGATCCCCCATGATTGTGAAGAATGCTTGTTTCGGAACCAGATGCCTCCTACAGTGACCCCTTCCCAGTCTTCTGAAAGGGAAGCTTGTATCTCAGATTGCTTCTTTGAAGGTTCTCCATCACTGCCACTGCCAGAGTCAGTCGATGCTTCTTCATCATGTAAGTCTGAAATAATGATGGGAGCCTTTCCTTTGTCTGGCTGAGGAGGAGGAGATGCTTTAGCAGCTTCTGGTTCAGATGACTCCTCAAACCACGATTCTTCAGGGTCTTCTTCTGAGCCTGGGGTACAGACCATTGTTCTGCTTGGCTCTTCATTGGCTCCCTGAGATGCTGTAGCACCCTCTAGGACTTGATCCGCAGTTAGGGTTTTCCCCTTTATTTGGTGGGCAACTTCTTCCAGCCCTGTAGATGATTCTGCCATAGATTCTTCGACCTCCTCTGCTCTCTTCCTTTTTGACGACGGCCTTTCAGAGGGTGTGAGATTCCGTGAACGTGATTGTTGTGGAGGTTGCCAGATGACCAAATCACGACATGGTTTTGCTGATGTGTGCGGTGGCACAGACTTTTGACTACTCCTGGCTTGACGGCCGACGCCTAGGTTCTTCTTCAGCCCGCGGGTTTGCACCATTGTGGATTTGAGCAGTACAGATTTGGTCGGTCCGAGGTTCGGAGAAGATGAAAGAAGCTTTTTCAAAAATTCCCTAGAAATTCAATTGCCCCGCTGATATTTTGTTTTTCGCAGACGCACGTGCTCCGCACGAGTTCTTTCTTTTGTTTAAACCTCCACACATTTTTTTACAAGGTCATGTCTGTGTCATGTTGCTATAGCAACTCGACCTTGCATAGTTGTCTGTTCTGAGTGTAGCTCAGCACCACCTAGTTTTCCTCGAGCTCCGGACTCTTCTCTCTTCACGCCCACTAGGGTTGGTCTATGTTTCCACTGCTTCTGACCGTTATAACAATCATACTGCCTTTCTTTCCATCTGTCATATTTAGGTGTCCACATCTGATTTTCCCATGATCCCCTTTTGATTGTTTTCCTCCAGTATGTGGGTTCATGCATCTTCCTGACCAATTTTTGATCTTCTGACCAATTGTGGCCACTTACTGGACATATCGTCCTGAAGGACCCTTGACAGTGTGACTTGGTCTTTGGTTTCTTCCTCCAGTTTTCAATCTTGATTGCTTTTTGAGGTATCTAGTGCTTCAACCTTGGACATTTGCTTCAGACATGTCCCTCTTGTCCACATACATCGCATATACACCATCTTCTGCTGAGAATGCTTTTTGCGACAGGTGGTAGATACAGTGTTTGCTGAAGCACCCTCTTATTCAGACTGTTGAACTTTTCTTCCACTATTGGTCTTTGGCAGACACCTCCTCTCTTTTCTTGATTATCGACACTCTCTGTTTCAGTAGCTTTAACAAATACTGTCACACCTGTGCTTTCTTCACCAGTATATCCAAGTCCCATTCTTCCTCCTCCGAATCTTTGATAGGCAAGCAACCTTTCTGGTGTTTGAAGGGGGCTAGGATCAATGTTCTTAGCCGTTGGAACTTCTTTCATTTGCAGGGTGACTTGCTTACTGAGTGAAGATAGTTTGCTGAGTAGCTCTTCCTGTTCTTCTTCAAGTTTGTTCACTCTGTTAGTCAATGTTCTGTTTTCTTGTACCGCTGCTTCACACTGCTGTAGGATATCTCCTAGATTCTCTATCAGGTTTTTCGTTGTGTCATTCTCATCTTCACTTTCTGACACTTCAATCCCATAGTTGAAATCATCCTTTATTAATTCTACAGAATCACATTTGGATATACTAGTTAATACAATAAAGTTTTCTTCTTCACTCTCCTCAGAGTCACTCCACTTGGCTGTCAGAGAATTATTACCCTTTTTCTCAGTACACTTGATCAGTTTGCTAGGGTAGTCAACTTCTTGATATCCATATCCTTCACAATTCCAGCACTGAATCCCCTTTCTTTTCTCTTTACTCTCATCCTCATCCTGGGTTGGTTCCTTCCCTCTTCTCTGATTTCCTCCACCCTTTCTGGATTGCCTTCGAGAGGATGAGGTCTGGCCAGATTTCGTTTCCATGTTCTTCAAGAGCTTACCAAGGTTTTTCACTAGCAGACTCAGTTGATCATCAGATGAAGGCTTCTTCTCTTCTATTTCTTCTTTCAATCCAACACTCTTGCTTTTGGGAGATGTGTCTTCCTTGAACAACTTCATCTCAAACTGTTTGAGGGATCCAATCAGCTCCTCTAGTCTCATGTGCTTAACATTCTGAGCTTCTTCAATGGTTGTCCCTTCATGTCAAATCTGGTGGGCAGTGATCTAAGCACCTTCCTTATCAGATTTTCTTCGGGAATTGGTTCTCCAAGAGCATGAGCTTCTGATAATGCAAGTATGGCAGTGTTTGACAAAACCAGCATGAGTGAACAAGGAGCTGCTGCAGCTCAATCAAGGAGGCCAGCAGAAGTATACAGCAGAAGTAAACCAGCAACAGATGCAGCAGGGGATGCTGCAGCAGGTGCTGGTTCAAGAGCTAGTTCAACTGTCCGAATAACAGTTTTGTGCTGGGTGCGTTTTGAAGTTTTGGCAGCTTTGTGAAAGTGCTTAGAAGAATTTCTAAAATGCTGCTGAGCATATTTCAGCAAGGATTATCAGTCAGAGAAGGAGAGATGCTTCAAGATATTAATCAAATCTAATCTCCTAGATTTTAGGAGATAATTGATCTTGTGGGTCAATGGCCTAAACCTGGAAATTGCTTAAAGTGGTGAGGGTATTTAAGCAGAAGGTTCGAGGGCTGAAGAGGCTGATCGAAGCTGAGTGATACACGAGAGTAGACACGAAATTCAGAGAGAGGATTTTTTTCTGGGTGTGCTACGGAAGTTGTTCTTCGATCAACATACACGGGCAGAGCGTTGAGCGCAGAGCTGTGGTGCGTATTGCAGAAGAGAGTCAGGTCTTGCAGAGGCTGATTCGTGCTTTGATCTGGAAGCCAATTTAGAGCTGTGGAGCTTGTTGGTTGATCAAAGGCAGCCGCGGGAGAGCTGACGGGTGGAAGGCTCGGTCGAGGTTCGTGCGGAAGAACTCACTAGTGGCAGGTGGTCACTGAGTGAGGGGGAGTTACTCAGAGTGTGCAAGCGCTCTTGGAGTGGTTCGATCGGCTCGGCAGGAGGCCTTGGAGCGACGCGGACAGAGTGCTTCAGCTGGTGTTACAGCTGTTGCTGCAGCAACCCTGCTGAGTAGTGTAGGCTAGAATAGGCTGAGTTCTTGAAGAGGATTGTAGCTATTCTAGACTGACATATTGTAGAGGGTGTGCTGGCACAAATCAGAGCTTGTTCTGATTGTGTTGAGTAGTCCACACGGGGTTAAAGTAGCATAGGTTGCGTGCGTTGTAACCTAGTGTGATCTGAACCTTTGGTTGAGTGGATTGAGGACTGGAGAATAGTCCTCCCCAGACGTAGGCAGATTGGCCGAACTGGGTGAACAAATCTGTGTCCTATTCATTGTCTGCTGTGCCTACATTTAAGTGAACAAGAGTGTGCTGCAGCAACTGCTAGTTCACAAATCTGCATAAGTAGAGACACTTGAAATTTCAATTGGTATCAGAGCGGGAACTCGACACACAGAGTTTAAAAGGTCCTACAGTGTCTCCGAAGTTGCCAAGACAATGAAGGAAGGACAGAGCACGAGTAGACCTCCACTCCTGGAAGAGAGCAACTATGGTTATTGGAAAGCTAGAATGAAAGCTTTTCTCAAAGCTATTGATGAGAATACATGGAGAGCTGTTGTGGTTCAGTGGTCTCCCCCAATCACCATGGATCAGCAAGGAGTGACAAGAATTAAACCTGAAGAGGAATGGACTGCTGAAGAAGGTGCTGCAGCAACTGGTAATTCAAAGGCTCTGAATGCAATTTTTGCTGCAGTTGATGCTAATAACTTCAGGTTGATCTCAAACTGTGACATGGCCAAGCAAGCATGGGAGATTCTGCAAACTGCCCATGAGGGAACTGATAGAGTAAAGCTGTCAAGACTCCAGATTATTGCCACACAATTTGAGAATCTGAGGATGCTTGATGAAGAAACTATCACTGAGTTTAATGCTAAACTCTGTGATCTTGCAAATGAAGCTCATGCCCTTGGTGAGCCCATTCCAGAAGAAAAGCTTATCAGAAAGGTTCTCAGATCGCTGCCCACAAAATTTGACATGAAGGTGACAGCCATTGAAGAAGCTCAGAATGTCAGATTCATGAGGTTGGAAGAGCTGATGGGGTCTCTCAAACAATTTGAGATGAAACTGGTCAAAGAAGACACCACTTCCAAGGACAAGAATGTTGGTTTGAAGGCTGAAGCAGAAATCAAGCAGACAGTTCCAGACGATCAGTTGAGCATGCTGGTTAAAAATCTAGGAAAGTTTCTGAAAAACATGGAATCCAGAACTGAGAGAAGCTCTTCCTCGCGAAGACAATTCAGACGGGGCAGTGAAAGAAAGAAGAAAGGGAAAGAACCAGCACTGGACGATGATGACAAGAAAGAGATGAAAAAGGGAGTTCAATGCTGGAACTGTGAAGGGTACGGACACATTGAGGCTGATTGTCCAAGCAAACCCTTCAAGAATTCTGAGAAAAAGAACAGCAAATCCATGACAGCAAAATGGAGTGATTCGGATGAGAGTGATGAAGAAAACTGTGTTGTGCTGACAAGTGTTTCAGATGTCCACCTCAATGAGCTAAAGAAGGTAGAAATTCACTATGGGATTGAAGTCTCTGAGAGTGAAGATGACGATGACTCATCTGACAGTTTTGCTGATCTTCTGAGGAAGATACTCAAACAGTGTGAGGCAGTTCTTCAGACCAATCAGACCTTGACTGACAGAGTAAATCTCTTGGAAGAAGAACGAAGGAGATGTCTACCCTCAGTTGATAATCAAGTTACTATTCTGAAAAGAGAAGATTCAGAAAGACAGACCTCTGTTGAATCCACTCCAGCAGCAGCCAAGACAGCTGACCCGCAGAGCAATATTCTGGACGAAATATTATCTTACCAAAGACTTGGAAAAGGGAAAACAGGGCTTGGATATACTGGTGAAGAAAGCTCTAAAGGGACAGTGTTCATTAAAGCCTCAGATGGTGAGACAGACGAGAAGAAGAATTCAGATGCCTTCTCAAAAATGGCAGAGAAAATTGGATCTAGACATGTGTACAAGAGGATGCTGCAGCATCATGGACAACATTTTTCTCAAACAAAACAAAAGTCTCAGAACAAGTGGAGTACTGGTACAAGTGTTGGGAAGCAGAAGATCAACTTCAATCTGAAGCAGCAACACAGAACTTGCTCAGCTGAAAAAGGGGGAGCAAAGTCCAGAATCAGCACATGTTGCACAAAGACTCCATTTCATGTTGCTGCACAAGGGCACTGGATTTCAAAAAACAAGGGTAAATCAAAGATGGTACAAATATGGAAACCCAAACAAAGGGTTAGGAGGCTGGAAGATCAGAAGAAGAAAAGCTCTGGTGTATTCCAAGTATGGGTGAAGAAGGCTCCACCAGAATCTCTCAAGGATCCTCTGAGCAAATTGCAGCCTGAAGTGAATAGGTGAACAAGCTCACATGTGCTGCAGCAACCTGGCCCGAATTAGCTTGTTCACATGTGTTGGTTGCTAAAGATGGAAAGGAAAATATTTGCACATGAGAGGCACGTGACTTACACTTCAAAAAGGAAAAGAAAATAACGGGTAAATATTTTCTAGGGCACAGATCAAGAGCAAAGGGCGTCTCAGAAATCTCTGCCGATCATCCTCTGTGCGCTCCTCTTTCCTTCCACATCTCTGCAGCAATGGTGAAGACACGCGGACTGAAGAAGAATCTGGCAGCTGACAGGCAAAGCAGGTCTGAGAGAAGGACCAAGGCACGCAACGAAGACCCTGCTCAGCCGCTGGAGGTGGTTGTGTGGGAACCAAACCCTCTCCCTGTGTCGCACAGTGAGCCCTCTCCCTCTGAAGAAGCTTCGCAGAAGAGGAGGCGGCTGGTACGTGATGGAGAACCTGTCTCCGGTTCTGCTGTGCTGCCAGAAGCGGATATGACTGAAGCTGCTTCAGAGGAAGAACAAGCAGCAGAGACTGCTGCAGCAGTTCCTGCAGGAGAAGAGTGTAGATCACTGGTCATGTCTCCAGGTATTATTGGTGAAGGGGTTGAAACAGCTGCTGAGTCCCCTGAACAAGAACCTGCTGCAGCACATCCCCCTTCTTCAGACAAGGGCAAAGCTCCTATCCTGATCCCAGGCTCCAGTAGTGAAAGCTCATCCAGTGAAGAAGTGGAAGCAGGATCTCTTGGTGGACCCTCTGAGAAAGGTCCTGCAGCTGAAGATTTCTCTGCTCTCACTGTCGGAGGCACATGGTTCAGGAACAAAAGCGTCTCTCAATCCTGGAGTGCTGTTGAGAGGAAACACATTGTGCATGAGAAGCGTCTGGTGCAAGACAAGTATAGATCAGCTGCTATGATTGAGCTCCTGACTGAGGTAAAACTGCTCAAGTCCCTAACCTTTCCTCACCGTTTCAATATTATTCTGGTTAGAGAATTTATAGTGAATATGGAAGAAAAATTTGGAGAAGAAGGAGCTGATGAGTATGGGAGAAGCTGGGTAAGGGGTAAACAAGTGGTTATTACTCCGGAAATTATTGATGCATTCCTTGGGATTTCTGAGAATGCAAGGGCTCCCACTGATGTGAAGCCTGAATTATTGGCGAAGACCCTTACAGCGGGAGTGTGCCTGTCTTGGGGCGGCCCGAATCTCAGTGCAGCTGAGCTAACCTCCAAGTATGCTCTGCTGTATCATCTTGGTGCAAGGAACTGGATTCCTAGTTCTCACAGAGGGAAGGTCAACAAAGACTTTGCTAACCTTCTTTATTCTATTGGAAAGAGGAGGAAGATCAGCCTGGGAAGTGTGATGTTCCCTCAGCTTGCTACACATGCCGGGAGTGCCTCCTCCAGCAAGCCTATTGTGCTGCCCTCCCTCATCCATGGGATCATGGTATCTCAGCACCCAGAGTTCGGAGCGATTACTGAAGGCTTATCTGAGGAGCTGCAGGTCTTTACTGTTGATCACAAATTATTCAAGGGAAAACATGCAGTGGATGTTGCCTATGAGGATCTTCTCATGGGTGGTTCTTCAGCTCCAGCTCCCTTGGAGGAATCTCTTCCCCCTGCTGCCACAATCCAGTCTGCTCTTCGTGCCAGGATTGTGTGTCACCTCCGGTCTGAGCTGGCTATTCTTGATGCTGAAGCCAAGAGGAGAGATGCCAGGCGTGGACAGATCAGGAGCCTCATCAGAGACTTGGAGTTCCTGGAGGATGAGGAGCAGGCCCCTTGAGCATCTATGACAAAAAGGGGGAGAGAAGATTTATATGCTGCTGAATATTGATACATTTTTTTTTACCCTGCGTGGTCAGTATGCTATGGCCGAGTGTGGCCTCATCTACTTACTCTCTATTAATTTTATTTAGAGTATTTCGTTTTTGGTTTTCGGAAGAGTGCATTGGCCTTAAGGTTTTGTCAAAATGCCAAGGGGGAGATTGATAATGCAAGTATGGCAGTGTTTGACAAAACCAGCATGAGTGAACAAGGAGCTGCTGCAGCTCAATCAAGGAGGCCAGCAGAAGTATACAGCAGAAGTAAACCAGCAACAGATGCAGCAGGGGATGCTGCAGCAGGTGCTGGTTCAAGAGCTAGTTCAACTGTCCGAATAACAGTTTTGTGCTGGGTGCGTTTTGAAGTTTTGGCAGCTTTGTGAAAGTGCTTAGAAGAATTTCTAAAATGCTGCTGAGCATATTTCAGCAAGGATTATCAGTCAGAGAAGGAGAGATGCTTCAAGATATTAATCAAATCTAATCTCCTAGATTTTAGGAGATAATTGATCTTGTGGGTCAATGGCCTAAACCTGGAAATTGCTTAAAGTGGTGAGGGTATTTAAGCAGAAGGTTCGAGGGCTGAAGAGGCTGATCGAAGCTGAGTGATACACGAGAGTAGACACGAAATTCAGAGAGAGGATTTTTTTCTGGGTGTGCTACGGAAGTTGTTCTTCGATCAACATACACGGGCAGAGCGTTGAGCGCAGAGCTGTGGTGCGTATTGCAGAAGAGAGTCAGGTCTTGCAGAGACTGATTCGTGCTTTGATCTGGAAGCCAATTTAGAGCTGTGGAGCTTGTTGGTTGATCAAAGGCAGCCGCGGGAGAGCTGACGGGTGGAAGGCTCGGTCGAGGTTCGTGCGGAAGAACTCACTAGTGGCAGGTGGTCACTGAGTGAGGGGGAGTTACTCAGAGTGTGCAAGTGCTCTTGGAGTGGTTCGATCGGCTCGGCAGGAGGCCTTGGAGCGACGCGGACAGAGTGCTTCAGCTGGTGTTACAGCTGTTGCTGCAGCAACCCTGCTGAGTAGTGTAGGCTAGAATAGGCTGAGTTCTTGAAGAGGATTGTAGCTATTCTAGACTGACATATTGTAGAGGGTGTGCTGGCACAAATCAGAGCTTGTTCTGATTGTGTTGAGTAGTCCACACGGGGTTAAAGTAGCATAGGTTGCGTGCGTTGTAACCTAGTGTGATCTGAACCTTTGGTTGAGTGGATTGAGGACTGGAGAATAGTCCTCCCCAGACGTAGGCAGATTGGCCGAACTGGGTGAACAAATCTGTGTCCTATTCATTGTCTGCTGTGCCTACATTTAAGTGAACAAGAGTGTGCTGCAGCAACTGCTAGTTCACAAATCTGCATAAGTAGAGACACTTGAAATTTCAGCTTCATTTGACAAGTCACACACCTTGGCATTAAACTCAATGATAGAGTCCTTGATGAGCGGACAAGTGACCTTGTATTTGTCCACATTTTCCCGTTACTTCTTGCTTGTTCCATTATTTTATAAAGTCATTTGATGTTTTCTTTGTCCATTTTAGGTTTAAAATGTGTACCACACGATACGAAGTGGCCCGAAGAAAATCTTGATAAATTCCGGTCGATTGAGAGCAAGAATGAGCAAGATTGAGGCAAGCTGAAAAAGTGACTCGCCCACGCACAATCTGACTCGACCAGATGGGTGATAGCGCGTCGTTGTGCGCGTCAAATTTATTCCTTCCTTCTCCACTTAGTATAGCGGCTAAGTCAGGGTCGAATCCACAGGGAGCAAGTAGATTAGCTTCAACTAGTAACCTGCACTTACGAAAACTGGGGGTGTGAGTGATTGGGTTGCGCAAGTGCGCGAGTAATAGTAGTGAACGCAGGAATTGCACTAGACGTGCGCAGGCAGTAGAGATTAAGTACTATGACTATGAAAAGTATCGGCGCAGACAATCCTCTATGAATGTATTCCTTATCATCGACTCTAAACGTCTATAGTTTGATTTACTGATGTTAGTGTCCGATCAAGGCTTCCTAACATGTGCGCATGTTCCGATCAAAGTTCATGGGCTATTAATTCTTAAGACTAGTCTAAGCAGTTCCGAATCCTGTCACAATAGCAACTGATTATCCTAGCACGTTACTCCTAGTTGTCACCGTCAGGCTATTCAACTAGTTTAACATATAACAAACAAGTAACAAGAGCAAGATTGCGGTTCAAGGCTTCCCCTACTCATGCAACTAGCTGTCAACCGTGTGCACAGAATTAATGTAAGCAAACAAACCATGCATTAAGCACAAGTCTCAAAGGAAATACTCATAGAATCATGCCCAACCGATACCAAGCGTTTAGCTAGACATGCTAGTAGTAAACATCATAGAAACAGTAAATAATATCTAAAGTATCCTAGAAAACAGCAACGAGCAGATGCGTGCAGGTTGCAGAGTCTCGGCTAGCGCAGTCGGCTAGCGCAGGTCCTCTCAGTAGGCTCGTGTGTTTTTCTGTTCTGCCGCTCTCTCGTGTGCTGTGGTCCTCTCTTGGTGCTCTGGATGATACTCTCAAACCCTAGCCTTCCTTTCTTTATATACTGCTCATGAGGCCCAGCCTTGGCAACTTCCAAATCTAGTGGTGTCAAGATTTGGAAACACCACTATTCTGCGCGTGGAGCACTGCACACTGGTTAGCGCAATCGGTCTGCGCATCGTAGTCGACTCTGCCACTATCTGCCCTGTTTGCGCTGCTAGCTCCGCAGGCTGTGTGTTGCGCGTCTTAAACGCTGCCTGTTAGCGCGTATCCGACTTAGGCCCTCGTTTCGCCCTGAAATACAAAAACACTGGAAACCAGTAGTCTTGTACACAAAATAATGCAAACAAGCATAGGGTTAGGATCTAAATAGCGTGTATAAATAGGCTTTATCAATGGGTGTCCGAGTCAGATTTGATTCAGACAAGGCTTGGCCGAATCGCCCTCTCCAGCTGCACGGATCAATCTGACTCGAGGAAAAGTTTGAGAGGCTTGACGGAATCAAAAGTGATTCGGCCAAGAAGAAGTGCTCCTTCTGGATCAGTTTGGCTCTATAAGGATTTTTGACCGAGTCAAGCAAGGCTTGACCGAATCAAAAGTGATTCGGCCAAGGAAGACTGACCCGCCCAGCTACGAAACTGCACTGAGTATTTGATTCGGACACCCTGTCTGAATCAACTGAACAAGGCTTGTCCGAATCAACTGATTCGGGCACGGCGGGCAATTTGGTAATTTTCTGGAACAATATAAATAAGAAAGAGATGCAAATTTAGAAGGGCTTCTTCCAATTCCGAAAAACCCTAGGCGATCACTCTTGCACGATTTGGAGAATTGTTGAAGATTTGGAGAAGACACATGCAATTGAAGATCCTACATTCAACCCTCTACTCAACCACTACTCTTTTGAATTCAATTGGTGAACAATTTTGTTTTGTTTCAAACTCACCATGAGCGAGTAGTTCCATTGTAGTTGGGGTCCTTATGGATCCCTTAAGCTAGATTGTAATGCAAGACATGTTCTTTAATTTATAGGAGTAAAGTTTGGTTGAAAATTCTTATGCTTGTTCTTCATGTTAATTCTATGCACACCAAGTGTTTGACGAAACGCATGAATGAGTATAAATTGATAAAACACTTAGGGATGGAATGAGAATTGAACTTAGGTTGTTTAGAAGATCAAGCATGATTATTTTAGATAGCTTTTGTGCGCGAGAGTGACATTGGCAATCTCTTATGCTAAGCATAGAGCGGACTTTAGTCAACTATCAATAGACCGAGAGGTTGAGATTATGAGACTTTTGTTCTACACGATTCAATAGAGCGAGAGTTTGAGAATTGTGTCACTTAGGTATCATTCCCATTCTAGAGAAAAAGCGAAAGTTGAATTTAGAATGTGTGATACTTTAGCCTAGAATAATCAACCAAATTAACTCATGATTATATGTCTGTTTTGCATTGCTAATGACATGACCTAGGGGTGAAGTAGGATTCCGACTACGTTTTCTTTATTACTTTACTTTCACCCATATTTGATTTTATCTTTAGTTTCACTAGAGATACCTCGCAGAGGAAAAACCCCCCTTTTTATTTAGTAGACTTGCATTAGGCATTACTAGCTAGCTTTAGACTAATCTAGACTTTTCTCTTGGGTTCAACTCGAGGTCACTCGAATTATAAATATTATTCGAACACCATGATTGGACTAGTATTTTTACTACCACAATTTCGACAACGTTTCAAAATGGCGCCTTTGCCGGGGAAAAACCATTAGACTAGTTTGCTTCTTAGTATTGCTTTAGTTGGTCTACCTTTTTTTTCCTTTACTTTGTTGATCGTGATTCAGTGTTTGCGGGCCAGTCTTGCCTACTTTAATTTAAGTTCACACTTATTAATGCTTTCTTAGATCGCTGGTAGGTGTTTGCATTAATGCAAACTCGATCGCGCACGAAAAAGGCACAAGAACAAGCTTCCTCGTCAACACCAAATTTTGATACTCCTCTTCCTCAAATTCATGTTGATCAACAAATAATGGAGAATATGGATCTACCACCAGTAATAATTGTGGATCAACCCAACCTGAGGAGGCTAGGGAATGCTGCTCGTCTGCAAGAGGATGACGAGCGACCGCTTGGGGAATACATTGCCCCAACCATTTGACATTATGGATCACCCATTTATTTGGAATAGGGTGAAGATAAAGAATTCGAAATAAAGTCGGCACTTCTCCACATGGTAGCCGCGAATCAATTTGAAGGGTATGGAAACCCTAATGCGCATTTAACACAGTTTACAGAATTATGCCGCACCTACAAAGTGCAGGGGATCAAACCGGAGGCCATATACATGAAGGTATTTTCATTCTCGCTAAGCGAAAAAGCCAAGGATTGGTTAATGAGTCACGAGCCGAATACCTTACGCACTTGGGAAGAACTCGCCTAAGCTTTCCTCATCCAATTCTTCCTGCCGACAAAAACTAAGATAATCCGGGATAGAATTTGCCAATTCACACAACAAGATGACGAGAATTTTCAGGAGGCATATGAGCGTTTCAAAGAGCTACAAAGAGATTGTTCGCATCACGGGTTCAGCAAGTGGCAGCTCATGCAAAGTTTTTATGATGGTATGGATCAAGACGCAAGAAACCATATGGACCAAGCGAGCGGAGGGGCAATGATGGATTTGAGAGCTCCGATGATTTCAAAATTATTGACAAGATAGCACGGAACTCGCATCAGTGGGGTGGAGAAAGAAATCACCTAAAGAAGAAAGGGAAAGAGCATTCATCAAGAGCCGTGACAAAAGAAGATTTCAATTCCCTAGCAAAAATGGTGAATTCTTTGGCACCTTCAATTGGTAATTTAAACCTCAACAAAAAGAGAGACAACCAGCAAGTTTGCGGTATTTGTTCTAGCCCGGCACATAATGATGACTCGTGCACCGCAAAGCACGCGGACGAGTATGAGGATATTAATTACTTGGTAAAAAATCCGAGGAGAGATTATGCGCCACCGCAAGCTAGCGGTTATCAGCCAAGGAACCCTCCAGCCCATGTGAGATTCCATGAAGATCCGAATTTTCCGCGAAGGGTTTGTTCCGAGAAATTAGATTCAAGGAGCCCCCTCCAACACATATCAGCCGAGAAGTAATTATCAAAGCTGAAATTATCAAAGACCAAACAATTTCAGCCATCAAAATCAGAGGACGCACCAAAGGCACAAAGTGAAACAAAGCAACGAGGAGCCGTCCCTGATTTCTATTGTTGCCCAGTTGGCCGCGACTCAAGCACAATAGCAAAAAGACAACCAGCTTATTCTTCAAAGGCTAGATCAATTGCAGACGCACAACAAAATGCTCGAAACGTAGATTGCGCAACAAGCTGGTCGTCTTCGAAATATCAAGGAAAGCTGCCCTCGCAACCCGATGTGAACTCCTCTGAGACGATTAACGCAATTACACTCAAGAGCGGGAGAGTTTTTGAGGAGCCGCAGCCAAAGGCCAAGGTGGGAAAGGCAGCAGATGAATTTGTCGAAGAAGGATCTTTGCCGCAGAATGCAAGCGATATAGGAGAGAAGGAAAAGCCGCAGGAACTGGCGCCTTATGTGCCGCCAATTCCTTTCCCTCAAAGGCTGAAAAAGAAGAAGGAGGATGCGCATTTCAAGCGCTTTGCGGAGATACTGAAAAAGCTGCAGGTGACTTTGCTATTTACGGAGGCACTCAAATGCCTACCTATGCTAAATTTTTGAAAGGCATTATTCTCATAGGAGGGAAATGCATGATTTAGACCATGTAGCTTTAGACGCAAATTGTAGTGCGATAATTTAGCATGCCATGCCTAGAAAGCTTAGCGATCATGGATCACTTTCTATTCCCATTTCTATTGGAGAAATTAGCATAGCTAGTGCATTGTGTGATCTAGGTGCTAGCATATCTTTAATGCCTTATTCACTTTTTAATAAGCTTGATATGGGGGAATTGACTCCAACCACGGTTAATTTGAGATTAGCGGATCGTTCTTCTCGGGCACCTAAGGGTATCCTAGAAGACGTTCACATCAAGGTTGGGCAACTCTATGTTCCGGTTGATTTCTACATTTTAGACATGAATGAAGATAAGAAAATTCCCATAATCCTAGGTAGACCATTTTTGAATACGGTTAAGGCTATTATAGATTGTGGAAAGGTACAATCGAATTAAATTTTGGTAGCGAAAAAATCAAATTCGATTTGAAAAGCATGCTTAGGACATCTAGCAATTCTATGTGATGATGTAATATGGCAGTGTTTGACAAAACCAGCGTAAGTGAACAAGGAGCAGCTACAGCACAAGTGAACAAGCAGCAGCTTCAGCAGGGGATGCTACAGCAGGAGCTTGTTCAAGTGGCTGCATCATCTGACCGAGAAACAGCAGCGACCTGAGCTTGTCTAGAAGGGCTGGGAACTCTACGGAGTTCATCAGAAGAATTTCTAAAATGCTGTGGAGATTTTTCCAGTGAGGTTTCCTAGCCAGAGAAGGAGATTTATGTTGAAGATCAAAATCAAATCTAATCTTCTAGATTTTAGGAGATAATTGTTCTTTTTGGGACATTGCTTAAACCTGGTCTTGCTTAAAGCTGGTGCCACTATTTAAGAGAAAGGGGTTTAGAGTAGAGAGGTTGATCGAAGCTGAGGGATACACGAGTGCATACACGGAATTCAGAGAGAGCAATTTTGGTGTGCGACGGACGATTTCTTCGATCATCACCCGAGAGCAGAGCGTGAGCGCAGAGCCATGGTGACAGAAGCAGAAGGGGATCAGGACTTGCAGAGTCTGATTCGAGCTTGATCTGGAAGCCAATTCAGAGTAGTGGTGCTTGTTGGTTGATCAAGGGCAGCCGCGGAAGAATTGACGGGTGTGTGGCTCGGTCGAGTGTCTAAGCGGTGGTTCTCGCTAGTGTCAGGTGGTCACTGAGTGAGGAGGAGTATTCCAGAGTGTGCAGCGCTCGTGGAATCATTCGATCGGCTCGGCAGAAGGCCTTGGAGCGACGCGGACAAATTGTGCTTCAGCTGTGTGTTACAGCAGTTGCTACAGCAACCATGCAGAGTGAGTGTAGTTTAGAATAGGCTGAGTGTCGAGGTGACAGTAGCTATTCTAGATTGACATTTGTAGAGAGTGTGCAGACACAAGTCAGAGCTTGTTCTGATTGTGTCAAGTGATCCACACAAGGTTGAGTAGCATAGGTTGCGTGGAGTTGCAACCGAGTGTACTTGGAGACCTTCGTGTTTAGTGGATTGAGGACTGGAGAATAGTCCTCCCCAGACGTAGGCAGTTGGCCGAACTAGGTGAACAAATTTCTGTCTTGTTCATTGTCTGCTGAGACAATTTCCGAGTGAACAAGAGTGTGCTGCAGCAACTGCTTGTTCACAAATCTGCCTAACTGAGATGCTGTGACTTTCAATTGGTATCAGAGCAGGAGCTCAACACACAGAGTAAAAGATCCTATAGTGTCTCTGAAGTAGCCACGACAATGAAGGAAGGACAGAGCACAAGCAGACCTCCATTGTTGGAAGAAAGCAACTATGGATATTGGAAGGCTAGGATGAAAGCCTTTCTCAAGGCCATTGATGAGAAGACCTGGAGAGCAATCATGGTCCAGTGGTCTCCCCCAATTACCATGGATGAACAGGGAGTCACACGGATAAAGCCTGAAGAACAATGGACTGCTGAAGAGGGAGCTGCAGCAACTGGTAATTCAAAGGCCCTAAATGCGATTTTTGCTGCAGTTGATGCTAACAATTTCAGGCTGATATCAAATTGTGACATGGCCAAACAAGCGTGGGAAATTCTGCAAACTGCACATGAAGGAACTGATAGAGTAAAGCTGTCAAGACTCCAAATCATTGCTACACAGTTTGAGAATCTGAGAATGCTGGAAGAGGAGACTGTCACTGAGTTTAATGCTAAACTCTGTGATCTTGCAAATGAAGCCCATGCTCTTGGTGAACCCATCCCTGAAGAAAAGCTGATCAGGAAGGTTCTCAGATCGCTGCCCACAAGATTTGACATGAAAGTGACGGCCATTGAAGAAGCTCAAAATGTCAGATTCATGAGGCTGGAAGAGTTGATGGGGTCTCTCAAACAATTTGAGATGAAACTGGTTAAAGAAGACACCACTCCTAAGGACAAGAATATTGGACTGAAGGCTGAAACAGAAGCTAAGAACCCAGTCCCAGATGATCAGCTGAGTATGCTTGTCAAGAACCTTGGAAAGCTCCTGAAGAACATGGACTCAAGAACTGGGAAAAGCTCTTCCTCTCGAAAACAATTCAGAAGGGGTAGTGAAAATAAAAGGAAAGGGAAGGAACCGGCTCAGGATGAAGATGAGAAGAAAGAAATGAAAAAGGGAGTCCAATGCTGGAACTGTGAAGGGTATGGACATACTGAGGCTGACTGTCCGAGCAAACCCTTCAAAAATTCAGAGAAAAAGAACAGCAAGTCCCTGACAGCAAAATGGAGTGACTCTGAGGAAAGTGATGAAGAAAACTGTGTTGTGCTAACCAATGTGTCAGATTTCAACCTCAAAAAGCTAAAGATGGATGAATTTCACTATGGGATTGAAGTATCTGAAAGTGAAGATGAAGAGGACTCATCAATCTTATTGATTATCTGGGGAAGATCCTCAAACAGTGTGAGGCAGCTCTTCAGACAAACCAAGCATTGACTGACAGAGTCAAGCTTCTGGAAGAAGAACGAAGAAAATTTCTCTTCTCATCCAACAGTCAAGTTACCATTCTGAAAAGGGAAGACACAGGAAGAAAAGTCACTGACATTGGTTCCTCACCAGCAACAGCCAAGGTAGCTGACTCTCAGAAAAATATCTTGGATGAAATTTTGTCTTTTCAAAGACTTGAAAAAGGGAGAACGGGGCTTGGGTATACTAGTGAAGAAAGCTCTAGAGGAACAGTTTTCATTAAAGCCTCGGATGCCATGATAGACGAAAAGAATAATACAGGTGATTCTCCAAAACCTGCAGGGAAAGATGGAACTAGACATGTGAACAAGAGGATGCTGCAGCACCTGGCACATCATCCTTCTAAAACAAAGGAAAAGGCTCAGAATAAAAGGAGTTCTTGCACAAGTATTGGGAATCAGAAGATCACCTCCAACCTGAAGCAGCAGCACAGAACCTCCTCAGTTGAAAAAGGGGGAGCAAAATCCAGAGCCAACACATGCTGCATAGAGACTCCGTACCCAGTTGTTTCGGGAAAGGCTTATTGCTGGAAAGAATCGCAGAGAAGGATCTCTAAGATTGTTGCACCAGGGCACTGGATTGCTAAAAACAGGAGAAAACCATAGGTAATACAGGTGTGGGAACCCAAACATGACAAACGAAGAGATAGGAGTCTTGAGGGTCGAAAGAGGAGAAACTCTAGACAAACTCAGGTATGGGTGAAGAAATCACAATCAGAACCTCTCAAGGATCCGTCGAGCAAAGCTGTCTTCCGAAATGTGTAGGTGAACTAGCTCGCGTCTGCTATAGCAACCTGGTCAGAATAAGCTTGTTCATATGTTTTGGTTGCTAAAGCTGGGAGAAGGCACATGTGGGGCACGTGATCCAGAAGCTTCAAATTGAAAAAGAAAATAACGGGTAAATCAATTTCTAGGGCAAAGTCAAGTTGAAGGCGCTTCCCAGAATCGTTGCTGATCATCCTCACTGTGCATTCCTCAAACCTTAGACGATCCCGCAACAATGGTGAAGACTCGCGGTTTGAAGAAGAATCTGGCAGCTGACAGACAAGGCAGGTCTGAAAGGAGGTCCAAGTCGCGCAGTGAAGCCCCTGCTCAGCGTCTGGACGTGGTGGTATGGGAACCAGCACCTCTCCCTGTGTCGCACAGCGATCCTTCTCCTCAAGAAGGAACTTCGCAGAAAAGGAGGCGCCTGGTACGTGACGGGGAACCTGTATCCAGTGCAGCTGTGTTATCTGAAGAGGCTGTGGCTGAAGAAGTCTCTGGAGAAGAACAAGCTACAGAGGATGCTGTAGCAGGTTCTGCTGAAGAGAGATGCAGAACACTTGTTATGTCTCCTGGCATTATGGGTGAAGGGGAGGAGTTAGACGCTGAGTCCCCTGAACAAGAACCTGCTGCAGCACATCCTCCTCCTCCCTCAGACAAAGGAAAAGCTCTTATCCTAATTCCTGTCTCCAGCAGTGAAGAAGAGGAATCAAGTGAAGAAAATGAAGGTGCTTCTGGTGAACTGTCTGAGAGAGGACCTGCGGTGGCAGACACAACTGCAATCACAGTGGGGGAAATTTGGTTCAGAAATAGGAGTGCCTCCCAATCCTGGAGTGATGTTGAGAGGAAGCACATCGTGACTGAAAAGAGACTGGACCTTGACAAGTACAAATCAGCCGCCATTATCCAGCTTCTCTCTGAGGTAAATCTTCTCAAGTCCCTGTCTTATCCATTCATATTCAATATAGGCCTGGTTAGGGTGTTTATTGTGAATATGGAAGACAAATTTGGTGAGAAAGGGGGAGAGGAGTTTGGAAAGAGTTGGGTGCGGGGTAAGACAGTTCTTATTACCCCTGAAAAAATCGATGAGTTTCTTGAGATTCATGAAAATGCCAGAGCACCCACGGATGTTCAGCCAGAGATGCTGGCTAAGGTTCTGACAGGGGGAGTGTGCCTGTCTTGGGGTGGTCCAAACCTTAGTGCTGCTGAACTCACCTCCAAAAATGCCCTGCTGTATCATCTGGGCATTCGAAACTGGATCCCTAGCTCTCACAGGGGGAAGGTTAGCAGAGCCTTTGCTAACCTTCTCTACTCTATTGGGAAGAGGAGGAAAATCAGCCTGGGCAGTGTGATGTTTCCCCAGCTGGCTACACATGCCGGCAACGCTTCCTCCAGCAAGCCCATTGTGCTACCCTCCCTCATATATGGGATGATGGTCTCACAGCATCCGGAGCTTGGTGAGATTTCTGAAGGTTTATCTGAGGAGCTGCAGGTCTTTACAGTAGACCACAAGTTGTTCAAAGGGAAACATGCAGTGGACATAGCTTATGAGGATACACTCTTGGTTGGTGCTTCACCCCCAGCTCCTCTGGAGGAATCTCTTCCCCCTGCTGCAACAATTCAATCAGCTCTCCGTGCCAGAATTGTGAGCCATCTCAGATCTGAGCTACTCATCCTTAAAGCCGAAGCCAAAAGGAGGGATGCTAGGCGTGGCCAGATCAGAAGTCTGCTCAGAGGCCTAGAGTTCCCGGCGGATGAGGAGCAGGCCCCTTGAGCATCTGTGACAAAAAGGGGGAGTATAGTAGTAGGCTGATGAACTAATGAACTGAGTTTTTTTTGACCCTGCGTGGTCGTGCTACGGCCGAGTGTGGCCACCTCTTACTTTCTTACTCTCTTGTTGATTCTTTTTCATTTAGAGTATTTTCTGGTTCATGGAAGTGTGCATAAGTGTTCTAGGGTTTTGTCAAAATGCCAAGGGGGAGATTGATGATGTAATATGGCAGTGTTTGACAAAACCAGCACAAGTGAACAAGCAGTAGCTTCAGCAGGGGATGCTACAGCAGGAGCTTGTTCAAGTGGCTGCATCATCTGACCAAGAAGCAACAGCGACCTGAGCTTGTCTAGAAGGGCTGGGAACTCTACGGAGATCATCAGAAGAATTTCTAAAATGCTGTGGAGATTTTTCCAGTGAGGTTTCCTAGCCAGAGAAGGAGATTTGTGTTGAAGATCAAAATCAAATCTAATCTCCTAGATTTTAGGAGATAATTGTTCTTTTTGGGACATTGCTTAAACCTGGCCTTGCTTAAAGCTGGTGCCACTATTTAAGAGAAAGGGGTTTAGAGCAGAGAGGTTGATCGAAGCTGAGGGATACACGAGTGCATACACGGAATTCAGAGAGAGCGATTTTGGTGTGCGACGGACGATTTCTTCCATCATCACCCGAGAGCAGAGCGTGAGCGCAGAGCCATGGTGACAGAAGCAGAAGGGGATCAGGACTTGTAGAGTCTGATTCGAGCTTGATCTGGAAGCCAATTCACAGTAGTGGTGCTTGTTGGTTGATCAAGGGCAGCCGCGGAAGAACTGACGGGTGTGTGGCTCGGTCGAGTGTCTAAGCGGTGGTTCTCGCTAGTGTCAGGTGGTCTGATAGAGCCTATTTATACACACTATTTAGATCCTAACCCTATGCTTGTTTGCATTATTTTGTGTACAAGATTACTGGTTTCCAGTGTTTTTGTATTTCAGGGCAAAACGAGGGCCTAAGTCGGATACGCTCTAACAGGTAGCTTTTAAGGAGCGCATCACACAGCCTGCGGAGCTAGCAGCGCAAACAGATAGGAGTTGGCAGAATCAGCTACGGTGCGCTAACTGATTGCGCTAACCAAGGAGCAGTGCGCCATGCGCAAAAGAGTGGTGTTTCCAAATCCTGACACGACCAGATTTGGAAGTTGCCAAGGTTGGACCTCTTGAGCAGTATATAAAGAGGAGAAGGCTAGGGTTTGAAGAGATATACAACGAAGGAGGAGAGAGCGGCAGAACAGAAAAACACACGAGCTACTGAGAGGACCTGCGCCAGCCGACTGCACCAGTCGAGACACTGCAACCTGCACGCACCTGCTAGTTGCTGTTTTCTTGGATACTTTAGATATTATTTACTGTTTCTATGATGTTTACTACTAGCATGTCTAGCTAAACGCTTGGTATCGGTTGGACATGATCCTATGAGTATTTTGTTTGAGACTTGAGCTTAATGCATAGTTTGTTTGCTTGTATTAATTCTGTGCACATTGTAGACAGCTAGTTGCATGAGTAGGGGAAGCCTTGAACCGCAATCTTACTCTTGTTGCTTGTTTGTTATATGTTAAACTAGTTGAATAGCCTGACGGTGACAACTAGGAGTAACGCACTAGGATAATCAGTTGCTACTGTGACAGGATTCGTAGCTGTTTAGACTAGTCTTAAGAACTGATAGCTCATGAACTTTGATCGGAACATGCGCATAAGTTAGGAAGCCTTGATCGGACACTAACTTTAGTAAACCGAACTATAGACGTTTAGAGTCGATGATAAGGAATACACTCATAGACGATTGTCTGCGCCGATACTTTTCATAGTCATAGTACTTAATCTCTACTGCCTGCGCACGTCTAATGCAATTCCTGCGTTTACTATTGTTTACTCGCGCATCGCGCAACCCAATCACTCACACCCCCAGTTTTCGTAAGTGCAGGACACTAGTTAAAGCTAATCTACTTGCTCCCTGTGGATTCGACCCTGACTTAACCGCTGTACTAAGTGGAAGAGGAAGGAATTAATTTTGACGTGCACAACGACGCGCGAATCAAATTTTGGCGCCGTTGCCGGGGAGCAACACAGATAAGCTTTAATTAGCTTAAGTTTTCTTTTATAATAGTTAGTTATTTCTGTTTGCTTTATTTTCGTTGTTGTTTCTGACAGCGCGCAATCGACATCAGCCTGCGCAACCTTGAAACAGTTGCGCTTCGCAGATTCTAGTTGTGCACTGACAGACGCAACAGCTTAGTTTTCTTTTAATTTCGTTTTCTTTGAGATTTAGAACAGGTCATGGAAGATAACAACGTCATTGGAGATAACATGGGGGACAGAACCCCAGAGGATGCGAAGGCACATAACCGCACAGCCTTGTTCAGAGAGGAAGTGCAGCGCGAGGTTGAAGCAAGGATGGCCGCTGAAGTGTATAATGCGCCACCTGCGCGACAGGCCGCGCGACGCAGAACAGTGCGCGAGATGTCAGCCCCAATCACGGTTAACCAGCCATGGTGCATAGTGCTTCCACCAGACGGTCATTTTGAACTAAGGAGCTCGCTCATTCATCACATGCCCAAATTCCACGGGATGAACAACGAGAATCCAGTCAAGCATGTGCGAGAGTTCCTAGTCATTTGTGGCCAAAGGGGAGAGCGACGAAGCGCTGAAGATGAAAGCGTTCCCATTTTCACTGTGTGACACGGCCAGACATTGGTTGATGAACTTACTAGCAGGATCAATTCACACATGGGAGCAGCTGCAGAAGAAGTTCCTGGACAAATTTTATCCCGCAGCAAAGATCGCGCTACTCAGGAGGGAGCTGGCCGCACCTAGGCAGAGCGCAGGAGAGTCGCTGTCCGAGTATTACGAGCGTTTAAGGGAGCTAGAGGCTAACTGCTACAATCACGGCCTGCCCCAGAGTGTGCTGATAGAGAATTTCCTGAATGGATTGTTACCCATGGAGCTGAGGTTATTGAATGCATGCGCAGGAGGCGACATTTGCAACATGTACCCAGAGGACGCGTGGCAGCTGATAGAAGACTCTGCTGGGCAGGTAAGACATCAGCTAACACTTGAAAATAGTCGTGCTCGTTTTGTGCATCAGGTAGAAACAAGCGCTGAGATAAAGGAAATGAAGGCCATGCTGCAGAAGTTGATGCGTGCGCAAGGTGCACAACCAGTTGGGCCAAAGGTATGTGAGTTCTGCAATTCCACTGAGCACAAAACCGATGCATGTCTCACACTTTTCGAGGAATCAAGAGATGTCAATGCTCTTGGAGGATGGGATAATAGAGGGGCACAGAGGCAGAATCAGCCGCGTTTTGGACTAGCCGCAAATGGGTTCAGATGGAAGGAGGAAAACAATTTCCAGAGGCAGTCCGCGGACCAGCGCGCACCACAGCAGACGCAACAAGCTGCGCCATACAATCCACCGCATCGCCGCATTGACGCACCAGCGCAGAACAACCAGCAACCGAGGCGATCCTTAGAAGATATCGTGGGGCAGCTAGCAGACACAGTGCGCAAAAATGATGAGAAATATGACAAGAGGTTCGAGTCCATTGAGAAGCAGCTATCACAGATTGCTACCACGGTGTATGAGCTAAAAAAGAGCGATGGCAACCTGCCTTCGCAAGTGATCCAGAACCCTAAGGGAGGAGTCAACGCCGTGACACTGAGGACTGGGCGCACGATAGGAACAGAGCAGACTCCGAAGGCGCCCGCGCAACCAATTGCGCAAGTCTCAAATCCAACAGAGCAGAATGCGCACCCAGAGCAAGATGCGCAACCAGAAGCGCAAGCCAAAAGCCAGCAGGGCGAAGCGCCAGGTATGACACAATCAAAAGACAAAGGCATGAATCGTACTAACATACCTGCACCTTTCCCTGTACAGGCACCATCAGCTAGGAAGGAAGCGCTTGACAAGGAGCTCTACGAGTTATTCAGCAAGGTGGAAATAAACATTCCCCTTATTGAGGCAGTTCGGCAAATCCCTAGGTACGCCAAATTCTTAAAGGAGCTATGCACAAACAAGAGAAGGAAAGGCGAGTGCGCACAGGTAATGCTAAATGCGCAGGCCTCAGCAATCGTGCAACATAAGGTACCACCTAAATGCCGAGACCCAGGTACATTCACCATCCCTTGCACTTTAGGTAAGACCACAGTTAGCAATTGCATGATTGACTTAGGCGCATCTATAAATGTGCTTCCCTATTCCTTATATGCATCATTGCGCCTTGGACCACTAAAGCCTGCAGGTCTCACCATTCAGCTAGCAGACCGGTCGTGCAAGCAACCTACGGGCATGATAGAGGATGTTCTTGTCCGAGTAGGAGAGCTGATGTTCCCAGCAGATTTCTATGTCCTAGAAATGGAGGGAGAGTCGAGCATAAGCAGTGCGCAGATCCTACTAGGCAGACCATTTCTGATGATAGCGCGCACAAAGATAGATGTGTGGAGAGGCACGCTCTCTATGGAGGTTGATGGCGAGGAAATTCATTTTAACATATTCAAAGGGATGTGACCGCGAGTCGTCGTGCGCGTCAAATTAATTCCTTCCTCTTCCACTATTACAGCGGTTAAGTAAGGGTCGATCTCCACAGGGAGCAAGTAGTTCGGTTCTAGCCAGTGACCTACACTTACGAAGATTGGGGGGTGAGTGATTGGGTTGCGCAGTGCGCAAGTAACAATTGTAAAACGCAGGGAATTGCACTAGACGTGCGCAGGCAATAGAGATTAGATACTATGACTATGAGAAGTATCGGCGCAGACAATCCTCTATGAGTGCATTCCTTATCATCGACTCTAAATGTCTATAGCTTGATTTTACTTAAGTTAGTGTCCGGTCAAGGCTTCCTAACATGTGCGCATGTTCCGATCAAAGTTCATGTGCTATTAATTCTTGCACTAGACCTAAACAACTACGAATCCGATCATGGTAGTAATTGCCTATCCTAGCGCGTTACTCCTAGTTGGCATCGTCAGGATATTCAACTAGTTTAACAGACAACAACAAGCGACAAGAGTAAGATTGCGGTTCAAGGCTTCCCCTACTCATGCAACAAGCTGCCAGTAATGTGCACAGAATTAATATAAGCAAGCAAGCTAAGCATTAAGCGCAAGTCTCAAAGGACATACTCATAGATTCATGTCCAACCGATACTAAGCGTTTAGCTAGACATGCTAGTGATAAACATCATAGAATAGTAAAATAAGGTCTAATGTATCTGAGAAACAAATAGCAAACAGTGCGTGCAGTATGTCTCTCGGCTGGCGCAGTCGGCTGGCGCAAGTCCTCTCAACAAGTCCGTGTGTTTTCCAGTTTGCTGCTCTCTCGTGGCCCTCTGATGTGGGGTGTTGCCTTTCTGTGTGTCTCCTGATTTTTTTTGGTCCTTTCAAACCCTAGACTTCCTCCCCTTTATATACTGCTCGAGAGGTCCATCCTTAGCAACTTCCAAATCTGGTCATGTCAAGATTAGGAAATACTGGACTCTGCGCCTGGCGCACAGCGTACTGCTTAGCGCGTTGGTCGGCGCAACTCTGCTGTGTCTCGCCATTTCTTCTGTTTGCGCCGCTAGCTCCGCAGGCTGTGTGCTGTGCGTCCTAAACGCTGTCTGTTAGCGCGTATCCGGCTTAGGCCCTCGTTTTGCCCTGAAATACAAAAACACTGGAAACCAGTAATCTTGTACACAAAATAATGCAAACAAGCATAAGGTTATGATCTAAATAATGCGTATAAATAGGCTCTATCAAACCCCCCACACTTGCCCCTTGTTCGTCCTCGAACAAGCACTCAAGCACGGATACCATTACCTCTCTGGAGTCCAGCGCACAGTCTTGCACTCTGGCGCGGTCTGCACTACTGATCACCTTGCGCTGCTCTACCACCTGCGCACATCTGCTCTCAACAGTTTAAGTATAGTAATTTCGAAATTCATTACCTCTCAGCTGGGATGGAAAAAATCATTTCGGATGGCTGGGAGATAGCTCTTCATAGGCTCCAGGTTGTCAGCTCTTGCTCCGAGGATGGGTATATGGTTAACAGCGCAAGCTTCTTCCGATGCGTGATTCTTCCGCGCACTTCCTGGGAACTCAAGCGTTTTTGATGATTTCTTTCTTTGTGGTCTTTGCGCACGCTGGTGCTTATCAGTGCGCATGCTGGTTCTTTTGTGGCGCGTATCATCTGCTGGTATTTTTTCTTTCGTACAGCTTTGTCTATGGTTCCTATCTTCCCAGAACGGTTCCAGTCTCGGCCTCCGGATAACAGCTATGGAACACCGCCCCGCTCTCCCTCCATGGTCTATCTGCGCAGGTCGGCGCATGCGTTTACACCCGCGCCCGCCTTCCTTAGCTCAATTTCCAGAGGGAAGGTGGTCTGTTTTCCCACCTCGCCCCGCTTTGGGTGTTTCGCCTTCGGCATCTGCGTGACCGAGCGCACTTACTTGTTCCGAAGGTCGCGAAGCACTGGCCTCCACTCGCGCTCTCGACCATATACCTCTCCTCTGAAGCGCGAGCGACTAACCGCCTCTCTGGAGCGTTTCTGTCAACTCCACATCCCCCATATATCCCAACTAACAGGAGCAGAAAAAACGAAAAAAATATACTAAAAATAGTTGGTAGCGCACGGCGCAATATGGATAGCGCAAACAAGCTGATTAGTGCGCGCAACCCGCACACAGCGCACTACTGCTACTGTTTCCTTCAAAAAAAAAAACTAAGCTACACTAAAAAGCTCATAAAAACGTGAAATGTAAGTGTAAATAAAGAACATAAAACTCCTAAAAAAACTCAAGCGCACGGAGGATGCGCACACGCATGCAAGCAAAAATAAAGAACATAAAACTCCTAAAAAACAAAATAGTCAAAGCAGCGCAAATAGCATAGGGGCACAAAAATATGTAGCACACGAGTTCAACACAAATATAGCAACATAATAGCAAATAAAGGTCAGCACATAAAGAAAAATGGCCACCACCTGAAAGAAATAAGCGCTCCCCTCCTCAGCTCTAGAGGTCATCTGAGCTGGATGCAGCCGCTGAACTGTGCGCCTCCTCGTCTGAAGAATCCGTCATATATTCGGAGCTGGAGGGAGGCGGAAACAGCTGGCAACGGTCGACTGAGAGAAGTGCTGAAAAAATTCTAAGTCCTGCCCTTATATACCCCTCTGGCTGGAGCAGAGGTCCTGCGCACTGTAGTGCGCACGGACCTGCGCACTGCTGCTCGACTAAAAATGACAAGTCCTAAACTAACTAAAAAACACTAGAAGAACTAAAAGAAAAACATGTGAAGGTAAAACGAGTCGGGTTACCTCCCGACAAGTGCCTTTGTTTAACGTCGTTGGCTCGACTGTACCTCGTTACGCACCAAAATGTGTGTCAGCGACCTCCCCCACTCTTGCTCCTGAGTGATCCTGCGCTTGCGCAGGCGCTGTGTTCTCCTTGATCTTGCACAAAGAATAAAAAGGGAAGTCAACATGGATAATACGTGAGAAATCTGCAGTAACGAGGGTGGATGAAGAGGAAGAAGAAATGTGAGCAATAGTCTCCAGTCTCCCTCTGGTGCATCCGGTGGTGCTTCTGGCGCGTCAGCTGGCGCATCTTTTATTTCTGGTTCTGCCAACTCAATGTCGCGCGTTGTACCATCCCAAGGTTCCCCGAGATACCGTTTGACTCTCTGCCCATTCACCTGAAAACGATGCCGGTGCTCGTTTTCTAATTCAATTGTTCCATAGGGGAAAACCTTGGTGACTGTGTACGGTCCTGTCCATTTGCTGCGCAGCTTTCCAGGCATGAGCTTCAGGCGTGATGAGAACAATAATACCTGGTCCCCTGGCGTGAAAGAGCGTCTGAGGATATGCTTGTCATGAAACGCCTTTGTCCGCTCCTTGTAATCGCGCAGTCCCTCATAGGCATCCAGGCGCAGCTCTTCTAATTCGCTGAGCTCAAATGCGCGCTCCTGTCCGGCCTCGTCTAAGTTCAGGTTGCAAATGCGTAAGGCCCAATATGCTTTGCGCTCTAGCTCCACTGGCAGGTGGCATGCTTTTCCGTAGACCAACCGGAATGGTGAAGTCCCGATGGGTGTCTTATGCGCGGTGCGGTATGCCCACAGCGCATCGTCCAGGCGCTGGCTCCAATCTTTGCGCGAAGGTCTGATAGTCTTTTCTAGGATGCGCTTGATCTCTCTGTTGGAAACCTCGGCCTGTCCATTTGTCTGAGGATGATAGGCAGTGGACGTCTTGTGGCGCACTCCATAATGCTTGAAAACTTGCGCCACAATCCTGTTGCAAAAGTGCGTTCCCTGGTCGCTGATGACTGCCTTAGGCACCCCGTACCTGCAAAAGATATTAGTTTTCAGAAACTCAGCAACCGTCTTACCATCATCCTTCCGCGTGGCCTTAGCTTCGACCCATTTGGAGACATAGTCCACTGCCACTAATATGTACTCGTATCCGGCAGATGGAGGAAATGGCCCCATGAAGTCAATGCCCCATACATCAAATACTTCGTCCACTAGAATCGGCGCCTGCGGCATCTCATTGCGCGCTGATATGCCTCCTGTGCGCTGGCACCTATCACAATTCCTGCAGTGATCATATGCGTCTCGGAACAGGTGCGGCCAATAAAATCCACAATCAGCGACCTTTCTGCTTGTGCGCTTGGGACCAAAGTGTCCTCCACATGCCTGCGCATGACAAAACAGCAAGACAGAGTTAATTTCATGGTCAGGCACGCAGCGCCTTAATATCTGATCAGGTCCTATTCTAAGCATATATGGATCATCCCAAATATAATGTTTGGACTCATGTTTTAATCTCATGCATTGGGTTTTATTGAAATGCGGAGGAAACGTACCTGTGACCAGGTAATTCGCAATATGCGCATACCATGGTACCTTACCTGTCAGCGCCATCAGATGCTTGTCAGGGAATGTTTCCGTGATCTGCCCTGGCTCCTCCTCTTTCACGATCCTGCTCAGGTGGTCAGCAACTGTATTCTCCGTGCCCTTCTTGTCTTTGATCTCCAAGTCGAATTCCTGAAGTAGGAGCACCCAGCGCATCAGGCGCGGCTTAGTCTCCTTCTTGGACATTAGGTAGCGGATGGCTGCGTGATCTGTGTATACTATGACCCTGGCGCCTAGAACATATGCACGGAACTTCTCAAGCGCAAACACAATTGCCAGAAGCTCCTTTTCCGTGGTGGTGTAGTTCCTCTGCGCAGCGTCTAGTGTGCGCGATGCATAGTAAATGGCGTGCGGCTTCTTGTCCACTCGCTGCCCCAAGACTGCACCTACTGCATAATCACTTGCGTCGCACATTAATTCAAATGGCAGGTTCCAGTCTGGTGCGCGCATCACTGGCGCACTGGTCAGCGCTTCCTTCAGCTTATCAAATGCTGCCCTGCACTCATCGGTAAAATCGAAGCACACATCTTTTTGCAAGAGGTTAGACAGGGGAATACAGATTTTAGAGAAGTCTTTGATAAAACGCCTGTAAAACCCAGCGTGTCCTAAGAATGACTTCACATCGCGCACGCTAGTGGCATAAGGTAGATTAGAAATAAGGTCTATCTTAGCTTTGTCTACTTTGATCCCCTCCTCTGAGATGATGTGTCCTAGTACTACACCATGCGTTACCATGAAATGGCATTTTTCATAATTAAGCACTAGGTTCTTAGAAATGCAGCGCGCTAAGACTTTATCTAAATGAGTCAAGCATGTATCAAAGGTACCTCCATATACAGTAAAATCATCCATGAACACTTCGATGCATATACCAATCATATCAGAGAAAATGCTCATGACTAAGCGTTGGAACGTACCTGGCGCGTTGCACAGCCCAAATGACATGCGCCGAAACGCAAACGTACCGAACGGGCAAGTGAACGTGGTCTTCTCCTGATCCTCCGCAGCTATGGGTATCTGATTGTACCCTGAATATCTGTCCAAGAAACAAAAATAGGGCCTACTAATCTGTCCAGCATCTGATCTATGAACGGTAGCGGGAAATGGTCTTTGCGCGTGACTGCGTTAAGCTTCCTGTAGTCGATGCACATGCGCCATCCAGTCTGAATGCGCTTGGGAACTAGCTCGCCCTGTGCATTCTCCTCCACTGTGATTCCTCCCTTCTTAGGCATAATGTGTACTAGACTGACCCATTTGCTGTCCGAGATGGGGTAGATGACTCCTGCGTCAAGCAACTTTAAAATCTCCTTCTGCACTACCTCCATCATATTCGGGTTTAACCTGCGCTGAGCCTCCCTGGATGGTTTGGCACCATCTTCCAACAGAATTCTATGCATGCATACGTCTGGGCTCACTCCGCGCAGGTCAGCAAGTGTCCATCCTATGGCGCGCTGGTTCTTGCACAGCACTTGCTGTAAACGCACTTCCTGCTCCTCTTCTAATCCTTTCTTGATGATCACTGGCAGGGTGTCCTCACTTCCCAGGAAAATGTATTTGAGGTGTTCTGGGAGTTGCTTCAGCTCGACCTTGGGTGCCTGTTCAATGGAGGGCAAGATTTTAGTAGCGGTGCAAATATGAACTATATCATGTACCTGTGTGGACTCTGGTTCAGCACTGCTCGGCTCGTCTTCCTGCTCTTCCAACTCTGCTCGTGCCAGTGGCTCTGGTCCTACTGTTGCGCTTGTGCATTGCGCATCTGTGACTAAATCATCCAAGTTGTCCATTGCGTGCACTGTGGCGTCATCATGTGGGTGCTGCATTCCTTTGAATATGTTGAAATGGATTTCTTCGCCATCTACTTCCATGGAGAGCGTGCCCCTCCACACGTCTATCTTCGTGCGCGCGGTCATAAGGAAAGGTTTGCCTAGTAGGATTTGCGCACTGCTGGTGCTCGATTCGCCCTCTATTTCTAGCACATAAAAATCTGCTGGGAACACCAGCTCTCCTACTCGCACAAGAACATCCTCTATCATGCCTGCAGGTTGTTTGCACGATCGATCCGCTAGCTGAATGGTGAGACCTGCAGGCTTTAGTGGTCCAAGGCGCAATGTCGCATATAGAGAATAAGGTAACAAATTAATGGATGCGCCTAAATCAATCATGCAGTTGCTTACCGTGGTTTTACCTAGAGTGCATGGGATAGTGAATGTACCTGGGTCTCGGCACTTAGGTGGTACCTTATGTTGCACGATCACTGAGGCTTGCGCATTTAACATTACCTGTGCACATTCGCCTTTTCGTCGCTTGTTTGTGCACAGCTCCTTCAAAAACTTGGCGTACCTTGGAATCTGCCGAACTGCTTCAATAAGGGGAATGTTGATTTCCACCTTGCTGAATAACTCGTATAGCTCTTTGTCCTGCGCTTCCTTCCCAGCCAAGGGTGCCTGCACAGGGAAAGGTGCAGGTATATTAGTACGATTCGTGCCTTTGTCTTTTAATTCTGTTATACCTGGCGCTTCGCCCTGCTGGCTTGTGGCTGGCACTTCAGGTTGCACGTCCTGCTCTGGTTGCGTATTCTGCTCTGTCGATTCTGGGACTTGCGCAGCTGGTGGCGCGGGCGCTTTCGCGGTCTGCTCTGTTCCTATTGTGCGCCCAGTCCTCAGTGTTACTGCATTGACTCCTCCTTTGGGGTTCTGAATCACTTGCGAAGGCAGGTTGCCATCGCTCTTTTTCAGCTCATATACCGTGGTTGCGATCTGTGATAGCTGCTTTTCAATGGACTCGAACCTCTTGTCATATTTCTCGTCATTTTTGTGCACTGTGTCTGCTAGCTGCCCAACGATATCTTCCAAGGATCGCCTCGGTTGCTGGTTGTTATGTGCTGGTGCGTCAGTGCGGCGATGCGGTGGATTGTAAGGCGCAGCTTGTTGCGTCTGCTGTGGCGCGTGCTGATATGTGGACTGCCTCTGGAAATTGTTCTCCTCCTTCCATCTGAATCCATTTGCTGCCAGTCCAAAGCACGGCTGATTCTGCCTCGGTGGCCCTCTGTTGTCCCATCCTCCGAGAGCATTGACATCTCCAGATTCCTCAAATAGCGTGGGACATTCATCAGTCTTGTGCTCGGTGGATCTGCAAAATTCACATACCTTTGGCGCAACTGGTTGTGCGCTCTGCGCACTCATCAACTTCTGCAGCATGGCCTTCATTTCCTTGATATCAGCGCTTGTTTCTACCTGATGCACAGAACGAGTACGACTATTTTCAAGTGTTAGCTGATGTCGTACCTGACCAGTAGAGTCTTCTATCAGCTGCCACGCATCCTCTGGGTACATGTTGCAAATGTCGCCTCCTGCGCATGCGTTCAATAGCCTCAGCTCCATGGGCAGCAGCCCATTCAGGAAGTTCTCTATCAGCACATTCTAGGGCAGGCCATGATATTAGCAGTTGGCCTCTAGCTCCCTGAAACGCTCGTAATATTCTGACAGTGACTCCCCTGCGCTCTGCCTTGGCGCGGCCAGCTCTCTTCTGAGTAGCGCGGTCTTTACTGCGGGATAGAATTTGTCCAGGAATTTCTTCTGCAGCTGCTCCCATGTGTGAATGGATCCTGCGGGTAAGTTCATCAACCAATGTCTGGCTGTATCACACAGTGAAAATGGGAATGCCTTCATTTTCAGCGCTTCATCGCTTTCTCCTTTGGTCTTCATGTTCTCGCAAATGACTAGGAATTCTCGCACATGCTTGACTGGATTTTCATTGTTCATCCCGTGAAACTTGGGCATGTGATGAATGAGCGAGCTCCTTAGCTCAAAATGACCGCCTGGTGGAAGCACGATGCACCATGGCTGGTTAACAGTGATAGGGGCTGACATCTCACGCACTGTTCTGCGTCGCGCGGCCTGTTGCACGGGTGGCGCATGATACACTTCAGCGGCCCTCCTTGCTTCAACCTCGCGCTGCACTTCCTCTCTGAACAGGGCTACGCGGTTATGTGCTCTTGCTTCCTCTGGGGTTCTGTCCCCCAAGTTGTCTCCTACGACACTGTTATCCTCCATGACTTGTTCTGAATCTTAAAGAAAAATGAAGTTAAAAGATAACTAATGCTGCTGCGTCTGTCAGTGCGCAACTAGAATCTGCGCAGCGCAACTGTTTCAAGGTTGCGCAGGCCAATGGTGATTGCGCGCTGTCAGAAACAACAACGAAAACAAAACAAACTGAAATAACTAGTTACTAAAAGGAAAAACGTAAACTAACTAGAACTTAGCTGTGTTGCTCCCCGGCAACGGCGCCAAAATTTGACCGCGCGTCGTCGTGCGCGTCAAATTAATTCCTTCCTCTTCCACTAGTACAGCGGTTAAGTAAGGGTCGATCTCCACAGGGAGCAAGTAGTTCGGTTCTAGCCAGTGACCTACACTTACGAAGATTGGGGGGTGAGTGATTGGGTTGCGCAGTGCGCAAGTAACAGTTGTAAAACGCAGGGAATTGCACTAGACGTGCGCAGGCAATAGAGATTAGATATTATGACTATGAGAAGTATCGACGCAGACAATCCTCTATGAGTGCATTCCTTATCATCGACTCTAAATGTCTATAGCTTGATTTTACTTAAGTTAGTGTCCGGTCAAGGCTTCCTAACATGTGCGCATGTTCCGATCAAAGTTCATGTGCTATTAATTCTTGCACTAGACCTAAACAACTACGAATCCGATCATGGTAGTAATTGCCTATCCTAGCGCGTTACTCCTAGTTGGCATCGTCAGGATATTCAACTAGTTTAACAGACAACAACAAGCGACAAGAGTAAGATTGCGGTTCAAGGCTTCCCCTACTCATGCAACAAGCTGCTAGTAATGTGCACAGAATTAATATAAGCAAGCAAGCTAAGCATTAAGCGCAAGTCTCAAAGGACATACTCATAGATTCATGTCCAACCGATACTAAGCGTTTAGCTAGACATGCTAGTGATAAACATCATAGAATAGTAAAATAAGGTCTAATGTATCTGAGAAACAAATAGCAAACAGTGCGTGCAGTATGTCTCTCGGCTGGCGCAGTCGGCTGGCGCAAGTCCTCTCAACAAGTCCGTGTGTTTTCCAGTTTGCTGCTCTCTCGTGGCCCTCTGATGTGGGGTGTTGCCTTTCTGTGTGTCTCCTGATTTTTTTTGGTCCTTTCAAACCCTAGACTTCCTCCCCTTTATATACTGCTCGAGAGGTCCATCCTTAGCAACTTCCAAATCTGGTCATGTCAAGATTAGGAAATACTGGACTCTGCGCCTGGCGCACAGCGTACTGCTTAGCGCGTTGGTCGGCGCAACTCTGCTGTGTCTCGCCATTTCTTCTGTTTGCGCCGCTAGCTCCGCAGGCTGTGTGCTGTGCGTCCTAAACGCTGTCTGTTAGCGCGTATCCGGCTTAGGCCCTCGTTTTGCCCTGAAATACAAAAACACTGGAAACCAGTAATCTTGTACACAAAATAATGCAAACAAGCATAAGGTTATGATCTAAATAATGCGTATAAATAGGCTCTATCAGGATGCAACACCCTCATGAAGACGCCACAGTGCACGCGATGGACAGCATAGACGACTTAGTTGCAGATGCGCAATGTGCGAGCGCAGCCGAAGAACCTGAGACACTGGCACAGGCAGAGTTGGAGGCGCAAGAGAATGAGCTGAGCAGTGCTGACCCAGAATCCAGACAGGTACAAGACTTAGTTAATGTCTGCACTGCTAATAAAATCTTGCCCTCTATTGAACAGGCACCCAAGGTCGAGCTGAAGCAACTCCCAGAACACCTCAAGTACATATTCTTGGGAAATGAAGACACCCTGCCAGTGATCATAAAGAAAGGATTAGAAGAGGAGCAGGAGGCGCGATTACAGCAGGTGCTGCGCAAGAACCAGCGCGCTATAGGATGGACACTTGCTGATCTGCGCGGAGTGAGCCCGAACGTATGCATGCATAGGATTCTGTTGGAAGATGGTGCCAAACCATCCAGGGAGCCTCAGCGCAGATTGAACCCGAACATGATGGAGGTGGTGCAGAAGGAGATCCTGAAGTTGCTTGACGCAGGAGTCATTTACCCTATTTCGGACAGCAAATGGGTAAGTCCAGTGCACGTTGTGCCGAAGAAAGGAGGAATCACAGTAGAAGAGAATGCGCAGGGCGAGCTAGTTCCCAAGCGCATACAAACTGGATGGCGCATGTGCATGGACTACAGGAAGCTTAACGCAGTCACGCGCAAGGACCATTTCCCGCTACCTTTCATGGATCAGATGCTAGATCGATTAGCGGGGAAGCCCTACTTTTGTTTCTTGGACGGATATTCAGGGTACAATCAGATACCCATAGCTGCGGAAGATCAAGAGAAGACCACGTTTACCTGCCCATTCGGTACGTTTGCGTTTCAGCGCATGTCATTTGGGCTGTGTAACGCGCCAGGTACGTTCCAACGTCTAGTCATGAGCATTTTTTCTGATATGATTGGTATATGCATAGAAGTGTTCATGGATGATTTTACTGTACAAGGAAGTACCTTTGACGCATGCTTAACTCATCTTGATAAGGTCTTAGCGCGCTGCATCTCAAAGAACCTAGTGCTCAATTATGAAAAATGTCATTTCATGGTATTGCATGGTGTCGTACTAGGTCATATTGTCTCGCAGGAAGGAATCAAGGTAGACAAAGCCAAAATAGATCTTATTGCTAATCTGCCTTATTCCACTAACGTGCGCGATGTGAAATCATTCCTTGGGCATGCTGGGTTTTACAGGCGCTTCATAAAAGAGTTTTCTAAGATTTGTATACCCCTGTCTAACCTCTTGCAAAAGGATGTGCATTTCGAATTTACTGATGAGTGCAGGGCCGCGTTTGATAAGCTGAAGGAAGCGCTGACAAGTGCGCCAGTGATGCACGCACCAGACTGGACCCTGCCATTTGAACTGATGTGGGACGCAAGCGACTATGCAGTAGGTGCAGTCCTGGGACAGCGCGTGGACAAGAAACCGCACGCCATTTATTATGCATCGCGCACACTGGACGCTGCGCAGAGGAACTATACCACTACGGAGAAGGAACTTCTGGCAATTGTGTTTGCGCTGGAGAAGTTCCGTGCATATGTTCTTGGCGCCAGCGTCATTGTCTACACAGACCACGCAGCAATCCATTACCTAATGTCCAAGAAAGAAACTAAGTCGCGCCTGATGCGCTGGGTGCTCCTACTTCAGGAATTCGACTTGGAGATCAAGGATAAGAAGGGCACGGAGAACACAGTCGCGGACCACTTAAGCAGGATCGTGAAAGCGGAGGAGCCAGGGCAAATCATGGAGACATTCCCTGACGAGCATGTGATGGCGCTGACAGGTAAGGTACCATGGTATGCGCACATTGCAAATTACCTGGTCACAGGTACGTTTCCTCCTCATTTCACTAAAACCCAATGCATGAGATTAAAGCATGAGTCCAAGCATTACATTTGGGATGATCCATATATGCTCAGAATAGGACCTGATCAGATTTTAAGGCGCTGCGTGCCTGACCATGAAATTAACTCTATTTTGATGTTTTGTCATGCGCACGCATGTGGAGGGCACTTTGGTCCAAAGCGCACGAGCAGAAAAATTCTGGATTGCGGATTCTATTGGCAGCACTTGTTCAGAGACCCGTATAACTACTGCAGGAACTGTGACAGGTGCCAGCGCACAGGAGGCATATCAGCGCGCAATGAGATGCCGCAGACGCCAATTCTAGTGGATGAAGTATTCGATATTTGGGGAATCGACTTCATGGGGCCATTTCCTCCATCTTCCGCTTAAGAGTATATATTGGTCGCGGTAGATTATGTCTCCAAATGGGTTGAAGCCAAGGCTACACGGAAGGATGATGGTAAGACGGTCGCTGACTTTTGAAGGACTAACATATTTTGCAGGTACGGAGTGCCTAAGGCAATCATTAGCGACCAGGGGACGCACTTTTGCAACAGGATAGTGGCGCAGGTATTCAAGCATTATGGAGTGCGCCACAAGACGTCCACCGCTTACCACCCTCAGACGAATGGACAGGCAGAGGTTTCCAACAGAGAGATCAAGCGCATCCTGGAGAAAATTGTGAGACCGTCGCGCAAAAACTGGAGCCAGCGCCTTGACGATGCGCTATGGGCGTACCGAACTGCGCACAAGACGCCAATTGGGACTTCACCGTTCCGGTTGGTTTACGGAAAAGCGTACCACCTGCCAGTGGAGCTAGAGCACAAAGCATACTGGGCATTGCGCGTTTGCAACCTGAACCTAGACGAGGCCGGAAAGGAGCGCGCATTTGAGCTAAGCGAATTAGAAGAGCTGCGCCTGGATGCATATGAGGGACTGCGCGATTACAAGGCGCGCACAAAGGCATTTCACGACAAACATATCCTCAGACGCACTTTTGAGCCAGGAGACCAGGTACTATTATTCTCCTCGCGCTTCAAGCTCATGCCTGGGAAGCTGCGCAGCAAATGGACGGGACCTTACACGGTTACCCAGGTTTTCCCCTACGGAACAATCGAGTTAGAAAACGAGCACCGGCATCGTTTTCAGGTCAATGGGCAGAGAGTCAAAAAGTATTTAGGAGAACCTTGGGATGGCACAGCGCGCGAAGTTGAATTGGCAGAGCCAGAGATAGCAGATGCGCAGGTTGCTGCGCCAGAGTCACTACCAGACGCACCAGAGGGAGAATTGGGAACTATTGCTCATATTTCTTCTCCCTCTTTACCTAACCTCGTTACTTATAATTTATCACAAACTATTAACCATGCTAACCACCCTTCTGATCCTTTGCACAGGACCAAGACGTACACAGCACATGCACGAGCGCAGGATCACTCAGGAGCAAGAGTGGGGGAGGTCGCTGGTAAACTTTCATGCACATAACGTGGTACAGTCGAGCCAACGACGTTAAACAAAGGCACTTGTCGGGAGGTAACCCGACACGTTTTACTTTTACATGTTTTTCTTTTAGTTTCTCTAGTGTCTTTTAGCTAGTTTAGGACTTTTAGTTTTTTTAGTCAAGCAGCAGTGCGCAGGTCCGTGCGCACTTCAGTGCGCAGGACAGCCAGTCAGGGGGGTATATAAGGGCAGTACTAAGAAAAATTTCAGCACTTTTCACACTCGACTGTTGCAAGAAAAACTCCCGCCCTCAGCAGCCGCTCACCGTCCGGCACTCAAACCAGCTTCCGCTTAGAGAGATTTGAGGAGCACACCGTCGCACGCTCACTAGGTAACCTTTCCCCTCAGATTTGAGCCGATTGAGTTAGGGTTTGTGCGAGAAGAGGGGTGCTCTAGGTCTGAAATCGCACCGAGCTAGCGTGCACCGATTGGAGGTTTGGTTAGTAGGCGGGCAGTAGGTGCCCATTTGGTGAAAGTTTCAGGCATTTGGAGGAGTTTGGATTTTTGGAGCTTTTGTGAGTGTTGACCGTAGTTGACCGAAGAAACCCAGCGCACGATGCAGCCTGCCGAGGATCAAGCGACCCCAGCTCATTTCGCCAGCAAGTATGAAGCCTTCTTGAGGCTGGAGATGTACGGGACTCCGTACATCAGCAGGGAGTTCCTGCGAGAGGTCGGGATGGAGGACCTCATCATGGAGAAGCTCGCGCTGGCGGGCTAGGAGGCGTTGTTGGAATTCAACAGCGCAGCAGACAAGGAGGACACCTGCGAGTTTCTAGCGTCGCTAGAACCGAGTGATATGGAGATAAGGTACCGGCACAGAGGAGTCTGGTACATTTCCTCGGCTAAGAGGCCGAAGCGCACACTGAGGTGCGCTAAGGTGCGAGAAGCTGATATAGACACGCACACGAATCAGGAAGTGTGGCGTGAGATGGCGATTTGCCCAGTTTTTGCCGCGGGGCGCAGCCGAGGACGCGAGCTGCGCGACCCGTGGATGTTCTACTTGTGGCGCATGGTCGCCTATGCGATCATTGGGCATTTTAATGGTGCGCCGAAGATCAGCTTGCTGGACATGGAGATTTTGAAGGGCTTTTACGATAGGAAGAGGGTGGTGTTTGTCTTGAATATGGTGCTTCATTGGAGTCGGGTCAGCACCAAGGGGCCGCTGACTTGTGGAGGGATGATAACGCACCTGCTACGTGCGTTGCATGGAGAGCCTGAGGTGCCCGAGCACACAGTGGTGCCGGCTGTTCCCTTGGACCGCGCCCATATGCTGCAGATAAGAGCGGTAGCCATCAGAGAGGATGGTACATTGGAGTGGTGCTATGGTCACTGAGTGAGGGGGAGTATTCTAGAGTGTGCAGCGCTCGTGGAATCGTTCGATCGGCTCGGCAGAAGGCCTTGGAGCGACGCAGACAAATTGTGCTTCAGCTGTGTGTTACAGCAGTTGCTACAGTAACCCAACAGAGTGAGTGTAGTTTAGAATAGGCTGAGTGTCGAGGTGACAGTAGCTATTCTAGATTGACATTTGTAGAGGGTGTGCAAACACAAGTCAGAGCTTGTTCTGATTGTGTCAAGTGATCCACACAAGGTTGAGTAGCATAGGTTGCGTGGAGTTGTAACCGAGTGTACTTGGAGACCTTCGTGTTTAGTGGATTGAGGACTGGAGAATAGTCCTCCCCAGACGTAGGCAGTTGGCCGAACTGGGTGAACAAATTTCTGTCTTGTTCATTGTCTGCTGAGGCAATTTCCGAGTGAACAAGAGTGTGCTGCAGCAACTGCTTGTTCACAAATCTGCCTAACTGAGACGCTGTGAATTTCACTATGAATTGTCACTTGATTGAATCACATGATGCGTATAATGTTTTTGACTCTCTTGGTGGTTGATAGAGCCTATTTATACGCATTATTTAGAACACAACCCTATGCTTGTTTGCGATATTTTATGTACAAGATTACTGGTTTCCAGTGTTTTTGTATTTCAGGGCAAAACGAGGGCCTAAGTCGGATACGCGCTAACAGGCAGCGTTTAGGACGCGCATCACACAGCCTGCGGAGCTAGCGGCGCAAACAGAAGAATCGGCAGAGTCGACAACGGTGCGCTAACCAATTGCGCTAAGCAGATGCCGTGCGCCAGGCGCAGATGATGGTATTTCCAAATCCTGACATGACCAGATTAGGAAGTTGCCAAGGATGAGCCGCTGAGCAGTATATAAAGAAGAAGAAGGCTAGGGTTTGAGCATTCATTCATTAATCGAGATTACACCATCCATCTTCGTCAGATCAGAGGAGAAAGCGGCAGAACTGGAAAACACACGAGCTTGTTGAGAGGACCTGCGCCAGCCGACTGCGCCAGCCAAGACTGCAACCTGCACGCACTGTTTGCTATTGTTTTCTTGGACACTTTAGTTATTATTTACTGTTTCTATGATGTTTACCACTAGCATGTCTAGCTAAACGCTTAGAATCGGTTGGGCATGAATCTATGAGTATTTCCCTTTGAGACTTGCGCTTAGTGCATAGTTTGTTTGCCTGTATTAATTCTGTGCACATTGCTGGCAGCTTGTTACATGAGTAGGGGAAGCCTTGAACCGCAATCTTACTCTTGTTGCTTGTTGTTGTTTGTTAAACTAGTTGAATAGCCTGACGGTGCCAACTAGGAGTAACGCGCTAGGTTAGGCAATTACTACCTTGATCGTAGTTGTTTAGTCTAGTGTAAGAATTAATAGCACATGAACTTTGATCGGAACATGCGCACATGTTAGGAAGCCTTGATCGGACACTAACATTAGCAAATCGAGCTATAGACATTTAGAGTCGATGATAAGGAATACACTCATAGAGGATTGTCTGCGCCGATACTTCTCATAAGTCATAGTACTTAATCTCTATTGCCTGCGCACGTCTAGTGCAATTCCTGCGTTACGATACCACTGTTACTTGCGCATCGCGCAAACCAATCACTCACCCCGAATCTTCGTAAGTGTAGGTCACTGGCTAAAACTGAACTACTTGCTCCCTGTGGAGATCGACCCTTACTTAACCGCTGTACTAGTGGGAGAGGAAGGATTATATTTGACGCGTACAACGACGCGCGATTAGTGGTTGAGTGTGAGCTACTTGCACAAGAAAAAAATAACTCGTTGTTCGCCTCTATAATGGAAATTGATGAGGACACCGCTGATTTTGACGATGGCGCGAATGAAATAAATGATGCGCAAAAAGGTAAGGAATTCGGTGAGGGGTTGAAACCTCTTCCACCGAATCTAAGGTATGAATTCTTGGGACCAAACAAATCTTTACGTGTTATCTTAGAAGCTTCCTTGAATGATATTGAGACTTCTAAATTGATGAAAGTGCCATTGGGCACTCCATTGATAATGTGAAGCCCAGTCGTGAGTTCCTTAGGCGTTTAAATCCTAAGTTAGGAGAAGTTGTATTGAAGGAAGTCACGAAGTTGCGCAATGCAGGTATTATTTATGCTGTCCCAAATTCTGAGTGGGTGAGCCCAATTCATGTGGTACCTAAAAAGGGCAGCCTCACCGTGGTTAGAAATGAGAAAAATGAGTTGATACCTACGCGTACGGTCACGGGGTGGAGGATGTGCGTAGATTATAGGAAGTTAAATTCAGCCACTAAGAAGGATCACTTTCCCATTCCTTTTACAGATCAAATATTAGAACGTCTAGCAGGGCATGAATATTTCTGCTTTCTTGATGGGTATAGTGGTTTCTTTCAAATTCCTATCCACCCCGATGACCAAGAAAAGACCACATTTACTTGCCCCTACGACACATTTGCATATAGGAGGATGCCCTTTGGTCTTTGTAATGCTCCGGGAACTTTTCAACGTTGTATGATGTCCATTTTTGCTGAGTTTTTAGAGACTTCTATGGAAGTATTTATGGACGATTTTTCTGTGCATGACTATTCATTTGATGATTGTCTCAGAAACTTGTCTCGTGTGTTGGCTTGGTGTATTGAGATGGACCTAGTACTAAATTGGGAGAAATGCCATTTTATGGTCAAAGAAGGCATTGTGTTGGGACACTGATAGAGCCTAGTTATACATGTTATTTAGATCATAAACCCATGCTTGTTTGCAATATTTTATGGGCAAGATTACTCGTTTCCACTATTTTTGTATATCAGGTCAGAACGAGTCCTTAAGTCGGATACGCGCTAACAGGCAGCGTTCTAGGAGTGAAAGATCAGCCTGTGGAGCTAGCGGTGCAAACAAAAGAAGAAATGGCGAAGGACAGCAGAGGTGCGCCACCCGATTGCGCCAATCAATGCTGTGCGCCAGGCGCAAAGTCCCAGTGACCAGACTTGGAAGTTGCCAAAAGATGAACTTCCTGGGGCACTATTTAAACAAAGAAAGTCTAGGGTTTCAAAATAACACAGAGAGGCGGACACCATCACTCAGTGACATTCCAGAGGCACTGCGCGGCAGAACTGGAAAACACACGGACTTATTGAGGAGATTTGCGCCAGCCGACTGCGCCAGCCAAGAGAAGACCCTGCACGCACTGTTTGCTACCGTTTTCTTGGATTCAGTAGTTGTTACTTACTATTTTATGATGTTTACCACTAGCATGTCTAGCTAAACACTTAGTGTTGGTCGGGCATGAATCTATGATGTATTACCTTTGAGACTTGAGCTTAATGCATAGTTTATTTATTTGTATTAATCCTGCGCGTACTGAGACGGTTAGTTGCATGAGTAGGGGAAGCCTTGAACCGCAAACTTACTTGTGTAGCTCGCTTGTCGCATGTTAAACTAGTTGCATGCGTAGGGGAAGCCTTGAACCGCAAACTTACCGTGACAACTAGGAGTAACGAGTTAGGGTAGGCAGCTGCTACTGTGACAGGATTCGCAGCTGTTTAGTCTAGTTCTAAGGATTAATAGCACATGAACTTTGAACGGAACATGCGCACGTGTTAGGAAGCCTTTACCGGACACTAACCCAAGTAAACCACAAGCTATAGATGTTTAGAGTCAATGATAAGGAATGCATTCATAGAGGATTGTCTGCCCAATACTTCTCATAAATATAGTACTTCATCTCTACTGCTTGCGCACGTCTAGTGCAATTCCCTGAGTTACGATATTCGCTGTTATTCGCGCATCGCGCAAAACCCCCAATCACTCACGCAACCCCCGTTTTCTTAAGTGTAGGTTACTAGCTGAGACTCACTGCTTGCTCCCTGTGGAGATCGACCCTTACTTAACCGCTGTACTAGTGGGAGAGGAAGGAATTATATTTGACGCGCACAACGACGCGCGATCAAATTTTGGCGCCGTTGCCGGGGAGCAACACAGCTAAGTTTTAGCTAGCTTACATTCCTCATTTTAGTTATTTCATTTTGTTTTGTTTTCTCGTTGTTGTTTCTGACAGCGCGCAATCACATCAGCCTGCGCAACCTTGAAACAGTTGCGCTGCGCAGATTCTAGTTGCGCACTGACAGACGCAACAACTTCGTTGCCATTTAATTTCGTTTCTTGAGTTTGGATCAGGACATGGAGGATAACAATGTGGTTGGAGATAACCTGGGAGACAGAACCCCAGAGGAAGCAAGGGCACATAACCGCGCAGCCCTATTCAGAGAGGAAGTGCAGCGTGAGGACGACGCACGAATGGCCGCTGAACCATACATTGCGCCACCCGTTCGTCCAGTCGCGAGGCGCAGGACAGTGCGCGAAATGTCGGCCCCACTCACTGTTAACCAGCCATGGTGCATAGTGCTTCCGCCCGACGGACAGTTCGAACTAAGAAGCTCACTCATCCATCACATGCCCAAGTTTCACGGAATGAACAACGAAAATCCAGTCAAGCATGTGCGGGAGTTCCTAATCATTTGCGAGAACATGAAGGCTTTGGGGGAAAACGATGAAGCGCTGAAGATGAAAGCGTTCCCATTTTCATTGAGCGATGCAGCCAAACACTGGCTGATGAGCCTACCCGCAGGATCAATCCACACATGGGAGCAGCTGCAGAAGAAATTCTTAGATAAATTTTATCCAGCAGCGAAGATTGCGCTGCTCAGAAGGGAATTGGCCGCGCCAAGGCAAGGCGCAGGGGAGTCTCTGTCAGAATACTACGAGCGTTTCAGGGAGCTAGAAGCCAACTGCTACAATCACGGGCTTCCCCAGAATGTGCTGATAGAGAACTTTCTGAATGGACTGCTGCCCATGGAGCTGCGACTACTGAATGCATGCGCAGGAGGGGACATTTGCAACATGTACCCGGAGGATGCATGGCAGCTGATAGAAGATTCTGCTGGACAGGTAAGACATCAATTGACACTTGAAAGTAGTCGTAATCGTTCTGTGCATCAGGTAGAGGCAAGCGCTGAGATCAAAGAAATGAAGGCCATGCTACAGAAGCTGATGAGTGCGCAGAGCGCACAACCAGTTGCACCAAAGGTATGTGAATTCTGCAGGTCCACTGAGCACAAGACAGACGAGTGCCCAACACTTTTTGAAGAAACTGGAGATGTAAATGCCCTTGGAGGATGGGACAACAGAGGACCGCAGAGGCAGAATCAGCCGCGCTTTGGGCTTGCTGCAAATGGTTTCAGATGGAGAGAAGAGAACAATTTCCAGAGGCAGCCCACTGATCAGCGCGCACCACAGCAGACGCAACATGCTGCACCCTACAATCCACCGCATCGCCGCACAGACGCACCAGCGCAGAACAGTCAGCAACCACGGCGATCCTTGGAAGATATCATGGGGCAGCTAGCAGACACAGTGCGCAAGAATGACGAAAAGTATGACAAGAGGTTCGAATCCATAGAAAAACACCTATCACAAATTGCAACCACAGTGTATGAGCTGAAAAAGAGCGATGGCAACCTACCTTCGCAAGTGATTCAGAACCCTAAGGGAGGAGTTAACGCAGTAACACTGAGGACTGGGCGCACAGTGGGAACAGAGCAGACCGCGCAGGCGCCCGCGCAACCAGTTGCGCAAGTCCCAGATCCAGCAGCTCAGAGTGCGCAACCAGAGCCAGAGGCGCAATCAGAAGCGCCAACCACGAACCAGCAGGGCAATGCGCCAGGTATGTCTCACTCGAAAAACAAGAACAAAAATTGTACTAACATACCTGCTCCTTTCCCTGTGCAGGCACCACTGGCGAGAAAAGAAGCACTGGACAAGGAACTGTATGAGCTGTTCAGCAAAGTGGAAATCAACATACCTCTCATAGAAGCTATTCGACAGATTCCCAGGTATGCGAAGTTTTTAAAAGAGCTGTGCACGAATAAAAGAAGGACAGGCGAATGCGCACAGGTAATGCTAAATGCGCAGGCCTCAGCAATCGTGCAGCAAAAGGTACCACCTAAGTGCCGAGATCCAGGTACATTCACTATCCCTTGCACCTTAGGTAAAACCACGGTAAGCAACTGCATGATCGATTTAGGCGCATCAATCAATTTATTACCATATTCTCTCTATGCGACCTTGCGCCTTGGACCACTAAAACCTGCAGGTCTCACAATTCAGCTAGCAGATAGATCGTGCAAACAACCTGCAGGCATGATAGAAGATGTCCTAGTTCGAGTAGGAGAGCTGGTGTTCCCAGCAGACTTTTATGTGCTCGAAATGGAGGGTGAATCAAGCGCCAGCGGTGCGCAGATCCTCCTAGGCAGACCGTTTCTGATGACTGCGCGCACGAAGATAGACGTGTGGAGGGGCACGCTCTCCATGGAGGTAGATGGCGAAGAAATCCATTTCAACATCTTCGAAGGGATGCAGCACCCACATGAGGACGCTACCGTGCACGCAATGGACAGCTTTGACGACTTAGTCACAGAAGCGCAGTGTGCGAGCGCAACCATAGGACCAGAGCTACTGACACAGGCAGAACTGGAGGAGCAAGAGAAGGAGCTAAGCAGTGCTGAACCAGCATCCACACAGGTACGTGATATAGTTCATATTTGCACCGCTAACAAAACCTTGCCCTCTGTTGAGCAGGCACCCAAGATCGAACTGAAGCAACTCCCGGAGCATCTCAAGTACATTTTCTTGGGAGATGAGGACACCCTGCCAGTGATCATCAAGAAGGGATTGGAAAAAGAGCAGGAGGCGCGCTTACAACAGGTGCTGCGCAGGAACCAGCGCGCTATTGGATGGACTCTTGCTGATCTGCGCGGAGTGAGCCCGGACGTGTGCATGCACCGAATTCTGTTGGAAGACGGCGCCAAACCATCCAGGGAGGCTCAGCGCAGGTTAAACCCAAATATGATGGAGGTAGTGCAAAAGGAAGTTCTGAAGTTGCTTGACGCAGGGGTCATTTACCCAATCTCAGACAGCAGATGGGTCAGCCCGGTGCACGTTGTGCCAAAGAAAGGAGGAATCACGGTGGAGGAGAATGCGCAGGGCGAGCTAGTTCCCAAGCGCATACAGACTGGCTGGCGCATGTGCATCGACTACAGGAAGCTGAACGCTGTAACGCGCAAGGACCACTTCCCGCTACCCTTCATGGACCAGATGCTGGATCGCTTGGCAGGTAAACCTTACTTTTGTTTTTTGGACGGATATTCAGGTTACAATCAGATACCCATAGCTGCGGAGGATCAAGAGAAGACCACGTTCACATGCCCCTTCGGAACATTTGCGTTTCGGCGTATGTCTTTTGGGCTGTGCAACGCGCCAGGTACGTTCCAACGCCTCGTCATGAGCATTTTCTCTGATATGATTGGTATATGTATAGAAGTGTTCATGGATGACTTCACTGTATATGGGAGTACCTTTGATGCATGCTTAACACATCTAGATAAAGTCTTAGCACGCTGCATCTCTAAGAACCTAGTGCTAAACTACGAGAAGTGTCATTTCATGGTTACGCACGGAGTAGTATTGGGTCATATCATTTCAGATGAGGGTATTAAGGTAGACAAAGCTAAGATAGATATTATTTCTAATCTGCCTTATGCCACCAACGTGCGCGACGTGAAATCGTTCTTAGGGCATGCTGGGTTTTACAGGCGTTTTATTAAGGATTTCTCTAAGATCTGCATACCCCTGTCTAACCTGTTGCAAAAAGACGTGTGCTTCGATTTTACTGATGAGTGCAGGGCGGCGTTCGATAAGCTGAAAGAAGCGCTGACCAGTGCGCCAGTGATGCGCGCACCAGACTGGAACCTGCCATTCGAGCTGATGTGTGACGCAAGTGACTGCGCAGTAGGAGCAGTCTTGGGGCAGCGCGAGGACAAGAAGCCGCATGCCATCTACTATGCATCGCGCACACTGGACTCCGCGCAGAAGAACTACACCACCACGGAGAAGGAGCTTCTGGCAATTGTATTTGCGCTGGAGAAGTTCCGAGCATATGTTCTAGGCGCCAGAGTCATCATCTACACGGACCACGCAGCTATCCGCTACCTCATATCCAAGAAAGAGACCAAGCCGCGCCTGATGCGTTGGGTACTTCTGCTTCAGGAATTCGATTTAGAGATCAAAGATAAGAAGGGCACAGAAAATACCGTCGCTGATCATCTGAGCAGGATCATAAAGGATGAGGAGCCAGGGCAGATCAAGGAGACATTCCCTGACGAGCATCTAATGGCGCTAACAGGTAAGGTACCATGGTATGCGCATATCGCAAATTACCTGGTCACAGGTGCGTTCCCTCCTCATTTCAATAAAACTCAGTGCATGCGATTGAAACATGAGTCCAAGCATTATCTTTGGGATGATCCTTACATGCTTAGAATAGGTCCAGATCGGATATTAAGACGTTGCGTGCCTGACCATGAGATTAACTCTGTATTGATGTTTTGTCATGCGCACGCCTGTGGAGGACATTTCGGTCCCAAGCGCACGAGCAGGAAGATCTTGGACTGTGGATTCTACTGGCCGCACCTATTCAGAGATGCCTATGACCACTGCAGGAAGTGTGACAGGTGCCAGCGCACTGGAGGAATATCCGCGCGCAACGAGATGCCGCAGACCCCGATTCTGGTGGATGAAGTGTTCGATGTTTGGGGAATCGACTTCATGGGTCCATTTCCCCCATCTGCCGGCTACGAGTACATACTGGTGGCCTTGGATTACGTATCCAAATGGGTCGAAGCTAAGGCCACGCGCAAGGATGATGGTAAGACTGTCGCTGATTTTCTCAGAACTAACATATTTTGCAGGTACGGCGTGCCTAAGGCAGTTATCAGCGACCAGGGGACGCACTTCTGCAACAGGGTTGTGGCGCAAGTCTTCAAGCACTATGGGGTGCGCCACAAGACGTCCACCGCTTACCATCCGCAGACGAATGGACAGGCCGAAGTTTCTAACAGAGAGATCAAGCGCATCTTGGAAAAGACTGTGAGGCCGTCGCGCAAGGATTGGAACCAGCGCTTGGATGATGCGCTATGGGCGTACCGCACTGCACACAAGACACCCATTGGAACCTCACCATTCCGGCTGGTCTATGGGAAGGCATGCCACCTGCCAGTGGAGCTCGAGCACAAGGCATATTGGGCTCTACGTATTTGCAACTTGAACTTGGAGGAGGCAGGACAAGAACGCGCATTTGAGCTGAGCGAACTAGAAGAGCTGCGCCTGGACGCCTATGAGGGACTGCGCGATTACAAAGCGCGCACCAAGGCGTTTCATGACAAGCACATCCTCCGGCGCACATTTGAACCAGGCGATCAGGTATTATTATTTTCATCACGCCTGAAGCTCATGCCTGGGAAGCTGCGCAGCAAGTGGACGGGACCATACACCGTCACCAAGGTTTTCCCCTACGGCACAATTGAATTAGAAGACGGGCACCAGCATCGTTTTCAGGTTGATAATGCGAGTGTGGCAGGTTTGCCAAAACCAACATATGTCATTTGTGAACAAGGAGCTGCTGCAGCTCAAGCAATCAAGCAGAACAGCTAGCAACAGATGCAGCAGGGGTGCTGCAGCAGGTGCTGGTTCAAGTGCTGGTTCATCTGTCCGAGTAACAGTTTGTGCTGGGTGCGTTTTGGAGGTATGGCAGTTTGTGTTCTTGCTCTTAGGAGGTTTTCTAAACTGCTGCTAAGCATTTTTCCAGCACGGTTCACTTGTCAGAAAAGAAGATTGGCATTGAAGATATTAATCAAATCTAATCTCCTAGATTTTAGGAGATAATTGATCTTGTGGGATTATGGCCTAAACCTGGAAATTGCTTAAAGTGGTGAGGGTATTTAAGCAGAAGGTTTGAGGGCTGTAGAGGGTGATCGAAGCTGAGTGATACACGAGTGTAGACACGAAATTCAGAGAGAGGACTTTCTGGGTGTGCTACGGAAGTTGTTCTTCGATCAACTCACACGGGCAGAGCGTCGAGCGCAGAGCTGTGGTGCGTATTGCAGAAGAGAGTCAGGTCTTGCAGAGACTGATTCGTGCTTTGATCTGGAAGCCAATTTAGAGCTGTGGAGCTTGTTGGTTGATCAAAGGCAGCCGCGGGAGAGCTGACGGGTGGAAGGCTCAGTCGAGGTTCGTGCGGAAGAACTCACTAGTGGCAGGTGGTCACTGAGTGAGGGGGAGTTACTCAGAGTGTGCAGCGCTCTTGGAGTGGTTCGATCGGCTCGGCAGGAGGCCTTGGAGCGACGCGGACAGAGTGCTTCAGCTGGTGTTACAGCTGTTGCTGCAGCAACCCTGCTGAGTAGTGTAGGCTAGAATAGGCTGAGTTCTTGAAGAGAATTGTAGCTATTCTAGACTGACATATTGTGGAGGGTGTGCTAACACAAATCAGAGCTTGTTCTGATTGTGTTGAGTAGTCCACACGGGGTTAAAGTAGCATAGGTTGCGTGCGTTGTAACCTAGTGTGATCTGAACCTTTGGTTGAGTGGATTGAGGACTGGAGAATAGTCCTCCCCAGACGTAGGCAGATTGGCCGAACTGGGTGAACAAATCTGTGTCCTTTTCATTGTCTGCTGTGCCTACATTTAAGTGAACAAGAGTGTGCTGCAGCAACTGCTAGTTCACAAATCTGCATAAGTAGAGACACTTGAAATTTCAATTGGTATCAGAGCAGGAACTCGACACACAGAGTTTAAAAGGTCCTACAGTGTCTCTGAAGTAGCCAAGACAATGAAGGAAGGACAGAGCACGAGTAGACCTCCACTTCTGGAAGAGAGCAACTATGGTTATTGGAAAGCTAGGATGAAGGCCTTTCTCAGGGCCATTGACGAGAAGACATGGAGAGCTGTTGTGATTCAGTGGTCTCCCCCAATCACCATAGATGAGCAAGGAGTGACAAGAATAAAACCTGAAGAGCAGTGGACTGTTGAAGAAGGTGCTGCAGCAACTGGTAATTCAAAGGCTTTGAATGCAATTTTTGCTGCAGTTGATGCTAATAACTTCAGGTTGATCTCAAACTGTGACATGGCCAAGCAAGCATGGGAGATTCTGCAAACTGCCCATGAGGGAACTGACAGAGTGAAGCTGTCAAGACTCCAGATAATTGCCACACAATTTGAGAATCTGAGGATGCTGGATGAAGAAACAGTCACTGAGTTTAATGCTAAACTCTGTGATCTTGCAAATGAAGCTCATGCCCTTGGTGAGCCCATCCCAGAAGAAAAGCTTATCAGAAAGGTGCTCAGATCGCTGCCTACAAAATTTGACATGAAGGTGACAGCCATTGAAGAAGCACAAAATGTCAGATTCATGAGGTTGGAAGAGCTGATGGGGTCTCTCAAACAATTTGAGATGAAACTGGTCAAAGGAGACACCACCTCCCAGGATAAGAATGTTGGTTTGAAGGCAGAAGCGGAAAGCAAGCAGACAGATCCAGATGATCAGATAAACATGCTGGTTAAGAACCTCGGAAAACTTCTGAAAAACATGGAATCCAGAACTGAGAGAAGATCTTCTTCGCGAAAACAATTCAGGAGGGGCGGTGAAAGCAAAAGGAAAGGTAAGGAACCAGCTCAGAGTGAAGAAGAAAAGAACGAAGTGAAGAAAGGAGTCCAATGCTGGAATTGTGCAGGCTACGGCCATCGACAGATCAACTGCACCAGCAAACGGATGAAAAAGAAAGCTCTTTCTGCCAGTGAAAGTGAAGATCTGAGTGAAGATGAATGCAACATGGCCAGATACAGGTCAGCAAGAAGAGGCACAAAAACACAAAAAGGAGTGAACCAGGACTTGCTGCAGCAATGTCTATTTCACCGTAACAAGAGAGCTTTGAAGTTTAAGAAATGTTACAGCTGTGGTCGCAGAGGACATATTCAAAGAAACTGCTCCTCAGCTCATGCCAGAATTACATTGCCCAGGGAATCTGCCAAGCAGAAACATGCGCAGACTCAGCTCCTCGCCCTTGTCAGCACAGCTAGCACCTCAGACAAGATAAGCTGGTACTTTGACAGTGGCTGTTCAGGCCATATGACAGGAGAAAGATCCTTTCTGAAGAATATTACTCCCTGTCTGGAACAAAATGTGAAGTTTGGTAATGGTCTGAAAGGAAGGGTTCTGGGAAGAGGAACTTTGGCTGTAGAAGGAATGCCAAATCTGAGCAATGTTCTTTTGGTGGAAGGATTAAAGGCTAATCTTATCAGCATCAGCCAGTTGTGTGATGGGACTAAACAAGTTAAGTTTACAAGAGACTCATGCCAAGTTCTCGATAAATCTGGAAAGTGCATAATGGAAGGAGCCAGATCCAAGAGCAATTGCTACCTTCTCAATGTGAGTTCAAACTCACGGATTCAGAAATGTATGCTGACAAAGGCCGAGGAAATGACCTTATGGCACAAAAGGATGGGACATGTTAACCTGAGAACTCTAAAGAGAATTGCCACAGAAGGGCTGGTCAGAGGAATTCCACTGCTGAAAGGAGAGACAGACTCCATCTGTGGAGACTGTCAGATTGGGAAACAAAAGAAGGCTTCACATCCTCGGGTCAAAGATATTGGTACCATCAGGCCTCTTCAGCTGATCCATATGGATCTGATGGGACCAATGGAAGTGGAGAGCCTAGGCAAGAAAAGGTATGCATTTGTCTGTGTTGATGACTATTCTAGATTCACTTGGATTGAGTTTATCAGAGAAAAATCAGATACTGTGAGTGTCATTGTGTCTCTGGTGTCTCGGCTAGAGCAAGAAAAGAATCTTAGAATCAGCAGCATTCGCAGTGATCATGGCAGAGAATTTGAAAACAAAGACATGGATGAGTTCTGTCAACAAAGGGGTATAACACATCAGTTCTCTTCTCCCATTACTCCTCAGCAAAATGGTGTGGTGGAACGGAAGAACCGAACAATTCAAGAAATGGCCAGGGTAATGATCCATGCTAAGAGGATTCCTCTGAAATTCTGGGCAGAGGCCATGAATACCGCCTGCTACATCATCAATAGAGTTACCTTGCGAAGAGGTACCATGCAGACCTGCTATGAGCTCTGGAATCAGAAAAAGCCCACTGTTAAGTACTTTCATATCTTTGGAAGTGACTGCTTCATTCTGAGAGACCGGGAGTATCGAAAGAAACTCGATCCAAAGAGTGATCCTGGAATATTCTTGGGATATTCAACAAACAGCAGGGCATATCGTGTGTTCAACCAGCGAACAAAGACTGTCATGGAATCAATAAATGTGGTTGTCAAAGATGTAGATGAAGCACCTAACTCTGAGTCTGACACTGGTGAAGAAGACTCTGATCCTGAAGAAATGTCTGATAGACAGACCAGAAGTGAACAAGCTGCGGCTCCAGCAGATGCTACAGCAAGTGCTGAAGCAGAGATTCCAGATGACCAAGCAGAGAGTCTGTCTGAGGATTTCCACACTGAAGCTCCTGATCCACCTTCAAGGCAGCCCCCAAAGAAGATACAGAAGGATCATCCCTTGACAAATGTGATTGGGAATCCCTCAGATAGAAGAAGAACCAGAGGCCATGCCTACCTCAATACATGCTTCATGTCCAGTCTTGAACCAAAGAACTTCAAGGAGGCCATGAGTGATGAATTCTGGATTATGGCTATGCAAGAGGAGTTGGCAGAGTTTGAAAGGCACGATGTCTGGGATTTGGTAGACAGACCTAAAGGGGTAAACATCATCGGCACAAAATGGGTGTTCAAAAAATAAAACTGACGAAAAGGGCAACATTACAAGAAATAAAGCCAGACTGGTTGCCCAGGGATATTCTCAGATTGAAGGTCTTGACTTTGAAGAAACATTCGCTCCAGTAGCTCGCCTGGAGGCCATCAGACTGCTTCTAGCAATGTCTTGCTGCCTGGGATTCAAATTATATCAAATGGATGTTAAAAGTGCGTTCTTGAACGGAGATCTCTCTGAAGAAGTCTATGTCTCTCAACCAAAAGGTTTTGAAGATCCTCATCATCCAGAACAGGTGTATAAATTGAAGAAAGCTTTATATGGGCTGAAACAGGCTCCTCGGGCTTGGTATGAGCGATTGACAACCTTCCTGGAAAATCATGGCTACAACCGAGGGGGAGCTGACAAAACCTTGTTTGTCAAAAGAACTCGGTCTGATGTGATCATTGCTCAAATATATGTGGATGACATTGTCTTTGGATCAAAGTCCCAGCACCTGGTGAAGCAGTTTGTGCAACACATGCAGCAAGAATTTCAGATGAGCATGGTAGGAGAACTTTCCTACTTTCTTGGTTTGGAGATTACTCAGAAAATGGACGGGATCTTTATTGCTCAAAGCAAATACAGCAAGGCCCTTGTGAAGAAATTCCAGCTCGACTCAGCCAGTCACAAGCGTACTCCTGCTGCTACTCATGTGAAAGCCATTAAAGATGAGCAAGGTTTGGAAGTAAGTCAGACTGTCTACAGAAGCATGATAGGGAGCCTGCTTTACCTGACTGCCAGCCGTCCTGACATTTCCTATGCCGTAGGAGTCTGTGCCAGATTCCAAGCCAGCCCAAGAGACAGCCATATGCAGTTGGTCAAGCGCATTATTCGGTATGTCGGGGGAACTGTGGGCTATGGCCTATGGTATACTCGAGACACAAAGGCAAATCTGGTAGGATACAGTGATGCAGACTGGGCAGGGTGCTCAGAAGACAGAAAGAGCACCTCGGGAGGATGCTTCTTCTTGGGGAATAACCTGGTTTCTTGGTTCAGCAGAAAACAGAACAGCATTTCTCTATCCACTGCCGAGGCTGAGTACATTGCTGCTGGGAGCTGCTGTGCACAAATGTTGTGGATGAAGCAAATGCTGAGTGAGTATGGGGTTGCTCAAGATGACATGACTCTCTACTGTGACAATATGAGTGCCATCAGCATATCCAAGAACCCTGTCCAGCACAGTAGAACCAAGCACATTGACATCCGTCATCACTTCATCCGTGACCTTGTTGAACAGAAAGTAATCACGCTCCAGCATGTTGTGTCTGCCAAACAACTTGCTGATATCTTCACCAAAGCTCTGGATGCAGCCCGGTTTGAAGACCTGAGGGCCTCTCTCGGGCTCTGTGTATTGCCGTCATAAGTGCTCCCAGCAGAGACACCCCCTCGTCATTTGTTCCAAAAAGGGGGAGAAGAAAGAGCAGGCTGAGAAGTGGAGTTATGAAGTGGTTTTGTCAAAATGCCAAGGGGGAGATTGATAATGCGAGTGTGGCAGGTTTGCCAAAACCAACATATGTCATTTGTGAACAAGGAGCTGCTGCAGCTCAAGCAATCAAGCAGAACAGCTAGCAACAGATGCAGCAGGGGTGCTGCAGCAGGTGCTGGTTCAAGTGCTGGTTCATCTGTCCGAGTAACAGTTTGTGCTGGGTGCGTTTTGGAGGTATGGCAGTTTGTGTTCTTGCTCTTAGGAGGTTTTCTAAACTGCTGCTAAGCATTTTTCCAGCACGGTTCACTTGTCAGAAAAGAAGATTGGCATTGAAGATATTAATCAAATCTAATCTCCTAGATTTTAGGAGATAATTGATCTTGTGGGATTATGGCCTAAACCTGGAAATTGCTTAAAGTGGTGAGGGTATTTAAGCAGAAGGTTTGAGGGCTGTAGAGGGTGATCGAAGCTGAGTGATACACGAGTGTAGACACGAAATTCAGAGAGAGGACTTTCTGGGTGTGCTACGGAAGTTGTTCTTCGATCAACTCACACGGGCAGAGCGTCGAGCGCAGAGCTGTGGTGCGTATTGCAGAAGAGAGTCAGGTCTTGCAGAGACTGATTCGTGCTTTGATCTGGAAGCCAATTTAGAGCTGTGGAGCTTGTTGGTTGATCAAAGGCAGCCGCGGGAGAGCTGACGGGTGGAAGGCTCAGTCGAGGTTCGTGCGGAAGAACTCACTAGTGGCAGGTGGTCACTGAGTGAGGGGGAGTTACTCAGAGTGTGCAGCGCTCTTGGAGTGGTTCGATCGGCTCGGCAGGAGGCCTTGGAGCGACGCGGACAGAGTGCTTCAGCTGGTGTTACAGCTGTTGCTGCAGCAACCCTGCTGAGTAGTGTAGGCTAGAATAGGCTGAGTTCTTGAAGAGAATTGTAGCTATTCTAGACTGACATATTGTGGAGGGTGTGCTAACACAAATCAGAGCTTGTTCTGATTGTGTTGAGTAGTCCACACGGGGTTAAAGTAGCATAGGTTGCGTGCGTTGTAACCTAGTGTGATCTGAACCTTTGGTTGAGTGGATTGAGGACTGGAGAATAGTCCTCCCCAGACGTAGGCAGATTGGCCGAACTGGGTGAACAAATCTGTGTCCTTTTCATTGTCTGCTGTGCCTACATTTAAGTGAACAAGAGTGTGCTGCAGCAACTGCTAGTTCACAAATCTGCATAAGTAGAGACACTTGAAATTTCACAGGTTAACGGGCAGAGAGTCAAACGGTACTTGGGCGAACCTTGGGATGGCGCAGCACGCAACATTGACTTGGCCGAGCCAGAGATAGCAGACGAGCAAGCTGTTGCGCCAGACGCACCACCAGATGTTTCAGAGGGAGACCTAGCACCCATCGCCTATATCTCCTCTTCCTCTGCATCTGCCCTCCTTACGAATAATGTATCACATGCTGACCTCTCCTTTTATCCTTTGCGCAGGACCACTGAGATCGTCACACAAGCACTGGCGCAGGGACACTCAGGAGCAAGAGTGGGGGAGGCTGCAGACGCACTACTTGGCACGTAACGAGGTACCGTCGAGCCAACGACGTTAAACAAAGGCACTTGTCGGGAGGTAACCCGACACATTTTATTTTGGCACATTTTATTCTGCTTGTTTTGTTTTTTTTTGTTTTTTTTTGTTTTTTTTTGTTTTTGCGTGTTTTTAGTTAGAATAGGGTTTGGTAGTTTTTTTTTGTAGTCACACAAATGCGCAGGACCGTGCGCCTATCAATGCGCAGGTCAGTTGCGCTAGCCATAGGGGGTATATAAGGCCAGACTTAGAATAATTCCCAGCACTTTTTCACTCGACCGTTACACACAAGCTCCCGCCCTCAGACCTCTGCCGTCGCCCAGCGCCCATCCCACCGTCCGTCTAGAGCGATTCAAGAACCACACGACCACACAGCACCCAGGTAACCCACGATCCCGCTTTGAGCCGCTTCTGTTAGGGTTTGCGCGGAGAAGACAGTTTTTAGGGTTTTGAAATCGCACCAGGCTAGAGTGCGCGGCTTGGAGTGCTGTTTTGTGCGTTGTGTAGGCGACCAGTAGGCGCTCGTTCGGTGCAAATTTCAGAGGATCCTGGGCAGTTTCGATTTTTAGGGTTTTGGGGAGCATAGACCGCGATTGACCGGAGCCAGCGTAAGATGAGACCCGCCGCAGACCAAGTGACCCCAGCGGCTTTCGCTAACAAGTACGCAGCATTCATTAGCCTGGACATGTACGGGACACCGTACATCTGTCGAGATTTCCTGCGCGAGGTAGGGTTAGAGGACCTCGTGGCGCAGAGGCTAGCGATTGCCGGTTGGGAGGCGCTAATGGACCTCCGCCGCGCAGCAGACCAGGAGGATACGTGTGAGTTCCAGGCGTCTATGGAGGCGGGGGACAGGGAGATCAGATATAGACACAGGGGTGTCTGGTTCATAGCCTCGGACAGGAGGCTGAGGCGCGCATTCGGGTGCGCCAAGGTGCGTGAGGAGGAGTTAGACACACACAATAACCAGGAGGCTTGGAGGGACATGGCAACAGGGCCAGCATTCGCCGCGGGGCGCAGCAGGGGCCGAGAGCTGCGCAACCCGTGGCTGTTCTACTTGTGGCGCATCGTGGCCTACGCAATCATTGGCCGTTTCAACGGCGCTCCAAAGATCAGCCTCCTGGATATGGAGATTTTGACGGGGCTTTATTATGAGCGGAAGGTGCTGTTCATCCTGAACATGGTGCACCATTGGAGCCGAGTCAGCATGAGAGGGCCGCTGACGTGTGGAGGGCTTATCACGCACTTGCTGCGGAGCTTACATGGAGAGCCCGAGGTGCCAGAGCACGCCTTGGTGCAGCCTATACCTCTGGACCGCGCCCACATGCTGCAAATCAGGGCGGTAGCCGTTCGGGACGATGGCACACTAGAGTGGTGCTACCACCTGCAGCCAGCCAGACCACCGAGGGCCAGAGTAGAGAGCAGTGCGCGGGCCAGGGCCGAGAGCAGTGCGCAGGGCGCAGCTGCAGGCGCAGCAGCAGCCGCCGCAGCAGACGAAGAGATGGAGGAGGCCCTAGAACCAGAGGTGCCTCTAGTCAGGCGCCCAAGGACTCGGGCGCAGACTGGAGCGCAACAGAGGGCCCGCGCACCATTGGGGGAGCCAGTGACCATTTCCATAGAGGACTCTCCCCCGCGTGCCCCTGCCAAGCGCCCAAGGACTGAGACTGAGGCGGCGCCTGAGGAAGCCACTGCCGAGCAGCGCATGCTGTTCAACGTCATGCGCGTGCTCGAATACTTAGCGCCAGAGGGGGCGGATTTAAGTATGAGTCCACCATCCGGGTGGAAATTTGGAGACGCAATTCCCCCTCTCCTCAGCCTGCACCATCCACCTCCTACCCGAACCCCAGAAACTTCAGCAGCTCCAGCTCCAGCACCCTCTCCAGCCCCAGCCCCAGCAGCGCCCGCACCAGAACCAGCAGCCCCAGCAGCAGAGCCCACCCCTGCACCTGAACCAGCACCAGTACCACCACCAGTAGTTGCCCCTGCCCGGCCTTCTGTTCCGGAGTCCCCAATTAACTTTCCCAGCGTCGACTCCGATTCCATATGGGAGTCACTTTCCGAGGACGAGCAGCCTGACCCCCTCACCATTGTGCCACCATCCTCCAGCACCGACTCCATGACTGATTCTTCAGAGGATGAGGCGCATGGGTCAGCAGCAGCGTCTAGCTCGGGGAACTTCTAAGGCCGAGGGCAGGCGCAGTGATTTTCTTTAGGGTGTTGTCTTTTATTTTGCTGCGTCTATTTGACTATTAGGTGTGCTGAATATTTGTGCCCTACATTCTGTGACTCCCTTGCTATATTTTGTGTGACTATTGGTGTTCACTCTTATATTCTTTATTTTCGTTGCATTGCATGCATGTGCGCAACCTCCGTGCGCTTGAGCTTGAGTCGTGGGGACACGTCTCTGTTCAAGTGTGGGGGGGGGCGTTACTCTTACATTTCATGTTTTTAGCATTTTTAGTATAGCTTAGTTAAGTTGAAGAAAACTAGTAGCAGTAGTGCGCTAAGGTGCAGGATGCGCATGCGCTCCAGCTTGTTTTGCGCTATCCGTATTGTGTGCACTGCTATCTACTGTTTTAGCATAATTTTTTCGTTTTTCTGCTCCTGTTAGTTGGGATATACAGGGGATGTGGAGTTGATAGAAATGCTTCAGAGAGGCGGTTAGTCGCTTCTGTTTCGAAGGCGAGGTATATGGTCGATTGCGCTAGTAGAGGCCGGTGCTTCGCAACCTTCGGAACAAAAGAGCGCGCTCAGTCACGCGGATGCAAAAGGCAAAATACCCAAAGCGTGGCGAGGTGGGAAAACAGACCACCTTCTCTCTGGATGTCAAGCTAAGGAAAGCGGGCGCGGATGTAAACGCGTGCGCTGACCAGTGCAGACAAACCAAGGAGGGAGAGCGGAACGAGTTCCATAGCTGCTATCCGAAGGCTGAGATTGGAACTGTTCTGGGAATAAAAAAAAAATTGGAAAGGAAGCTGTACAAAAGAAAATACCAGCAGAAGCAGATGATGTGCGTTACAAAGAATCAGCATGCGCACTACCTAGTACCTGCGTGCGCAAGACCACAAGGATATCATCAAAGGCTCAGGTTCCCAGGAAGTGTGCGAACGAATCACGCACTGGAAGAAGCTCGCGCAAGAAACCATATACCTATCTTCGGAGCGGGAGCTGACAACCAGGAGCCTAAGAAGAGCTATCTCCCAGTCATCCAAAGACCTTCATCCCGGCTGAGAGGTAACGAAATTTCGGGATTATTATATTAGAACTATTGAGTGCAGTTGTGCGCAGGTGATAGAGCAGCACAAGTTGAAGCAACTGTGCATCTTGCGCTAGAATGCAGGGCTGTGCGCTAGTCTCCAGAAAAGGTAATTGTATCCGCGTTTCAGTACTTGTTCGGGACGAACAAGGGGTAAGTGTGGGGGGTTTGATAGAGCCTAGTTATACATGTTATTTAGATCATAAACCCATGCTTGTTTGCAATATTTTATGGGCAAGATTACTCGTTTCCACTATTTTTGTATATCAGGTCAGAACGAGTCCTTAAGTCGGATACGCGCTAACAGGCAGCGTTCTAGGAGTGAAAGATCAGCCTGTGGAGCTAGCGGTGCAAACAAAAGAAGAAATGGCGAAGGACAGCAGAGGTGCGCCACCCGATTGCGCCAATCAATGCTGTGCGCCAGGCGCAAAGTCCCAGTGACCAGACTTGGAAGTTGCCAAAAGATGAACTTCCTGGGGCACTATTTAAACAAAGAAAGTCTAGGGTTTCAAAATAACACAGAGAGGCGGACACCATCACTCAGTGACATTCCAGAGGCACTGCGCGGCAGAACTGGAAAACACACGGACTTATTGAGGAGATTTGCGCCAGCCGACTGCGCCAGCCAAGAGAAGACCCTGCACGCACTGTTTGCTACCGTTTTCTTGGATTCAGTAGTTGTTACTTACTATTTTATGATGTTTACCACTAGCATGTCTAGCTAAACACTTAGTGTTGGTCGGGCATGAATCTATGATGTATTACCTTTGAGACTTGAGCTTAATGCATAGTTTATTTATTTGTATTAATCCTGCGCGTACTGAGACGGTTAGTTGCATGAGTAGGGGAAGCCTTGAACCGCAAACTTACTTGTGTAGCTCGCTTGTCGCATGTTAAACTAGTTGCATGCGTAGGGGAAGCCTTGAACCGCAAACTTACCGTGACAACTAGGAGTAACGAGTTAGGGTAGGCAGCTGCTACTGTGACAGGATTCGCAGCTGTTTAGTCTAGTTCTAAGGATTAATAGCACATGAACTTTGAACGGAACATGCGCACGTGTTAGGAAGCCTTTACCGGACACTAACCCAAGTAAACCACAAGCTATAGATGTTTAGAGTCAATGATAAGGAATGCATTCATAGAGGATTGTCTGCCCAATACTTCTCATAAATATAGTACTTCATCTCTACTGCTTGCGCACGTCTAGTGCAATTCCCTGAGTTACTATATTCGCTGTTATTCGCGCATCGCGCAAAACCCCCAATCACTCACGCAACCCCCGTTTTCTTAAGTGTAGGTTACTAGCTGAGACTCACTGCTTGCTCCCTGTGGAGATCGACCCTTACTTAACCGCTGTACTAGTGGGAGAGGAAGGAATTATATTTGACGCGCACAACGACGCGCGATCAGACACCTTGTATCAAAAAGAGGAATTGAGGTCGATAGAGCCAAAATCGATGTTATTGAGAAGCTGCCACCACCAAGAGACGCGAAGGGAATAAGGAGTTTCCTGGGACACGGTGGATTTTATAGGAGGTTCATCAAGGACATCTCAAAAATTGTTAAACCTCTTACAAATCTGCTGTGTAATGAGGTAGAGTTCAATTTCGATGAACTGTGCCATCAAGCATTTCAAACGCTTAAGAAAGCATTGGTGTCCGCCCCGATAATTCAACCTCTAAACTGGGAAATTCCGTTTGAGCTGATGTGTGACGCTAGCGATAGCGCTATTGGAGCGGTATTGGGGCAAAGGGTCGACAAGCGTCTGTACGTGATTTATTATGTGAGTAAAGCCCTTGACTCTTGATCGCGCGTCGTTGTGCGCGTCAAATATAATCCTTCCTCTTCCACTCAGTACAGCGGTTAAGTAAGGGTCGATCTCCACAGGGAGCAAATAGTAAGTCTTTAGCTAGCAACCTACACTTACGACAATGGGGGGTGTGTGAGTGATTGAAATGCGCGATGCGCAAGTGAACAGTAACTAGTGTAACGCAGGAAATTTGCACTAGACGTGCGCAAGCAGTAGAGATTAAATACTATGATTATGAGAAGTATTGGGCAGACAATCCTCTATGAGTGCATTCCTTATCATCGACTCTAAACGTCTATAGTTTTCGGTTTACTTGGGCTAGTGTCCGGTCAAGGCTTTCTAACACGTGCGCATGTTCCGTTCAAAGTTCATGTGCTATTAATCCTTAGAACATAGACTAAAACAGATGCGAATCCGTTCAAAGTAGAAACTGATCACCCTAGCTCGTTACTCCTAGTTGTCACCGTAAAGCTATCAACTAGTTTAACATATGACAAGCAAGCAACACAAGTAAGATTGCGGTTCAAGGCTTCCCCTACTCATGCAACTGGCTGTCTCCGTATGCACAGGATTAATACAAGTAAGTAAACTATGCATTAAGCTCAAGTCTCAAAGAAAATACATCATAGATTCATGCCCAACCAACACTAAGAGTTTAGCTAGACATGCTAGTGATAAACATCATAGGATAGTAAATAATGACTAATGTGTCTGAGAAAACAGTAGCAAACAGTGCGTGCAGCTTGTCTTCTTGGCTGGCGCAGTCGGTCTGGCGCAAATCTTCTCAACACGTCCGTGTGTTTTCCAGTTCTGCTGCGCAGTGCCTCTTGGTGATCTCTGATGCGTTTCCAGAAAGTCTCCTCTTCCTCCTCCTGTTGCCCTAGCCTTCCTCTTGTTTATATACTGCTTGGGAAGCTCACTTTTGGCAACTTCTAAATCTGGTCACGTCAAGGCTAGGCAGTACTGGACTCTGCGCCTGGCGCACGGCATCGGCTAGCGCATGGGCTAGCGCACCTCTGCTGACTCTCGCCAACTTCTCTCCTGTTTGTGCTGCTAGCTTCGCAGGCGGATCTTTCACTCCTAGAACGCTGCCTGTTAGCGCGTATCCGACTCACAGACTCGTTTTGCCCTGTAATACAAAAACACTAGAAACGAGTAATCTTGCTCATAAAATATTGCAAACAAGCATAGGGTTATGATCTAAATAATGCGTACAAATAGCCTCTATCAAACCCCCCACACTTGCCCCTTGTTCGTCCCGAACAAGCACTGAAGCGCGGATACAATTACCTCTTCTGGAGTTTAGCGCACAGTCTTGCACTCTGATGCGAATGCACAATTGCTCAACTCGCACTGCTCTATCACCTGCGCACAACTGCACTCAACAGTTCTAATATAATAATTTCGCAATTCATTACCTCTTAGCCGGGATGAAGATTTTTGGATGGCTGGGAGATAGCTCTTCTTAGGCTCTAGGCTGCCAGCTCCTACTCCGAAGATAGGTATATGGTGGATAACGCAGCTTCTTCTAGTGCGTGATTTGTCCGCGCACTTCCTGGGAACCTGAGCTTTCTGATGATTTCCTTATGGTCTTTGCGCATGTTGATGCTTGTGTGCATGCTGATTCTTTTGTAGCGCGAATCATCTGCTGGTATTTTTCTTTTGTACAGCTTTCTCTTTAATTTTTTTACATTCCCAGAGCAGTTCCAGTCTCAGCCTTCAGATAGCAGCTATGGAACTCTCCCCGCTCTCTCTCCTGTTTGTCTGCGCAGGTCAGCGCACGCGTTTACAACTGCGCCTGCCTTCCTTAGCTCGATTTTCAGAGAGAAGGTGGTCTGTTTTCCCACCTCGCCACGCTATGGGTATTTTGCCTTTGGCATCTGCGTGACTGAGCGCGCTCTTCTGTCCCGAAGGCTGCGAAGCACCGGCCTCCACTAACGCTCTCGACCATATACCTTGCCTTCGAAGCAAAAGCGACTAACCGCCTCTCTGGAGCATTTCTGTCAACTCCACATCCCCTGCATATCCCAACTAACAGGAGCAAAAAAACGAAAAAATTATACTAAAACAGTAGATAGCAGCGCACGCAATATGGATAGCGCAAAACAAGCTGGAGCGCATGCGCATCCTGCACTCTAGCGCACTATTGCTACTATTCTCTTTAACTTAAACTACGCTACACTAAAATGCTCAAAAACGTGAAAAGTGAATGTAACGCCCTCCCCCCCCCCCCACACTTGAACAGAGACGTGTCCCCACGACTCAAGCGCAAGCGCATGGAGAGCGCACACATGCATGTAATGCAAAAATAAAGAACATAAGAAAGAAAAACATATCGGGTTACCTCCCGACAAGTGCCTTTGTTTAACGTCGTTGGCTCGACTGTACCTCGTTACATGCCAAAATGTGTGCCTGCGACCTCCCCCACTCTTGCTCCTGAGTGTTCCTGCGCCAGTGTGTGTGTTGCGATCTCATTGGTCCTGCGCAAAGGGTGAGAAGGGTAGTCAGCATGTGATAAATTATGCGTAACGAGGGTAAATGCAGAGGAAGAAGAGATATAGGCAATAGGTTCCAGTTCTCCCTCTGGTACATCCGGTGGTGTGTCTGGCGCAGCAGCTTGCGCATCTATTATCTCTGGTTCGGCCAAGTCAATGTTGCGTGCTGTGCTATCCCAAGGTTCTCCTAAGTACCGTTTGACTCTCTGCCCATTAACCTGAAAACGATGCCGGTGCCCGTCTTCTAACTCGATTGTTCCGTAGGGGAAAACCTTGGTGACCGTGTATGGTCCCGTCCATTTGCTGCGCAGCTTTCCAGGCATAAGCTTCAAGCGTGATGAGAATAGTAATACCTGGTCTCCTGGTTCAAAAGTGCGTCTGAGGATATGCTTGTCGTGAAAGGCCTTGGTGCGCTCCTTGTAATCGCGCAGTCCCTCATAGGCGTCCAGGCGCAGCTCTTCTAGTTCGTTCAGCTCAAATGCGCGCTCCCTTCCTGCCTCATCCAAGTTCAGGTTGCAAATGCGTAAGGCCCAATATGCCTTGTGCTCGAGCTCTACAGGCAGGTGGCATGCTTTCCCATAGACCGGACGAAATGGTGAGGTCCCAATGGGCGTCTTATGCGCAGTGCGGTATGCCCATAGCGCATCATCAAGGCGCTGGCTCCAATGGTGCCTGCACAGGGAAAGGTGCAGGTATGTTAGTACGATTTATGTCCTTGTTTCTAGACTGAGACATACCTAGCGTGTTGCCCTGCTGGTTTGTGGCTGGTGCTTCTGGTTGCGCATCTTGCTCTGGTTGCGCTTTCTGATCTGCTGGATCCGGGACTTGCGCAACTGGTTGCGCGGGCGCCTGCGCGGTCTGCTCTGTGCCTACTGTGCGCCCAGTCCTCAGTGTCACTGCATTGACTCCTCCTTTAGGGTTCTGATCTGTGCCTACTGTGCGCCCAGTCAAGGCAGGTTGCCGTCGCTCTTTTTTAGCTCATATACTGTGGTTGCGATCTGTGATAGCTGCTTTTCGATGGACTCGAACCTTTTTTCATATTTCTCGTCATTTTTGCGCACTGTGTCTGCTAGCTGCCCCACGATATCTTCTAGGGATCGCCTCGGTTGCTGGTTGTTATGCGCTGGTGCGTCATTGCGGCGATGCGGTGGATTGTAGGGCGCAGCTGGTTGCGTCTGCTGTGGCGCGCGCTGATCAGTGGACTGCCTCTGGAAATTGTTCTCTTCCCTCCATCTGAATCCATTTGCGGCAAGCCCAAAGCGCGGCTGATTCTGCCTCTGCGGCCCTCTGTTGTCCCATCCTCCAAGAGCGTTGACATCTCCAGATTCTTCAAAAAGTGTTGGGCATTCATCTGTCTTGTGCTCGGTGGACCTGCAGAATTCACATACCTTTGGCGCAACTGGTTGTGCGCTCTGCGCACTCATCAATTTCTGCAGCATGGCCTTCATTTCCTTGATCTCAGCGCTTGTTTCGACCTGATGCACAGAACGAGCACGACTATTTTCAAGCGTTAGTTGATGTCTTACCTGCCCAGCAGAGTCTTCTATCAGCTGCCACGCATCCTCTGGGTACATGTTACAAATGTCCCCGCCTGCGCATGCATTCAGTAGTCGCAACTCCATGGGCAGCAGTCCATTCAGAAAGTTCTCTATCAGCACATTCTGGGGCAGGCCGTGATTGTAACAGTTGGCCTCCAGCTCCCTGAAACGCTCGTAATATTCTGACAGAGACTCCCCTGCGCTCTGCCTTGGCGCGGCCAGTTCCCTTCTGAGCAGCGCAATCTTTGCTGCTGGATAGAATTTATCTAGGAATTTCTTCTGCAGCTGCTCCCATGTGTGAATGGATCCTGCGGGTAAGTTCATCAACCAATGTCTGGCTGTATCACACAATGAAAATGGGAATGCCTTCATTTTCAGCGCCTCATCACTCTCCCCTTCGGTCTTCATGTTCTCGCAAATGACTAGGAACTCTCGCACATGCTTGACTGGATTTTCGTTGTTCATCCCGTGGAACTTGGGCATGTGATGGATGAGCGAGCACCTTAGCTCAAAATGACCGCCTGGTGGAAGCACGATGCACCATGGCTGGTTAACAGTGATAGGGGTTGACATCTCGCGCACTGTTCTGCGTCGCGCGGCTTGTTGCACGGGTGGCGCATGATACACTTCAGCGGCCCTCCTTGCTTCAACCTCGCGCTGCACTTCCTCTCTGAATAGGGCTGCGCGGTTATGTGCTCTTGCTTCCTCTGGGGTTCTGTCCCCCAAGTTGTATCCTACGACACTGTTATCCTCCATAACTGTGTTGCTCCCCGGCAACGGCGCCAAAATTTGATCGCGCGTCGTTGTGCGCGTCAAATATAATCCTTCCTCTTCCACTCAGTACAGCGGTTAAGTAAGGGTCGATCTCCACAGGGAGCAAATAGTAAGTCTCTAGCTAGCAACCTACACTTACGACAATGGGGGGTGTGTGAGTGATTGAAATGCGCGATGCGCAAGTGAACAGTAACTAGTGTAACGCAGGAAATTTGCACTAGACGTGCGCAAGCAGTAGAGATTAAATACTATGATTATGAGAAGTATTGGGCAGACAATCCTCTATGAGTGCATTCCTTATCATCGACTCTAAACGTCTATAGTTTTCGGTTTACTTGGGCTAGTGTCCGGTCAAGGCTTTCTAACACGTGCGCATGTTCCGTTCAAAGTTCATGTGCTATTAATCCTTAGAACATAGACTAAAACAGCTGCGAATCCGTTCAAAGTAGCAACTGATCACCCTAGCTCGTTACTCCTAGTTGTCACCGTAAAGCTATCAACTAGTTTAACATATGACAAGCAAGCAACACAAGTAAGATTGCGGTTCAAGGCTTCCCCTACTCATGCAACTGGCTGTCTCCGTATGCACAGGATTAATACAAGTAAGTAAACTATGCATTAAGCTCAAGTCTCAAAGAAAATACATCATAGATTCATGCCCAACCAACACTAAGAGTTTAGCTAGACATGCTAGTGATAAACATCATAGGATAGTAAATAATGACTAATGTGTCTGAGAAAACAGTAGCAAACAGTGCGTGCAGCTTGTCTTCTTGGCTGGCGCAGTCGGTCTGGCGCAAATCTTCTCAACACGTCCGTGTGTTTTCCAGTTCTGCTGCGCAGTGCCTCTTGGTGATCTCTGATGCGTTTCCAGAAAGTCTCCTCTTCCTCCTCCTGTTGCCCTAGCCTTCCTCTTGTTTATATACTGCTTGGGAAGCTCACTTTTGGCAACTTCTAAATCTGGTCACGTCAAGGCTAGGCAGTACTGGACTCTGCGCCTGGCGCACGGCATCGGCTAGCGCATGGGCTAGCGCACCTCTGCTGACTCTCGCCAACTTCTCTCCTGTTTGTGCTGCTAGCTTCGCAGGCGGATCTTTCACTCCTAGAACGCTGCCTGTTAGCGCGTATCCGACTCACAGACTCGTTTTGCCCTGTAATACAAAAACACTAGAAACGAGTAATCTTGCTCATAAAATATTGCAAACAAGCATAGGGTTATGATCTAAATAATGCGTACAAATAGCCTCTATCAACTCTACATAAGAAAATTATTCGACCACAGAAAAAGAAATGCTTGCTATCGTTTATGCCTTCGAGAAATTCAAACAATACTTGATCGGGTCCAAAACAATTGTCTACACAGACCATGCAGCGATCAAATATCTTATGGCAAAGAAGGAGGCGAAGCCTAGACTAATCCGCTGGATTCTCCTTTTACAAGAGTTCGATGTTGAAATTAAAGATAAGAAAGGAGTGGAAAATGTGATTACGGATCACCTATCGAGGCTTGAGCAAATCAGTGGATGTGGTGAGAAGAATGTGCCGATTGAAGACTCTTTTTATTGGCGAATATTTACTGAGCATTGAGACGACTCAAGCCCCCTGGTATGCTAGTTTTGTGAATTTTCTTACTTGTGGTATTCTACCGGAAGGGGCGAATCACAATCAAAGGAAGAAATTCCTCCATGATGTGCACTGTTATTGTTAGGATGAGCCATTTCTGTATAAGCTATCCGATGATAGATTATATCGGTCATGCATAGCGGAGGATGATCAGAAGGGCATTCTGAAAAGCTGCCACTCTTCCCCATATGGTGGACATGGTTCTAGCTCCAAAACAGCCGCGAAGGTCCTACAATGCAGTTTTTATTGGCCTACGTTGTCTAAGGACGCGTATGAATGTGTGAAGTCTTGTGGCGCATGCTAACATACGGGAAATATTTCTAAGCGTGGCTGCAGAAGGGAATCCTTGAGGTTGAAATATTTGATGTTTGGAGGATAGACTTCATGAGATCGTTCCCATCATCAAATGGGAACAAATATATTCTGGTAAAGAAACTTTTCAATGCTAATGTGGAGGGCTTTTTCAATGCTAAAGAGACTTTTCAATGCTAATGGGAACAAATGTCTCCAAATGGGTGGAGGGCTTCTTGCAATGCTAATGTGGTAAAGAGACTCTTCACCAAAATAATTTTCCACGGTTCGATGCGCCAAGAACAGTGATCAGCGATAATGGATCGCACTTTAAAGAAAAGCAGCTCGGAGCATTGCTCCGAAAATATGGTGTCTACCACAAGATAGCGACGCCGTATCACCCTCAGACCAGCGGACAAGTTGAGGTCTCTAATCGCGAGATCAAGGCAATATTGGAGAAAAAGGTTAGTAGTTCTAGCAAGGATTGGTCATCAAAGCTCGATGAAGCGTTATGGGCTTACCGAACGACGTTTAAGACACCAATCGGTATGTCCCCTTACAGACTTGATAGGCGCGTTTAAGGAGCGCAACACACAGCCTGGACCTAGCAGCGGAAACAGGATAGGAGGTGGCAGATTCAGACTGCGGTGCGCAAACCAACTGCGCGAACCAACGTGCGCAGTGAGCCATGCGCAGGATAGCGGTATTTCCAAATCTTGAACACCATATCCCTACAAAATCTCCTAGGATTTGGAAGTTGCCAAGATTTTCACGGGCCAAATCTTAGCATTCCTCGGGCCTCACAAGCAGTATATAAAGAGAGGAAGGCTAGGGTTTGAGGGAGATACACGAGAGAGAGCCAGAACTGAAAAACACACGAGCTGCCGCCGAGGACCTGCGCCAACCGAGACACAGCAACCTGCACGCACCTGCTTGTTACTGTTTCCTTGGACACTGTAACTTTTATTTACTATTTCTATGATGTTTACCACTAGCATGTCTAGCTAAACACTTTGTATCGGTTGGGCATGATTCTATGAAGTATTTCCTTTGAGACTTGTGCTTAATGCATAGTTTGTTTGCTTGTATTAATTCTGTGCACACGGTTGACAGCTAGTTGTATGAGTAGGGGAAGCCTTGAACCGCAATCTTACTCTTACTACTTGTTGTTATATGTTAAACTAGTTGGTAGCTTGACGGTGACAACTAGGAGTAACGCGCTAGGATAATCAGCTGCTACTGTGACAGGATTCGTAGCTGCTTAGACTAGTTTCAAGAATTAATAGCTCATGGACTTTGATCGGAACATGCGCACATGTTAGGAAGCCTTGATCGGACACTAACTTCAGTAAAATCAAACTATAGACGTTTAGAGTCGATGATAAGGAAATCATTCATAGAGGATTGTCTTTACCGATACTTTTCATAGTCATAGTACTTAATCTCTTCTTCCTGCGCACGTCTAGTGCAAAATCTGCTTTCACTATTGTTCATTCGCGCATCTGCGCAACCCAATCACTCACAACCCAATTCTCGTAAGTTGTAGGTTACTAGCTGAACGAGTCTGCACGCTCCTTGTGGGATCGACCCTGACTTAGCCGCTGTACTAAGTGGAGAAGAAAGGATTAATTTGCCGCGTACAACGACGCGCGGTCACCATCTCCCCGTGGAAACTCGAATATAAAGCCATGTGGGCCGTAAAGAAGCTGAATTTTGACTTGAAATCAGCATGGGAGAAGAGACTACTCCAGCTTCATGAGCTAGATGAAATCAGACTTGACTCGTATGAAAGTGCCAGACAAGAAAATTCAGAGGAGGAATTTCTCGAAGGGAGATAGCGTTTTGCTTTTCAACTCTAGACTTAGATTATTTCCGAGAAAGCTGAAATCAAGGTGGTCGGGGCCTTTCAAAGTCGAAAAAGTGTAAGAAAATGGCCACTTCGAATTGGTGAATAAAAATGGTGAAACTTTCAAAGTAAATGACCATCGAATCAAGGCGTACCATGGAGACAAGTGAAACGTGGTGGTAATTGCGGTCCAATCACGGTGTTCAAACAATATTTAAAATCCGAGTGACCTCGAGTCGAACCCTAGAGAAAAGCGTAGATTAGTCGAAAGCTAGCTAGTAATGCCTAATGCAAGTGTACTAAATAAAAGGGGGGGGGGGTTCCTCTAAGTGAGTGATAGAGCCTAGTTATATGCGCTATTTATATCTTAACACTGTGCTTGTTTGCATTATTTTGTGTACAAGATTACTGGTTTTTGGTGTTTTTGTATTTCAGGATAAAACAGGAGCATAAGTCAGATGTGCGCTAACGGAAGTTTTTAGAGCGCAATGCACGACCTGCGGACCTAGCAGCGCAAAAGGAGATAGCTGATTCGGACTACAGTGCGCAAACCGACTGCGCGAAGCAAGTAGCGCAATCAGCGTGCGCAGAATGACAGAGTTTCTAAATATTGATCTCCTAGATTTGGGAAGTTGCTAAAAGTCTCTCGGGCCAAACCTAAGCATTCCATGGGCTTCAAGACCACTATATAAGAGGAGGGAAGCTAGGGTTTGAGGAGAGAGAGAGCAGATAGAGAGAAGAACACACAGCAGCAAAACACACGAGCTACTTCACCCCAGAATCTGCGCGAACCACCTGCGCCAGCCGAGAATAGCAATCTGCACTTACGTCGACCTGCTACTTTTCTCTTGCTATTTTAGTTTTAATTATTATTTCTATGATGTTTGTTTCCAGCATGTCTAGCTAAACACTTTGTATCGGTTGGGCATGATTCTATGAAGTATTTCCTTTGAGACTTGTGCTTAATGCTTAGTTCGTCTACTATATTAATTCTATGCATATGGGTGATAATTAGTTGTGCGAATAGGAGAAGCCTTGAACCGCAATCTTATTTTAACTGCTCGTTATTGTATGTTAAACTAGTTGATAGCTTGACGGTGACAACTAGGAGTAACGCACTAGGATAATCAGCTGCTACTGTGATAGGATTCGTAGCTGCTTAGACTAGTTTTAGGAATTAATAGCTCATGGACTTTGATCGAAACATGCGCGCACGTTAGGAAGCCTTGACCGGACACTAACTTAAGTAGAACGGCACTATAGATGTTTAGAGTCGATGATAAGGGATACATTCATAGAGGATTGTCTGTACCGATACTCTTCATAGTCATAGTACTTAAAATCTACTGCCTGCGCACGTATCGTGCAATTATGCTTTCACTACTGTTCATTCACGCACCTGCGCAACCCAATCACTCACAACCCCAATTTCGTAAGTTGTAGGTTGCTAGCTAAGACGAGTCTGCACGCTCCTTATGGGATCGACCCTGACTTAGCCACTATACTAAGTGGAGAAGGAAGGATTACTTTGATGCGTACAATGACGCGCGATCAAATTTTGGCGCCGTTGCCGGGGAGCAACACAGATAAGTTTAACTAGCTCAAGTTTTCTTTTATAGTAGTTAGTTATTTCTTTTTATTTTTCGTTGGTGTTTCTGCCAGTACGCAATCAACATCAGCCTGCGCAACCTTGAAGCAGTTGCGCTGCGCAGATCATAGTTGCGCACCGATAGGGGCAACAACCTAGTTTCTTTTAATTCCGTTTACTTGAAGTTTAGAACAGGACATGGAGAATAATAGTGTCATCGACGATAACTTAGGGGACAGAACCCCAGAGGGACCTAACAATGCAAGGGCAGATAACCGCGCAGCTCGGTTCAGAGAGGAAGTGCAGCGCGAAGTTGAAGCTCGGATGGCCGCTGAGTCAGTATATAATGCGCAACCCGTGCAACAGATTGTGCGACGCAGAACAGTGCGCGAGATATCGGCCCCAATCACAGTCAACCAACCGTGGTGCATAGTGCTTCCACCCGATGGTCATTTTGAACTACGGAGCTCATTCATTCATCATATGCCTAAGTTTCATGGGATGAACAACGAGAACCCAGTCAAGCATGTGCGCGAATTCCTAGTTATCTACGAGAACATGAAGACCGACGGGGAGAGTGAAGAAGCGCTGAAGCTGAAGGCGTTCCCTTTTTCATTGTGTGATACAGACAGGCATTGGCTGATGAGCTTACTAGTAGGATCTATTCGCACATGGGAGTAGCTCCAGAAGAAGTTCTTGGATAAGTTCTACCCCGCAGCAAAGATTGAGCTACTCAGGAGGGAATTGGCCGCACCTAGACAGGGAGTAAGAGAGTCGCTATCAGAGTACTATGAGCGTTTCAGAGAGCTGGAAGCCAACTGCTATAATCATGGCCTGCCCCAAAATGTGCTGATAGAGGATTTCCTGAATGGGCTACAACCGATGGAACTTAGATTGTTGATGCATGCGCAGGTGGTGACATATGCAACATGTACTCGGAGGATGTATGGCAGATGATCGAGGACTCTGCTGGACAGGTGAGGCATCAATTGACGCTCGAGAACAGCCGTGCGCGCGCTGTGCATCAGGTGGATTCCAGTGCTGAAATAAAGGAAATGAAAGCCATGCTACAGAAGCTGATGAGTGCGTAACGCACGCAACCAGTTGCGCCGAAGGCATGCGAGTTCTGTACGTCCAATGAGCACAAAACCGACGCATGTCCCACACTTTTTGAGGAATCAGGAGATGTCAATGCTCTAGGAGGATGGGACAATAGAGGACTGCAGAGGCAGAATCAGCTACGCTTTGGACTGGCCGCAAATGGATTCAGATGGAGGGAGGACAGCAATCTCCAAAGGCAGCCAGCGGAATATCGCGCACCACAGCAGGCGCAACAAGCATACAACCCACCCTATCGCCGCAATGACGCACCAGCACAGAATAACCAGCAACCATGGCGCTCCTTAGAAGACATAGTGGGTCAGTTGGCAGACACCGTGCGCAAGAACGATGAAAAGTATGACAAGAGGTTCGAGTCAATTGAGAAGCAGTTATCGCAGATTGCTACCACGGTCTATGAGCTGAAAAAAAGTGATGGCAACCTGCCTTCGCAAGTGATCCAAAACCCTAAGGGAGGAGTTAACGCCGTAACGCTGAGGACTGGGCGCACAGTTGGGACAGCTCCGACCACGAAGGAGCCCGCGTAGCCAGTTGCGCAACATCCAGAGCCAGCACAGCCGGATGCGCAACCAGCCGCGCCAGCTACGAACCAACAGAGGGTGGCGCCAGGTATGATACAGTCAGTAGAAAAGAGTACCAGTCATACTAATGCACCTGCACCTTTTCCTGTGCAGGCACCTTTAGCAAGGAAGGAGGCGCTGGACAAGGAGTTATACGAATTATTCAGTAAGGTGGAAATAAAAATTCCCCTGATTGAGGCAGTTCGGCAGATTCCCAGATATGCCAAGTTCTTGAAGGAGCTGTGCACAAACAAGAAGAGGAAGGGCGAGTGCGCACAAGTAATGCTTAATGCACATGCATCAGCAATTGTGCAACACAAGGTACCACCTAAATGTCGGGATCCACGTACGTTCACCATACCGTGCACCTTAGGTAAGACCACGGTAAGCAACTGCATGATTGATCTCGGTGCATCTATAAATGTGCTTCCTTACTCCTTGTATGTGTCATTGCACCTTGGTCCACTAAAGCCTGCAGGTCTCACCATCCAATTAGCAGATCGGTCGTGCAAACAACCGACGGGCATGATAGAGGACATTCTCGTTCGAGTGGGAGAGCTGGTGCTCCCAGCAGATTTCTACGTCTTGGAAATGGAGGGTGAGCCAAGCAAGGGAAGCGCAATAGGGGATGCAACATCCTCATGAGGACGCCACAGTGCACACATTAGACGGTATGGACGACTTGGTTGCGCATGCGCAGTGTGCGTGCGCAACAGGGGAGCCTGCGCCACCGGTACAGACAGAGATGGAGGCACAAGATGATGAGCTGAGCAGCACAGAACCAGTGTCCAGACAGGTACGTGATCTGGTTAATGTTTGCGCTACTAATAAAATCCTGCCTTCTATTGAACAGGCACCCAAGGTTGAGCTGAAGCAGTTGCCGGAGCACTTAAAGTACATCTTCCTGAGCAATGAGGACACCCTGCCTGTCATAATAAATAAAGGATTAGAGAAGGAGCAGGAGGCGCGATTACAGGAGGTGTTGTGCAAGAACCAGCGCGCTATAGAATGGACAATAGCTGACCTGCGCGGAGTAAGCCCTGATGTGTGCATGCACAGAATTCTGCTGGAAAATGATGCCAAACCATCCAGGGAACCTCAGCGCAGACTGAATCCGATTATGATGGAGGTAGTGCAGAAGGAGATCCTGAAAATGCTTGACGCAGGTGTAATATAGCCGATTTCACACAGTAAGTGGGTAAGTCCAGTGCACGTTGTGCCCAAGAAAGGAGGCATCGCATTAGAGGAGAATGCGCAAAGCGAGCTAGTTCCCAAGCGCATACAGACTGGATGGCGCATTTGCATTGACTACAGGAAGCTAAACGCAGTGACGTTTCCCGTTACCATTCATGGACCAAATGCTCGACCGATTGGCGGGGAAGCCACACTTTTGCTTCTTGGACGGTTACTCAGGGTACAATCAGATCCCTATTGCTGCGGAGGATCAGGAGAAGACAACCTTTACCTGCCCATTCGGTACCTTTGCGTTCCGGCGCATGTCGTTTGGGCTGTGTAATGCGCCAGGTACGTTCCAACGCTTAGTCATGAGCATTTTCTCTGATATGATTGGTTTATGTATAGAGGTATTCATGGATGACTTCACTGTGCATGGTGAGACTTTTGATGCATGTTTGGATAATCTTGATAGGGTCTTAGCGCGCTGCATTACGAAGAACCTAGTTCTCAATTATGAAAAATGTCACTTTATGGTGTCACATGGAGTAATACTAGGACATATCGTCTCGCAGGAAGGAATTAAGGTCGATAAAGCAAAAATTGATCTTATCTCAAATCTGCCTTATTCCACTAATGTGCGTGACGTTAAGTCGTTTCTTGGGCATGCAGGATTCTATAGGCGCTTTATTAAAGATTTTTCTAAAATATGTATTCCACTGTCTAACCTCCTTCAAAAGGATGTGTGCTTTGAGTTCACTGATGAGTGCAGGAATGCTTTTGATAAGTTAAAGGATGCGCTGACCAGTGCGCCAGTGATGCGCGCACCAGACTGGAACTTACCATTTGAGCTGATGTGCGATGCTAGTGACTACGCTGTAGGCGTAGTGCTGGGCCAGCGCGTGGATAAAAGGCAGAGGAACTACGCCACGACCGAGAAGGAACTTCTGGCAATCGTATTTACGCTGGAGAAGTTCCGCGCATATGTTCTGGGCGCTAAAGTCACTGTCTACACTGACCACGCTGCTATCCCCTACCTGATGTCCAAGAAAGAGACTAAGCCACGTTTGATGCACTGGTTGCTACTGCTCCAAGAGTTCGATTTAGAGATCAAGGATAAGAAGGTAACGGAAAACACTGTTGCTGATCACCTAACCAGGATAGTGAGGGAAGAGGAGCCAGGGCAGATCACAGAGACATTCCCTGGCGAGCACCTGATGGCGCTGAACGGTAAGGTACCATGGTATGCGCATATTGCAAATTACCTGGTCACAGGTGCGTTTCCCCCTCATTTCACTAAAACTCAATGCATGAGGTTAAGATATGAGTCTAAATATTACGTTTGGGATGATCCGTACATGCTTAGAATAGGCCCTGATCAGATCTTGAGGCGATGTGTGCCTGATCATGAGATGAGCTCTGTTTTGAGATTTTGTCATGCGCACGCGTGCGGAGGACACTTTTGTCCAAAACGCACGAGCAGGAAAATCCTAGATTGCGATTTTTATTGGCCGCACTTATTTCATAACTCATATAACCACTGCAGAGCTTGTGACAGGTGTCAGCGTACAGGAAATATCTCAGCGCGCAACGAGATGCCACAAACACCTATACTGGTAGACGAAGTGTTCGACTTGTGGGGAATTGACTTCATGGGGCCGTTTCCGCCATCTTGTGGATACGAGTACATACTAGTTGCGGCGGACTATGTCTCGAAGTGGGTCGAAGCTAAGGCCACGCGCAAGGATGATGGTAAAACGGTTGTTGAGTTTTTAAGAACTAACATTTTCTGCATGTACGGAGGGCCTAAGGCAATAATGAGCGACCAGGGGACGCACTTCTGCAACAGAATAGTGGATCAAGTACTAAGGCATTATGGGGTGCGCCACAAGACGTCCACTGCATACCATCCTCAAACGAATGGCCAGGCCGAGGTTTCCAACAGAGAGATTAAGCGCATTCTGGAGAAAATCGTGAGTCCTTCGCGCAAAGACTGGAGCCAGCGGTGAGACCTTGCTAGCTAAGACGAGTCTGTACGCTCCTTGTGGGATCGACCCTGACTTAGCCGCTATACTAAGTGGAGAAGGAAGGATTAATTTGACGCATACAACGACGCGCGATCAGTGAGGTATCTTTAGTAAGTACTAAAGGCAAGTTCAAAATCGGTGTGGAGAAAATAATAGAGAAAGCGTAGTCGGAATCTTATTTCACCCCTAGGTCATGCGATTAGCAATACAAAACTTGTCTAAATCATGAGTAAATTCGAGTGATGGTTCTAGGCTAAGGTATCACACATTCTAAATTCAACTCTCGCTCCTTCTCTAGAATGGGAATAATACCTAAATAGTACGGTTCTCAAACTCTCGCTCTATTGAACCGTGTAGAACTAAAGTCTCATAATCTCAACCTTTCGGTCCATTGATAGTCAACTAAAGTCTCTCAATACTTAGCCTAGTGGAATGCTTATGTCACTCTCGCGCACACGCGCAACCTAAAATAATCATGCTTGATCTTATGTCATAAAGTGCTTGAGAAAAGAAAAAGTATTATTTTTAAGATTGTACAAATGCCGAGGGTTAGGAAGGTAAGTTCCCCCTTGAAAGTATTTGTATAAACACAAAAATATTATTTGTTTGTTTTTTGTTTCAAGGAAAAGTTTTACAAATACCAAGGGTTAGGAAAGTAAGTTCCCTCTTGAAAGCATTTGTATAAACGCGAGAAAAAATAATAAACAACTTAATTCTTGACTTTGTGCCTATTCCGCAAATTCTTTCACATGTGTGTGAGTAAGGCATTTGCATTTCGCTTTTAGGAAGTGTCTAAGGTATGACCCTCGTAATTTATTATATAAGCATCAAGATTTGTACGAGTGAATTTTAAAATTTTCAATGTTGAAACTCCTCTTCTCTTACGGATTATGACGTATAGTCTAAATCTTGAGAATGAGTTTATTGTCTTGAGCCTATGGACTTGCCCTTAGCAAGCATAGGTGATTGACTCGGCAAGATTTTTTTGTAAGCGACGTTTTTCTTCATACTACTTGCATAGGATATTGAGTGGTAAATTGAATTTGACAAATGCTAGTTTTGATACTGATTCTATGAATATTCATTGTCACATTGAAGTGAATGATCCTCAGAGTTTGCGTGAAGTGAATGATTTGCACAACTCCATTATCATGTGGGCTGATATAAAAACTACTTGCTTAACAAACTATATTTAGATTTTGAACTCTTATGGATGATTGCGAGTAGGATTTGTGAGTATTCCTATTCTGAAAACTCTCACGAGACTATAACTCGTTGATGAGCGGACAAATAACCTTATATTTGTCCACATTTTTCCCCTTACTTTTTGTTTGTTCCGCAATTCTATAAAGCCATTTGATGATTTCTTCGTCCATTTCAGGTTAAAAATATGTATCTCACGATATGAAGTGGCCCGAAGAAAATCTAGACGAATTCCGGTCGATGGAGATCAAAAGCAGAAAGACTGAGCAAACTGCAGAAGTGATTCGCCCACCAGCCTGACCGAATCACTCTCAGCTGTGCGAATCGACCTGATCCGGGGAAAGTCTTGAAGATTTGACCGAATCACATAAAGGGTGTGACCGAATCAAAAGTGATTCGGCCAAGAAAAGTGATTCGCCAGTCCGAGATCAGCATTGAACAGATGATTCGGCCGAATCAGAAGTGATTCGCCCATGAAGTGCCCGAATCAGTTGAGCTCCATAAGACGTTTGACCGTATCAACACAAGGGTGTGACCGAATCAAAAAGTGATTCGGCCGGGATAAGTGATTCGCCCAAACTCAAAACAGCACTGAACAGATGATTCGAGCGAATCACATGGACAGTGACCGAATCACCTGATTCGGACACTTCGGGCACTTTTTGGAAATCTTCAAAATGTATAAATAGAATGAGATGGAAGTGAAGAAAGACAGCTTCCATATTTTTCGCAACCCTAGGCGACTGGAACTCGAAGAAGATCAAGCTTGATTGAAGATTGAAGTTTGGATTGAAGATTCTACATCAACCTCTCTTAAACCCTAGCTTTGTGTTTACATTGATGTTTCCCTTAGTTGTCATGTACTTGTGCACACTCATTATGAGTGAGTAGTTGTTCTTGTGGTTGGGGATTAAATGGATCCCCTAGGGTTGGATATGATGTAGAACTCTAATTTATTGCATTGAATGAAGTTTGGTTTGATTATATTGTGCCCTAGCTATGTATTCATTGTATGCACACCAAGTGTTTGACGAAATGCTTAAGTGAGTATGCTTGGTTAAAACCTCTAAGGAAGGAGCGAGAGTTGAACTTAGGATGTCTCATAGCTATTGTATGATCATAGATGGAGTGGTTGTGCGTGAGAGCGACATGCACTCTTGACATTAGGCTAAGTTTTAAGCGGATTTGAGTAACCGGCCAATAGACCAAGAATGCGGTTGTGGGACTCAAGTTCTACACGGTTCAATAGAATGAGAGTTTGAGAACCATGTCATTTGTGTATTGATAGAGGCTATTTGTACGCATTATTTAGATCATAACCCTATGCTTGTTTGCAATATTTTATGAGCAGGATTACTCGTTTCTAGTGTTTTTGTATTACAGGGCAAAACGAGTCCTTGAGTCGGATACGCGCTAACAGGCAGCGTCTTAGGAGTGAGAGATCCGCCTGCGGAGATAGCAGCACAAGCAGAAGAGAAGTTGGTGAGAGTCGGTAGCGGTGCTCTAGCCGTATGCGCTAGCCGATGCCGTGCGCCAGGCGCAGAGTCCAGTATGGCCAAAACCTGACATGACCAGATTTGGAAGTTGCCAAAGAAGAGCCTCCTGAGCAGTATATAAAGGAGAGGAAGTCTAGGGTTTCAAGAGACTTTCTGGAGGCCGAGAGGCACACCCAGGGGAGATATCACAGCCGTCATTGGACAACGCACAACAGAGAGAGCGGCAACACTGGAAAACACACGGACTTGTTGAGAGGATTTGCGCCAGCCGACTGCGCCAGCCGAGAAGACAATCTGCACGCACTGTTGCTACTGTGTTTCTCAGACATATTAGACCTTATTTACTATTCTATGATGTTTATTACTAGCATGTCTAGCTAAACTCTTAGTGTTGGTCGGGCATGAATCTATGAAGTATTACCTTTGAGACTTGAGCTTAATGCATAGTTTACATACTTGTATTAATCCTGTGGGTACGGAGACAGCTAGTTGCATGAGTAGGGGAAGCCTTGAACCGCAATCTTACTTATGTTGCTTGCTTGTCATATGTTAAACTAGTTGATAGCTTTACGGTGACAACTAGGAGTAACGAGCTAGGGTAAGCAGTTGCTACTGTGACAGGATTCGCAGCTGTTTTAGTCTATGTTCTAAGGATTGATATCACATGAACTTTGAACGGAACATGCGCACGTGTTAGGAAGCCTTGACCGGACACTAACCCAAGAAAACCACAAACCATAGACATTTAGAGTCGATGATAAGGACTGCGTTCATAGAGGATTGTCTGCCCAATACTTCTCATAGTCATAGTATCTAATCTCTACTGCTTGCGCACGTCTAGTGCAATTTCCTGCGTTACGCTAGCTACTGTTCATTTGCGCATCGCGCACCCCAATCTCACACAACCCCCATTTTTAGTGTAGACGACAGGATTGAAGACTGAACTACTTGCTCCCTGTGGAGATCGACCCTTACTTAACCGTTGTACTGGTGAAAGAGGAAGGATTATATTTGACGCGCACAACGACGCGCGATCATGTATCCTCTCCATTCTAGGGAAGGAGCGAGAGTTGAACCTAGGGTGGACGATGCATTAGTCTTGCTTTTATCAACCAAATGTAGTTCATGCATGTATTAGTGAGTTATTTCATTTTCCTCATATCTTAGGGGAGAAGTTGAATCCCTAGTCACTCTTTTGTTTCATCAACCAAAAACCAAAAATATCATTTATCTTTAGTACTTACTAGAGATACCTCTATAGGAGGACAAAACCCCCAAAAAACCGTAGACTTACAATAGTAGCATTGATTAGTTGTCAATTAGTCTAAGCTTTTCCCTTGGATTCGACTCGAGGTCACTCGGTTATAAATATTGTTTGATATTTGCGTGACTAGAATAGCACTTCATTTTGCTTGCCTAAAATGCCAACGTCAAAATGGCGCCATTGCCGGGGAATTAGCCATTAGACTAGATTGCTAATTAGTATTACTTTTAGTTAGTTTACTTCACCTTTTTTTTCTTCTTTTATTTAGTTGTCGTAGTTACTTCACCTATTCTTTTTTGTCTCTATTTAAGTTCACACTTACAAAAGCTTCTTTGATTGCTTCATAGGTGTTTGAATGCAAACTAGAGCAAGGAGCAAGAGAGTACAAGAACAAGCTTCTACCTCAACTACAAGCCAACCTTCTCATCCCTCCGCTTCACACGAGCTTCACACTCCTCATTTGGATACTCCTTCGCCTACACGAGCCGAACAACCGGGAAATATGGATCCACAAATTCCTAGAAGGCAAGGAAATGCTCCTCTTCCGCAAGAGGAAGAAGAAAGACCGGTTGGGGCATACATCGCCCCAACCATTGGACATTATGGTTCCCCTATTTGCTTACCGGGGGGAGAAGACCAAGAATTTGAAATCAAATCCGCCCTCCTCCATATGGTGGCCGCACATTAATTTGACGGGTATGGAAACCCAAATGCACATATGGCCCAATTTACGGAGCTATGCCGCACATACAAAATGCCGGGCATCCAACAAGAGTGGGTATACATGAAGGTTTTTCCGTTCTCACTTTCCGGAAAGTCTAAAGATTGGTTGATGAGTCATGAACCGGATACATTCAATACTTGGGAGGGACTAGCAGAAGCCTTTTTAATCCAATACTTCCCTCCCGCCAAGACAAAGGAGATTCGGGATAGAATCAATCAATTTACTCAACGTGACGATGAAACCTTCTATGAGGCTTATGAGCGTTTCAAAGAGCTTCAAAGAAATTGCCCTCATCATGGATTCAACAAGTGGCAATTATTGCAAAGCTTTTACGATGGGATGGAACAAGATGCAAGGAACCATATCGACCATGCGAGTAATGGAGCGATGATGGACTTAACGGCTACCGATGGTTTCAAGATCATCGAAAAGATTGCACGAAATTCGCATCAATGGGGTGGTGAAAGGAACCACTTGAAGAAAAAGAGCAAGGAGGAAACCTCTAAGGCCGTGACAAAGGAAGATTTCAACTCCCTTGCAAAGACGGTAAATTCCTTGGCACAATCTATTGGGAACATGAATTTAAACAAGAGAAGAGAACATCCGCAAGCTTGTAGCATATGCGCTAACCCGTCGCATGACGAAGATTCTTGCACCGCCAAACATGCGGATGAATTTGAAGATGTTAGCTATCTTGTGAGGAACCAAGAGAGAGCTTATGTGCCACCTCAATCAAGTGGGTATCAACCAAGAAATCCTCCCTACCAACCAAGGAACCCTCCTCAACATGTAAGGTTCCATGAAGACCCAAACTTTCCGAGGAGAGCGCCCATTAACAATGAGCCAAAGCCTACACCTCCGGGATTCCCACCAAGGAAACAAGGGCAAGCTCCTTACCAAAGAAATGAGGAGAGGCCTAGCCAAGAGGAACCATCCCTATTATCCATTGTCGCGCAATTGGCCGCAACTCAAGCTCAACAACAAAAGGATAACCAACTCATCCTTCAAAGACTCGACCAATTGCAAGCACATAACAAAATGCTTGAGACCCAAATTGCTCAACAAGCGAGTTCTTCCTCAAAATATCAAGGGAAATTGCCTTCTCAACCGGATGTGAACTCTTTCGAAACTATAAATGCCATCACCTTAAAGAGCGGAAGAGTCTTAGAAGAACCCCAAGCGAAGACCAAAGTTGCCAACACAACCGTTGAGGTTGAGAAAGAAGGGTCTTCATCTCAAGAGAAGGTTGAGAAGAGAGGAAAAGAAAAAGTTCAAGAGCCCGCTCCATATGTGCCTCCCATTCCATTTCAGCAAAGATTGAAGAAGAAGGAGGACACACATTTCAAACGCTTTGCGGATATCTTGAGTAAACTCCAAGTGACTCTCCCCTTCACGGAGGTACTAACTCAAATGCCCACTTATGCAAAATTTCTTAAAGATATTATATCGCATAGGAGAGAAATGCATGAAATTGATCACGTAGCTTTTGGATGCTAATTGTAGCGCTATTATTCAACATAATATGCCTAGGAAGCTAAATGATCATGGTTCATTCTCTATCCCTATTGCTATTGGCGATTTTTGCATAGATAGCGCATTGTGTGATTTGGAGCTAGTATTTCTTTGATGCCATTTTCCTTGTTTCAAAAACTTGACATGGGTGAACTCACTCCTACATCCATAAATCTTAGATTGGCGGATAGATCATCTAGGTTACCTAAGGGTATTTTAGAGGATGTTCCAATTAGAGTAGGGAAATTTTATGTTCCCGTTGACTTTTATGTGCTTGAAATGGATGAGGATCGTGAAATCCCTATCATATTAGGAAGGCCTTTCTTGAATACGGTAAAAGCCGTTATTAATTGTGGAGAAGGAGTTATAGAACTTAACTTAGGAACCGACAAAATTAAATTTTACTTGAAAAAGGTTTTAAATGCTCCTAGTAGTTCCATGGATTGTCATTTGCTTGACATAAATGATGCTTGTGATGTTTATGATGCTCATGATGAGTTGACAAATTTTGAGTACGAGTTGCTCACCCAAGATAGTGGTAGTCCATCTTTCGCCTCATTGATGAATCTTGAGGACGGTAACACTCTCGATGAGGACACCATTGAAGAAGATACACGAAAAGGTAAGGAATTCGGTGAGGGATTGAAACCCCTTCCACTGAATCTAAGGTATGAATTTCTTGATGAATGTGAGACCTCTAAGCTTATGCATGTGTTGCAATTGTATAAGGGTGCTATTGGGCATTCCATTGATGATTTGAAAGGCATTATCCCCAAGGTTTGCATGCATAAGATAAGACTTGAGGAGAATGTGAAACCTAGCCGCGAATTTCTTAGGCGATTAAATCCTAAGCTAGGTGAGGTTGTGTTAAAGGAAGTGACTAAGTTAAGAGATGCGGGAATAATTTACTCGATCCCCGACTCCAAATGGGTGAGCCCAATTCATGTGGTGCCTAAGAAAGGCGGGCTCACCGTTGTGGAGAATGATAAGAATGAATTGATCCCTATGCGCACGGTCACTGGGTGGAGGATGTGCATAGACTATAGGAAATTAAACAAAGCCACCAAGAAAGATCATTTCCCAATTCCTTTTATTGATCAAATGTTAGAAAGATTAGCGGGACATGAATATTTTTGCTTTCTAGATGGTTATAGTGGTTTTTTCCAAATTCCCATCCACCCCGATGACCAAGAAAAGACAACATTTACTTGCCCCTATGGCACTTTTGCATATAGGAGAATGCCTTTTGGTCTTTGTAATGCGCCGGGTACTTTTCAAAGATGCATGATGTCCATATTTTCTGAATTTCTTGAAAATTCCATGGAAGTGTTTATGGATGATTTTTCGGTGCATGGATATTCTTTTGATGATTGTCTTACAAATCTTTCACGTGTTTTGGCTAGGTGCATTGAGATGGACTTAGTCCTCAACTGAGAGAAATGCCATTTCATGGTGAAAGAAGACATAGTTTTGGGACATCGTGTGTCGAAAAGAGGGATCGAAGTCGATAGAGCTAAAATCGATGTGACTGAAAAGTTGCCACCTCCAAGGGATGTTAAAGGAATTAAAAGTTTTCTCGGACATGCGGGCTTTTATCGAAGGTTCATTAAGGATTTTTCAAAGATAGCAAAACCCCTCACAAATCTTCTACGCAATGAGGTGGAATTTACTTTTGATGAGCCTTGTCTTGAGGCGTTTGAAGTATTGAAGCAAGCTTTGGTGACCGCACCTATTATTCAAGCACCGAATTGGGATTTACCATTCGAAATGATCTGCGATGCAAGTGATAGCGCCATTGGAGCCGTCTTGGGTCAACGAATCGATAAGCGCCTCCACGTAATCTATTACATTAGTAAGGCCCTTGACACTACCCAAGGAAACTACTCAACAACGGAGAAAGAAATGCTAGCCATTGTCTATGCCTTTGAAAAATTTAGGCAATACTTGATTGGTTCTAAAACAATAGTCTACACAGATCATGCCGCCATCAAGTATTTGGTTTCTAAGAAGGAAGCTGAAATTCACAGCGTCTCAGTTAGGCAGATTTGTGAACAAGCAGTTGCTGCAGCACACTCTTGTTCACTCGGAAATTGTCTCAGCAAACAATGAACAAGACAAAAATTTGTTCACCCAGTTCGGCCAACTGCCTACGTCTGGGAGGACTATTCTCCAGTCCTCAATCCACTAAACACGAAGGTCTCCAAGTACACTCGGTTACAACTCCACGCAACCTATGCTACTCAACCTTGTGTGGATCACTTGACACAATCAGAACAAGCTCTGACTTGTGTCTGCACACCCTCTACAAATGTCAATCTAGAATAGCTACTGTCACCTCGACACTCAGTCTATTCTAAACTACACTCACTCTGCAGGGTTGCTGTAGCAACTGCTGTAACACACAGCTGAAGCACAATTTGTCCGAGCCGATCGAACGATTCCACGAGCGCTGCACACTCTGGAATACTCCCCCTCACTCAGTGATCACCTGCCACTAGCGAGACCTCCGCTTTGATACTCGACCGAGCCACACACCCGTCAGTTCTTCCGCGGCTGCCCTTGATCAACCAACAAGCACCACTGCTCTGAATTGGCTTCCAGATCAAGCTTGAATCAGACTCTGCAAGTCCTGATCACCTTCTGCTTCTGTCACCACAGCTCTGCGCTCACGCTCTGCTCTCGGGTGATGATCGAAGAATTCGTCCGTCACACAACAAAATTGCTCTCTTTAAATTCCGTGTATGCACTCGTGTATCCCTCTGCTTCGATCAACCTCTCTGCTATAAACCCCTTTCTCTTAAATAGTAGCACCAGCTTTAAGCAAGACCAGGTTTAAGCAATGTCCCAAAAAGAACAATTATCTCCTAAAATCTAGGAGATTAGATTTGATTTTGATCTTCAACACAAATCTCCTTCTCTGGCTAGGAAACCCCACTGGGATATTCTCCACAGCACTTTAGAAAATCTTCTGATGTTCTCCGTAGAGCTCCCAGCCCTTCTAGTCAAGCCCAGGTCGCTGCTGCTTCTCGGACAGATGATGGAGCCACTTGAACAAGCTCCTGCTATAGCATCCCCTGCTGAAGCTGCTGCTTGTTCACTTGTGCTGTAGCTGCTCCTTATTCACTTGTGTTGTAGCTGCTCCTTGTTCACTTGTGCTGGTTTTGTCAAACACTGCCATACTACATCATCAGAAGCAAAGCCTAGACTTATCCGTTGGGTACTCCTATTGCAAGAATTTGATATAGAGATTAGAGACAAGAAAGGAGTAGAGAATGTAGTGGCGGATCACTTATCAAGACTCGAACTAACCAAAGAAGAAGATTCAATAACGATTCCCGTAAATGACACATTCATTGGGGAATACTTGATGAGCATCGAGACCGCGCAAGCTCCATGGTATGCGGACTTCGTGAATTTCCTAGCTTGTGGAATTCTACCGGAGGGAGCAAATTACAATCAAAAGAAGAAATTCCTTCATGATATCAACCGGTACTATTGGGACGAGCCTTATCTATATAGGCTTTGCGCGGATGGACTTTATAGATCATGTGTCGCGGAATGCGACCAACAAGGTATTCTTGAAGTATGTCACTCTTCTCCTTATGGCGGGCACGGCTCAAGTTCCAAAACGGCCGCAAAGGTTCTTCAAAGTGGATTTTATTGGCCGAGTTTGTTCAAAGATGCATATGAGTTCGTGAAGTCTTGTGATGCGTGTCAAAGAACCGGAAATATTTCTAAGAGAGATGAAATGCCTCAAAAGGGTATTCTAGAGGTTGAGATATTCGACGTATGGGGGATCGACTTCATGGGACCATTCCCATCTTCTTATGGGAATAAGTATATTTTAGTCGCCGTCGACTATGTCTCAAAATGGGTGGAAGCCATTGCCTCACCTTCTTGCGATGCCAAAGTTGTGATTAAGTTATTCAAGAAGGTCATCTTTCCAAGATTTGGAGCCCCTAGGACCGTAATTAGTGATAATGGTACTCATTTCAAAGAAAGGCAATTCGAAGCGATGCTTCGAAAATATGGAGTTTATCATAAAATTGCGACGCCTTATCACCCTCAAACTAGTGGACAAGTTGAAGTTTCTAATAGGGAGATAAAAGCTATTCTCGAAAAAACAGTGGGGAACTCAAGGAAGGATTGGTCTTTAAAGCTCAAAGAAGCTTTATGGGCATATCGCACCGCTTTCAAGACCCCGATTGGCATGTCACCATACCGCCTAGTCTATGGGAAACCATGCCATCTCCCCGTCGAAATGGAGTACAAGGCCATGTGGGCAATCAAGAAGTTAAATTTTGACTTGAAGACGGCGATGGAGAAGAGAGTCCTCCAACTCCACGAACTAGATGAGATTAGACTCGACTCTTATGAGAGTTCAAGAATTTATAAGGAGAAAACCACATTGTGGCATGACAAGAAAATTCGGAGGAGGACTTTCTCAAAGGGCGATAGCATATTGCTTTTCAACTCTAGACTTAGAATATTCCCGGGAAAGCTGAAATCAAGATGGTCGGGGCCTTTCAAAGTTGAAAAAGTGTATGAAGATGGCCACTTCGAATTGATAAACAAAGAAGGTGAAACTTTCAAAGTGAATGGCCATCAAATTAAAGCGTACCATGGAGACGCGCAAAGCTTGGAGCTTGGAGACTTCAAGCTTGATGATTCTACCTAATTCCCAAATTATTGCATGCCATTTGAGAAGGGATCCTCGCAAAGGACTTCTCAAGTGTGTTTCTTATGAAGAAGGGAATCGGCTACGTCTTAGCCAAGACTTTAAACTAGGCTGGTGAGTATTTGTGCTTTTACTTCTACTCGTTTGTAGTGTAGAATCATTTTTGACTTTATGTTGCGCCATGCCAATATCAAGTTAGAGGTTTTAAGGATTTTTGTGGTAGAGTGCACTCAAAATTACCCCTTTTGGTTTGATTATTCATGTGTGAAAATATTTGAGTGTGGGGTGTTTTGAGTGAATATTAGATGTCTTTAAGTGATTGAGGAATGTGGTGCATTTGAGTGAAAAATTTTGTGCAGAGTGGCTAACACACACCAGTTGGTTAATGCGTGAAGTGAATAATTTGCACAACTCTATTACAACATTAGTTATCACATTGTAGTGAATGATCCTTAGAGTTTGCGTGAAGTGAATAATTTGCACAACTCTATTACAATTTGAGGTGATAGTGAACTACTTGCTTAGCTAGCTATATTTGGATTTTGAACTCTCATGGATGATTGCAAGTGGGATTTGTGAGTATTCCTTTTCTGAAAACTCTCACGAGGCTTTAACTCGTCCGCTAGGGTAACCTAAGGGTTTAAAGGCTTGATGCATTCGCTTAATGCATCCGTGTTTCCTACGACAGTGAGTTAGGAGTAGATTAATTCCCTTTGTTTAGTTTTCTTTAGTTTTGTTACATGAGGAGGAGGTTGATGTGTTTCATGTGCGTAAGATTTGCTGTGTGCTTTGATACTGTCATATATGATCTAGCATCTTACTCTCCGCTTGACTTATGCACACATTTGTTCGGGACGAACAAGACTTAAGTGTGGGGTGTTTTGATGACCGGACAAATAACCTTATATTTGTCCACATTTTTCCCCTTACTTTTTGTTTGTTCCGCAATTCTATAAAGCCATTTGATGATTTCTTCGTCCATTTCAGGTTAAAAATATGTGAAGTGGCCCGAAGAAAATCTAGACGAATTCCGGTCGATGGAGATCAAAAGCAGAAAGACTGAGCAAACTGCAGAAGTGATTCGCCCACCAGCCTGACCGAATCACTCTCAGCTGTGCGAATCGACCTGATCCGGGGAAAGTCTTGAAGATTTGACCGAATCACATAAAGGGTGTGACCGAATCAAAAGTGATTCGGCCAAGAAAAGTGATTCGCCAGTCCGAGATCAGCATTGAACAGATGATTCGGCTGAATCAGAAGTGATTCGCCCATGAAGTGCCCGAATCAGTTGAGCTCCATAAGACGTTTGACCGTATCAACACAAGGGTGTGACCGAATCAAAAAGTGATTCGGCCGGGATAAGTGATTCGCCCAAACTCAAAACAGCACTGAACAGATGATTCGAGCGAATCACATGGACAGTGACCGAATCACCTGATTCGGACACTTCGGGCACTTTTTGGAAATCTTCAAAATGTATAAATAGAATGAGATGGAAGTGAAGAAAGACAGCTTCCATATTTTTCGCAACCCTAGGCGACTGGAACTCGAAGAAGATCAAGCTTGATTGAAGATTGAAGTTTGGATTGAAGATTCTACATCAACCTCTCTTAAACCCTAGCTTTGTGTTTACATTGATGTTTCCCTTAGTTGTCATGTATTTGTGCACACTCATTATGAGTGAGTAGTTGTTCTTGTGGTTGGGGATTAAATGGATCCCCTAGGGTTGGATATGATGTAGAACTCTAATTTATTGCATTGAATGAAGTTTGGTTTGATTATATTGTGCCCTAGCTATGTATTCATTGTATGCACACCAAGTGTTTGACGAAATGCTTAAGTGAGTATGCTTGGTTAAAACTCCTAAGGAAGGAGCGAGGGTTGAACTTAGGATGTCTCATAGCTATTGTATGATCATAGATGGAGTGTTTGTGCGTGAGAGCGACATGCACTCTTGACATTAGGCTAAGTTTTAAGCGGATTTGAGTAACCGGCCAATAGACCGAGAGGGTGCGGTTATGGGACTCAAGTTCTACACGGTTCAATAGAATGAGAGTTTGAGAACCATGTCATTTGTGTATCGTCTCCATTCTAGGGAAGGAGCGAGAGTTGAACCTAGAGTGGACGATGCATTAGTCTTGCTTTTATCAACCAAATGTAGTTCATGCATGTATTAGTGAGTTATTTCATTTTCCTCATATCTTAGGGGAGAAGTTGAATCCCTAGTCACTCTTTTGTTTCATCAACCAAAAACCAAAAACCAAAAACCAAAAACCAAAAACCAAAAACCAAAAACCAAAAACCAAAAACCAAAAACCAAAAACCAAAAATATCATTTATCTTTAGTACTTACTAGAGATACCTCTATAAGAGGACAAAATCCCCCCCAAAAACCGTAGACTTACAATAGTAGCATTGATTAGTTGTCAATTAGTCTAAGCTTTTCCCTTGGGTTCGACCCGAGGTCACTCGGTTATAAATATTATTTGATATTTGCGTGACTAGAATAGCACTTCATTTTGCTTGCCTAAAACGCCAACGTCACTCGTCTACTAAGGTAGCCTAGGGGCTTAAAGGCTTGATGCATATGCTAAATGCGTCCGTGATTCGTACGATAGTGAGTTAGGAGTAGATAAAATTTTCTTTTGTTTAGATTATTTCTATGTTATATTACATAAATAGGGGATGGATGTGTTTTATGTGCGTAAGATTTGCTACATGCTTTGATACTGTCATATATGATCTACCATCTTACTCTCCACTTGACTTATGCATATACTTGTTCGGGACGAACAAGACTTAACTGTGGGATGTTTTGATGAGCGGACAAATGACCTTGTATTTGTCCACATTTTCCAGTTATTTCTTGTTTGTTCCATTATTTTATAAAGTCGTTTGATGTTTTCTTTGTCCATTTCAGGTTAAAAATGCGTACCACACGATACGAAGTGGCCCAAAGAAAATCTGGATGAATTTCGATTGATTGAGAGCAAGAATCAGCAAGATTGAGGCAAGCTGAAAAAGTGACTCCCCCAGGCACAATCTGACTCGACCAGATGGGTGTCCGAGTCAGCTTTTATTCAGAAAAGGTTTGGCCAAATCGTCCTCTCCAGTTGCACGGATCAATCTGACTCGAGGAGAAGTTTGAGAGGCTTAACCGAATCAAAAGTGATTCGGCCAAGAAGAAGTGCTCCCCCCGGATCAGTTTGGCTCTATAAGGATTTTTGACCGAGTCAAGCAAGGCTTGACCCAATCAAAAGTGATTCGGCCAAGGAAGACTGTCTCCCCCAGCTACAAACTGCACTGAGTTTTTGATTCGGACACCCTATCCGAATAAACTAAACAAGCTTGTCCGAATCAACTGATTCGAGCACAACGGGCAATCTGGTAATTTTTCGGAACAGTATAAATAAGAAAGAGATGCAAATTTAGAAGGGCTTCTTCCAATTTCGAGAAACCCTAGGCGGTCACTCTTACACGACTTGGAGAATTGTCGAAGATTTGGAGAAGACACGCAATTGAAGATCCTACATCAACCCTCTACTCAACCACTACTTCTTTGCATCCAATTGGTGAACAATTTCAATTAAAAATTATATTTTGTTTCAAATTCACCATGAGTGAATAGTCCCATTGTAGTTGGGATCCTTATGGATCCTTTAGGTTATATTGTAATGCAAGACATGTTCTTTTATCTATATGAGTGAAGTTTGATTGAAAATTCTTATGCTTGTTCTTCATGTTAATTTTATGCACACCAACTGTTTGACGAAACGCATGAATGAGTATGAATTGATAAAACATCTAGGGATGGAATGAGAATTGAACTTAGGTTGTTTAGAAGATCAAGCATGATTATTTTAGATAGCTTTTGTGCACGAAAGTGACATTGGCAATATCTTAGGCTAAGCATAGAGCGGACTTTAGTTAACTATCAATAGACCGAGAGGTTGAGATTAGAAGACTTTTGTTCTACACGATTCAATAGAGCGAGAGTTTGAGAATTGTGTCACTTAGGTATCATTCCCATTCTAGAGAAGGAGCGAAAGTTGAATTTAGAATGTGTGATACTTTAGCCTAGAATAATCAACCAAATTAACTAATGATTATATTTCTGTTTTGCATTGCTAATCGCATGACCTAGGGTTGAAGTAGGATTCTGACTACGTTTTCTTTATTACTTTACTTTCACCCATATTCGAACTTGTCTTTAGTATTCACTAGAGATACCTCGCATAGAGGAAAAATCCCCCTTTTATTTAGTAAATCTACATTAGGCATTACTAGCTAGCTTTAAACTAATCTAGGCTTTTCTCTTGGGTTCGACTCAAGGTCACTCGAATTATAAATATTGTTTGAACACCGTGATTGGACTAGTATTTTTACTACCATAATTTCGACAACGTTTCAGTCCTCTTCTCGCATCTTTAGGCTTTCAAACTGGAAAGTAATGATTTGCATCCTAGATGTCTTTACTTTGTCAGTTCCTTCATGAGCTACTTGCAAGATTTCCCAGGCTTGTTTTGCAATGTCGCAGTTGGAGAACAGCCTGAAGTTATTAGCATCTACTGCAGCAACAATAGCATTTAGTGCTTTTGAGCTACCAGTTGCTACAGCCTCCTCTTCAGCAGTCCATTATTCTTCAGGCTTCTTTCGTGATGGGAGGAGACCATTCATCCACAATAGCTCTCCAGATTCTTTTATCAATTGCTTTGAGAAATGATTTCATTCTAGCCTTCCAATACCCATAGTTACTTTCTTCCAACAATGATGGACGGCTTGTACTCTGACCTTCCTTCATTATTTCTTGCTTTCTCCAGCAGACGCTCAGGATCTTTACTCTGTGTGTTGAGAGCTCCGGCTCTGATACCAATTGAAATTCGCAGCATCTCTGAGTTGCAGATTGTGTCCAAGCAGTTGCTATAGCACACTCTTATACCGAAGCTTTTGCAACAAGCTAAAACAATGAACAACGATTTGTTCACCCAGTTCGGCCAAGTGCCTACCTCTGCGAAAGACTGAATCTCAATCTTTCAATTCACTAGTCTCAAGGTCTGTTGCAAACACGGTTCGACTTCACGCAACCTATGCTACTCAACCTTAGCTAGTCGATCACACACAATCTGAACACCCTCTGATTTGTGTCTCACACACCTACACACTTGGATTAATTCAGAATAGCTATTCTACTGATCCCACAGACTCAGTCTATTCTAATTAAAACAATGCTACCGTAGGTCTGCTATAGCACCCGTTGTAGCAACTAGCTGGTGCAGGTTCTATCCGCATCGTTCCAAAGCCTTCCGTTGAGCCGATCGAACTCTTCCACGAGCGTTGCACACTCTAGAATACCCCCCCCCACCACTCAGTGACCGTCTGTCACTAGCGAGATCTGGCCTTCTGTAGATTGTCTGAGTTCCCGTTGATCATATCCCCTTGCGGCCCGTTGAGCAACCAACAAGCTCGTCCTGCTCTGAATTGGTTCTATGATCAAGCTCTGACCAGAATCTGCAAGTCTCGATCAGCCTCTGCTTCAGTCACTCAGCTATGCGCGCATGCTCTGCTCTTCGTGACTCCCCGACTCTCGTTGCGGTATGCAGAGCTCGTGTGTGTGTGCTCTCAAGCTTTCTCTATTGGTCGCGCCCTTTCTGCACCGACCTTGCCCTCCTTAAGTACTCAACTAATCAGCAACAGAATTATACTTTTGGAAGCTCCTTAAGGTAACAATATCTTCTAATTTGTAGGAGATTAGATTTGATTGGAGAAACAAATCTTCCACAACCAAATCTTCACCTGGATACGGGAATCTCCACTCGGATATTCTCTCTGAATAATTAGAAGCTCCTCGTGTCACTCTACTACTCCTTGTACATTCTTTGAAAGCTCTCCAAGAAGAATGCCGATCTGCTGCTGTAGCTCCTGCTATAGCAGCTGCTTGAGCACTGGGCTTGTTCACTTGTGCTGGTTTTTCGTCAATCGAATGCCATACAACATTATCAATACTAATCTTTCTTCCTGTTTGGTTCTCCACCTCAGGTTTCCACAACTTAAACTTGGTAAAAGACTTTAGATTTATGCTTCAAAAAATACATCCAAACATCACAAAGTACCTGGAGCCTTCCATATATGCCTCACTTATAGACCCCTATACATCAGAATGTATGTAATAAGGGACTCCCCTTGTTTTGTACTTCTCGATCTGAAACTGCACCCTACTTGGATAAATCCATTTTGCAGTGTTAAGTATTATGATATCCTTGATAAAATAAATGCAATCTGATTTGGATGTTGCTACAGCACGCAGTAAAACAAAAAAGAGGAGTTCTAGTTGGACTAGGACTTTTATATTCTAAATTGGAGAGAAGTTCAAGTTGGACTAGGACTTTTATATTCTACCAGAGGCTACCAATATATAATGGCAAAAAGCGGTTGAGTAGAAAACATCGTAAGATCAATCGAAAAAGAGATCAAAGAGAAGCACGGACAAAGGGTGATAAGAAAAGAGGGAAGAGCGAGTGTACTATTCTGAAAAGCTGAGAGAGAGATCATGAATGGATGAGTGCGATCGAATCTTGACCAATGTGTTCAACTGGAGAGGAGTGTCGTTGAAGATCAAGTACAAGCCTTTTGGAGAATCGTCACGAGTGAGCTGATCACAGACGATCAAAGTGTAGAGCAACGTTCCTACAAGAGGTTCAAGGGGGAGCTGATCAGGGACTGGAGGTCGCTGATCGAGGGGAGGAGCGTCACCAGAGTTGAGTGAACTCGCAGAGGTCCGACTGAGAATTTAGAAAAGATCGGAGAGTCGGAGACCTGTGCTACTAAGAACAACTTACTGACTAAGTTGTTGTAGCATCCTATCATACATTATGTTCTGTAGTTGATAGAGTATGCTAGTCTGTGTGATCAAACTGAGCTAAGATTCTAGCAAGGTTAGAAGTAGAGGTCGTTTTAGCAAAGGTTTTGAATTGGTACCTTTGTACTTAAAATGGTTATAGTAAAATCTTGAGGAGCGAAGAGAAGTCCTCCTCATAGATAGGCATTGACCAAACTAGGCAACCAAAATGCTTGCGTTTTTCAGGTTTGGTCTTAGCAAGATTATTCCGCAAGCATCATAAACAGTTGTTGTTGCAACCTGATTGACCCAGTCACTAGCAGCACGTCAATTTCAACTTGTATCATAGTGGGTTACTCGACACACGGAGTAGGATCCGAACGTGTTGCTTACTACTAAGACTATCATGAAGAAAGGACAAAGCACAAGTAGCCCTCGTTTATTTGAAGGAGGAAATTATGGATATTGAAAAGCTCGCAAGAAAGCATTCTTGAAGGCCATAGATGAGAAGGCATGGTGAGTTGTAATCTCATAATGGGGTCATCCACTGGTGATAGACGGTACATGAGTGTCGCAGAAGAAATCTGAAGCTCGATGGACTACTGAAGAAGAAGCTATAGGATCTGGGAACTCCAAAGCTCTCAATCTCATATTTGTTCTCGTATATGCAAACAACTTCAGACTGGTCTCAAACTACGATGTTGCTAAGTAAGCTTGGGACATTCTGTAAACAACTCATGAGGGCACAAACAAAGTCAGATCGTCAACGATCCAGATGATCATAACAAAGTTTGAGAACGTGAGGATGCATGAAGAAGAAATCATGATGGACTTTAATGTAAAGCTATGCGATCTGTCAAATGAAGCTCATTCTCTCGGAGAACCCATGAAGGAAGAAAAACTAGTCCGCAAGGTTCCCAGATCACTGACTCTAATGTTTGCTATGAAAGTCACTGCCATAGTGGAAGCTTAAGATGTCAAGAACATGAGACTGGAAGCGTTGATTGAATCACTGAAACAATTTGAGATGAAGCTGCTAGAGGAAGCTCCACCATCCCGTGTAAAGAATATGGGTCTGAAAGATGAAAACCAAGTAAAGGAAGGAACACCTGAGGAGATGATGCAACAACTTGCACCACTGGCCAAAAACTTTGGAAAGATAATGAAGAAATTCGATCAGAAACCTTCATATACTGGACATCAGAATGGTTCTAGAAATAGGTTCAGAAGAGAAGAAAAATTTCTAAGGAAGAACAAGAATGCTGATCAAACAAATAAAGAACAAAAGGAAAAACCAAAGGGAATTCGCTGCTGGGATGTGAGGACATATATGTGAAGGTATGTGGCATCATTGACAAACTCCTACAAAGTGAACTAGAGCTTGCTACAGCAAGTATGGAAAGAAAACAGCTGATGAAGAGCATTCCAGAGTGAGCAAACTCAGTAAGTGGCGCTCCAGATGAAGACATTAAGTAGCGCTCCAGATGAAGACATTAAGTGGCTAATGTCTTCACGAGGCGCGCGACTTAATGTTGCCTTGGGGAGCTCGAAAATCTGAAAGAGATCATGAAGACATCAGCTTGTGCAATCTGGGCAGAGTGACTATCTCAGTACTCAAGTGGAGTAAGCAAGTGCAATAGCAACCTCTGGAGCAGAAGTTCAGCAGCAGAAGTATTGCACACCTTCAGACAGCTTGTGCTACAGCAGATGCTGCAGCACAAATGCTGTAGCAGAAATTTAGCTTTCTCGAAGATTGCATTCAAACAACAAATCAGTGGACCGAAGGGCTTCCGAAAAGAGCTGAATATTCAGGAGAATATTTCTGGAGTGTCTCTCAAGAACAAGGGCAGATTTGTTAAAAGTGAAGATATGATCTTGTAGAGATCTTGAAGGATCTTCCTTAGAATTGATGGGATTGGTTCCTAATGCATTTAGGAAATTCCAGCAGCAGCAAACAGCTACAACACAAGTGAACAAGGAGTTGTTGCAGCTCAAACAATCAAGCTGGCAGCAGAGGTGAACTAGCAGCAGATGCAGCAGGGGATGCTGCAGCAGGTCCTGGTTCAAGTGCTGGTTCAACTGTCCAAGTAGCAGTTTTGTGCTAGGTGCGATTTTAAGGTATGGCAGCTTTGTGAAAGCTCTTAGAAGAATTTCTAAAATACTAAAGAGCATATTCCAGCAAGGTTTACTTGTCAGAGAAGGAGATTTGCATTGAAGATATTAATCAAATCTAATCTCCTAGATTTTAGGAGATAATTGATCTTGTGGGACTATGGCCTAAACCTGGAAATTGCTTAAAGTGGTGAGTGTATTTAAGCAGAAGGTTTGAGGGCTGAAGAGGGTGATCGAAGCTGAGTGATACACGAGAGTAGACACAGAATTGAGAGTGAGGATTTTTCTGGGTGTGCTACGAGAGTTGTTCTTCGATCAACACACTCGGGCAGAGCGTTGAGCGCAGAGCTGAGGTGTGCATTGCAGAGGAGAGTCAGGTCTTGCAGAGACTGATTCGTGCATTGATCTGGAAGCCAATTCAGAGCTGTGGAGCTTGTTGGTTGATCAAAGGCAGCCGCGGAAGAACTGACGGGTGGAAGGCTCGGTCGAGGTTCGTGCAGAAGAACTCACTAGTGGCAGGTGGTCACTGAGTGAGGGGGAGTTACTCAGAGTGTGCAGCGCTCTTGGAGTGGTTCGATCGGCTCGGCAGAAGGCCTTGGAGCGACGCGGACAGTGTGCTTCAGCTGTGTGTTACAGCTGTTGCTGCAGCAACCCTGCTGAGTAGTGTAGTATAGAATAGGCTGAGTTCTTTGAGAGGATTGTAGCTATTCTAGACTGACATATTGTAGAGGGTGTGCTGGCACAAATCAGAGCTTGTTCTGATTGCGTTGAGTAGTCCACACGGGGTTAAAGTAGCATAGGTTGCGTGCGTTGTAACCGAGTGTGCTTTGAACCTTTGGTTGAGTGGATTGAGGACTGGAGAATAGTCCTCCCCAGACGTAGGCATATTGGCCGAACTGGGTGAACAAATCTGTGTCCTATTCATTGTTTGCTGTGCCTACATTTAAGTGAACAAGAGTGTGCTGCAACAACTGCTAGTTCACAAATCTGCATAAGTAGAGACACTTGAAATTTCAATATACAATCAGAATTTCCAAGAAACCAAAAGAAGAACATCAATAAATTATATGCTGCTAAATGGAGCAATGAAGACCCAGATGATAGTGAACAGGAAGCTGAACCCAGGAACAATTTAGCTCTGGCATCTGTAGCAGACCTCAACGGTGATAACATAAGCAAGTTGCACAGTGAAAAAGTGGAGTACAACCTTACTGCCAGAAAGTAGCAATAATGAAGAGCTCACTGAGGAATCCCTTGCAGAAAACTTCGCTCTGATGCACTAGAAGTTGCTGGAAGTGATTGAGATCAATACAGAACTTAATACAAAAGTGTCTCTAATAGAAGAATAAAAAGAGGACTTGCAGGAAACTATGGATGCCTTGAAATCAGAGAAAAATAATCTAAACCAGACCATCACCCCTGTGCAACCAGTCTGGCTTTGTTCCTTGTGATATTTCCTTTCTCATCAGTCTTGTTCTTGAAGATCCACTTAGTTTCTATGAACTTTACTCCTTCTGGTCTAGCAACCAGATCCCATACATTATGTCTTTCGAATTCAGCTAATTCCTCTTGCATCGCTAATATCCAATATTCGTCACTCATAGGCTCCTTGAAGTTCTTTGGCTCTGCACAGGACAAGAAGTAGGAATTGCAAAAAGATTCGCAGGTGCTGAAGTGTGATGAACTTTGTGTCGTTCTCTCTTCTGTAGGATCTCCAATCACATTTGTCAGCGGGTGGTTTCTCTGGATATTCTTTGGAGATTGCCTTGATGATGTCTGAAAGGCCTCACTGTTCTGTTCTGTGACAGTGTTATCCATGTGTTGATCCACAGGTTCTGCTTCAGCATCCTCTTGAGCAACTTCTTGTTCACTCCCGTTCTGCTTCAAAGGACCAACCTCTGTGTCTGAGTCTTCATCTTCGTAGCTGGTGGATGCCTCTTCTTCAACATCATTGATGACTACATTTATTGATTTCATCATGGTTTCTGTTCGCTTGTTGTAGACACAATATGCCCGGCTGTTGATTGAATAGCCCAAAAATATCCTAGCGTCACTTTTGGATCAAGTTTCTTTCTGTACTCTCGGTCCCTCATAATGTAACAGTCACTCCCAAATATGTGGAAATATTTGACTGTGGACTTCTTCTGATTCCAAAGCTCATAGCACGTCTGGTTTGTCCCTTTTCGTATGGAGACTCTGTTGATGATATAACAGGCTGTGTTCATTGCTTCAGCCCAAAACCTCAGAGGAACCTTCTTTGCATGGATCATGACCCGGGCCATTTCTTGTATTGTTAGATTCTTCCTCTCCACCACGCCATTCTATTGAGTAATTGGAGAAGAATATTGATGAGTGATTCTATGTTTGCTGCAGAAACTATCCACGGCTTCATTCTCAAATTCCCTCCCTTGATCGCTTCTAATGGCGGTGATTCTGAGGTTCTTTTCTTTCTCTAACTGAGATACCAGGGTGACTAACACCCTCACAGTGTCTAATTTTTCTCTGATGAAGTCAACCCATGTATATCTAGTATAATCATCAACGCACACAAATACATACCTCTTTTTTCCATAGCTTTCCACTTCCATTGGTCCCATAAAGTCCATGTGTAATAGTTGCAGAGGTCTGATTGTGTTGATGTTGCCAATTCTTGGATGAGAAGCTTTTTTCTGTTTTCCTATCTGGCATTCCCCACAAATGGTGTTTAGCTCGCCTTTGATCACAGGAACTCCTCTGACTAATCCTTCAGCTGCAATCTTCTTTAGAGTTCTTAAGTTGATGTGGCCCATTCTTCTGTGCCAGAGATTCATTTCTTCTATGTTGGTTAACATGCATGTTGGTGAAGGGGTTGTTGTACCAACCTTGGGTAGGTAGCAGTTGTTCTTTGATCTGATTCCCTGCATTATGCACACTCCAGTCTTGTTAAAAAACTGCAAGAGTTTTGAGTGAACTTTACCTGAAGTGTACCATCACAGAGCTGGCTGATGCTTATGAGATTTTCTTTCAATCAATCTACGAGCATTACATTGGTTAACTTGGGCAGCCCTTTGACTGCCAAAGTACCTTTTCCCAGCCCTTCAAATCGTTTATGAACTTTACCAGTTGTTCTGAGCAGGGTGTTATGTTCTTCAGAAAGGATCTCCCTCCAGCCATGCCCAGAGCAACCACTGTCAAAATACCAGTTATCTTCGCCCGATGATCTTGAGATGCTGACAAGAGCATAGTTCTCAACTCTTTCTTGACTCTGCGATATGGGATCAGTAGCTGTTTTTAGGAATCAGATGATAGACGGGCAGAGTCTTTTAATATGTTCCTTGTGACCGCAACCATAGCATCTTTGATTTCTGATTCTCGGATTTAGTCCAGATTTTTGATGGTGGTACAGATGTTATTGTAGCAACTTCTTTATAATCTTTCCGTGAACTCCTTTTTCAGTGAGATTAACTAAATTTCTGATTGTTCTGGTTCTGAACATGTTGCATTTGTCTTCGCTGTTGTCAGGATCATCATCACTCCAATTTACCGAGAGGGATTTTGTCTTTCCTTCTTGCTTATTTGGACAGTTCACCTTTCGATGACAGTATTCTCCATAGCTCCAGCACCGTGGCCCCTTCTTTTTCTCTTTCATCTCATCCTCATCCTGATCATGTCTTCGAGAATTTGAGTTCTGGCCGGCTTTTGCTTCGATGTTTTTCAAGAGTCTCCCAAAGTTCTTTACCAGCAGCCCTTGTTGATCATCAGTGGAGAGCTTCTTATTATTTGTTTTAGCTTTTAGACCAACACTCTTGCTTTTGTATGGAGTATCATCCTTGGTCGTATCATCCTTGGTCAGCTTCATCTCAAATTTTTTAAGGGATCCAATCAGTTCCTCGAGCCTCATATGTTTGATATTCTAAGCTTCTTCTATGGATGTCACCTTCAAGTCAAATCTGGAGGGCAGGGACTTGAGAACTTTCCTTAGCAGCTTCTCTTCTGGAATTGGTTCTCCGAGGGCATGAGCTTCATTTGATAAATTACACAGCTTGGCATTGAACTCCGTGATGGATTCCTCTTCTTGCATCTTCATTTGATAAATCACACAGCTTGGCATTTGATGTCTTTACTTTGTCAGTTCCTTTATGAGCTGTTTGAAGAATCTCCCAGGCACGTTTTACAATGTCGCAGTTGGAAATCAGTCTGAAATTGTTAGCATCTACTTTATCAAAAATAGCATTTAGAGCTTTTGAGTTACCAGTTGCTCTAGCATCCTCTTCGTCAGTCCATTCCCCCTCTGGTTTTATCCTGGTGACTCCCCTCTGATCCATGGTCAACAGAGGGGCCCATTCTATCACAACAGCTCTCGTCAATATCTTTGAGGAATGCATTCATTCTAGCCTTCCAATACCCATAGTTGCTTTCTTCCAACAAAGGTGGCCGACTTGTACTCTGACCTTCCTTCATTGTTTCTTTCTTGTCTCAGCTAGGCGCTCTGGATCTTTACTATGTATCTCGAGTTCCCGCTCTGATACCAATTGAAATTTGCAGTGCCTCTGAGTTACTGATAGTGTACAAATAGTTGCTATAGCAACTTCTTGTTAAGCCGGATCTATTGCAATAAGAAACAAAATAGTGAACAGAGATTTGTTCACCCAGTTCGGCCAATCTCCCTACATCTGAAGAGGACTATACTCCAGTCCTCAATCAACTAGTCTCCAAGGTACTTCGTATAACACAAACTCGACTACTCGACAATCTATACTACACGAGCTCAACTAGCAATCAGAACACCCTCTGATTTGTGTCTCACTCACCTAAAGACTCGAATTAACTCAGAATAGCTACACCTCTGATCACACAAACTCAGCCTATTCTAATTAACACAATGTCTCAGTAGGTTTGCTATAGCACACGTTTGTGCAACTAGCTTGTACAGAATCTGACGCTTCGCTCCAAAGCCTTCCGCTGAGCAGCTCAAACTTTGTCGTGAGTGCTCCTCACACTGGGATTCTCCCCCTCACTCACTGACCGCCTGTCACTAGCGAGAATAGGCCTTCTGCAGATTGTCCGAGTTCCTCCACTCGACAACTCTCCTGCCGCCTTCCTTGATCAACCAACAAGCATGCCCTGCTCTGAATTGGTTCTCCTGATCAAGCACTGACCAAACATTGCTAGTTTGCAATCAGTCAATACAGAAACCACACTGATCTGCGCTCACACTTTTCTCACGGTGGTGATCCGATCCTCCGCACAACTCCTCTGATCTGCGCTTTGTAATCTCAGGTGCTCGGATGCTCTCTCTGTGTTTTCTCTCTGTTCGGATACACCCCTCTAGCTCTGCCCAGCCTCCTTCTATAGGAACTCTACCGCCATCGAAATTAGGAAGCCCTCAAAGATCTCAACAAGATTCTATCTCCTAATTAGTAGGAGATTTGATTTCCTAATCAAATCTTCAAGCTTGAGGCACGAAAAACTTTACTGAGATATTCTGTGAATATTTGCACTCCTACTTCATGTCTAGGCAGATTTCTCATCGGGCCAAAACTATTGCTTTGCTACTCTAGCTCCCTGCTACAACTCCTGCTGTAGCAATTGCTTGTTCATTGAGCTTGTACACTCTAGCAGGTTTTGTCAATTGAAAACCATTTGCATTATCAGAGTCAATCAGGGAAGGTGGAGTTGCAGTGGACGTGCGCACAGAAGAGATCAGAACTCACTGAGTTTGATCCACCAGACTCAACTGGAGCGTGGTTAGTTGAAGGATCAATCATAAGCTTCGGAGAACAGCTACAGACAAACCTATCGCAGGCTGCTGGAGTGCCGAACGTCTCTCCTTGATATTGTCAGGTGGCCATTGATCAAGGGGGAGCAACATCTCAGTTGGAAAACTTAGAGAGAGTCTGATAATGTGGCTGTGTGTGCTAGATAAGCTATCGACAGAAGTTACAACAACTATGATACAGAGTGTGCTGAAGCATTCCGTCTACTACACATTGTAATAGGGTAGGCTAAGTCTAATTGCCAAGTCTGTAGCTATTCTTTACTGGAAGTGTGTAGGTAGCACAATGAGAGTCTGTATGATCAGACTGCTTGCTAGTCTAGGGGGTTAGACTGAGTGAAAGATTTTGACTAGATGAGAAGTAGAGGTTAGAGTCCTTTGTACTTTAAAGTGATAGTGAAATATTGAGGATCAGAGTGTGATCCTCCCCAGACGTAAGCAAGTTGCCGAACTGGGTGAACAAATTATTTGTGTCTTTCTTATTTGTCAGAAGAATACTTTCCGCAGAAAGACACAAAGAGTGCTACAACAGAAGCTGTAAGTCCGCATCAGCAGTGCTGTCAAATTTCAATTGGTATTAGAGCCGATCACTCGACATACAGAGTGTTATCAAGGAAGGCGTTGCTGTCATCTATGGCCACCATGAAAGAAGGACAAAGCACCAGCAGACCGCCACTGCTCGAAGGAGGAAATTATGACTACTGGAAGGATCGGATGAAGGCCTTTATCAAAGATATTGATGAAAGGGCATGGAGGGCAGTCATATTAGAATGGTCTCACCCAATGACTGTCGACAGAATAGAAGTTGCTTAGAAACAACCTTAAAACAAATGGACTGTCGATGAGGTAGCCTCAGCATTAGGAAACTCCAAGGCTTTGAATGCTATATTTTCTGTGGATGCTAACAATTTCAGGTTGATCTCTAACTGTGACTCGGCCAAACAAGCATGAGAGATCCTTGAAACAGCTCATGAGGGAACAGACAAAGTGAAGATCTCTAGAATGCAGATGATCACCTCAAGATTTGAAAGCCTGAAGATGCTGGAAAAAGAGACCATCTCTGAGTTCAATGCCAGATTGTGTGATATATCGAATGAGGCCCATGCGGTTGGAGAACCAATTTAAAAGTTGAAGCTAGTAAGAAAGGTTCTCAGATCTCTTACCTCGAAGTTTGATATCAAGGTGATTGCCATAGAAGAAGCTCAAGATGTCAAGAACATGAGGCTAGAGGCACTGATCGGTTCATTAAGGCAGTTTGAGATTAAAATTTTCCGCGTCTCTGAGTTATTGATTGTGTACAAGCAGTTACTATAGCAACCTCTTGTACAGTCGGATCTTGTGCAGCAAGGTAAGAATAATGAACAATGATTTGTTCACCCAGTTCGGCCAACTGCCTACGTCTGGGGAGGACTATACGCCAGTCCTCAATCCACTAGTCTCCAAGGTGCTTCATACAACACAGATTTGACACGCGGCAAAACTATGCTACCAACCTTAACTAGCAGATCACACACAATCAGAACACCCTTTGATTTGTGCCTCACACACCTATACAGTTGATTTAACTTAGAATAGCTACAACTACGCTCTCCAGACTTAGCCTATTCTAATTAAACAATGTCACAGTAGGTTTCTATAGCACACCCTTGTGCAACTAGCTTGTGCAGGTTCTGTCCGCGTTGCTCCAAAGCCTTCCACCGAGCCGTTCGAACTCTATCGTGAGTGATCCTCACTCCGGGATGCTCCCCCTCACTCATTGACCGTCTGTCACTAGCGGGAACAGGCCTTCTGCAGATTGTCTGAGTTCCTCCACTCGACACTCTCCTGCCGCCTACCTTGATCAGCGAACAAGCAAGTCCTGCTCTGAATTGGTCTTCTCCGATCAAGTTCTGATCAGACTCTCAAAGTCTTCTATCAGCCTCTGCTTTAACCCCTTAGCTCTGCGCTCACGCTGTGGTCTCAGTGGTAATCCAATCTCTCCGCTCGACACTCTGAATCTCTCTTAGTGTTTTTTCGATATCTTGATGCTTGGATCCTTTCTTGGATCAATCTCCTTTCTGCTTTGCTCAGCCTCGTTTCAATATCAAATTTAGGAAGTTCCTAAAAGACCTCCATAAGATCCTTATCTCCTACTTTTAGGAGATTTGATTTCCCAATCAAAACTTCAAGTTGTGGCACGGAATCTTCTCTGGGGATATTTTGAGAATACTTGGAAGCCTCCCGTTGAACTGCTACTTCATATCTAGACATATTTCTCTTCAGGCCAAAACTACTGCTGTAGCTTCCTGCTATAGCTCCTGCTTTAGCAACTGCTTGTTCACTGAGCTTGTACACTCTGGCTACTTGTTCACTGAGCCAGTTGCATTATCAATCTCCCACTTTGCATTTTGACAAAACCTGATATCCACTGATGCCTTGAGCTGGATATTCCCGTGGTGGCAGACTCTCCCTTGTCTCCACCTACTCTCCCCCTTTTTGTTATAAATGAATGAGGGGAAGTTCTTGATCTTGCTAGGTAGATAAAACATAGAGACCCAGAGAGGATCTCAAAGCTTCGAATGCATTGAGAGGTTTGGTGAAGATGTCGGCTAGCTGATTGTCAGTTACAATATGCTCAAGGACGATGATCTTCTTCTCTACCAGTTCCATGATAAAGTGGTGCCTTATGTCAATGTGTTTGGTTCTTGAGTGTTGCACTAGATTCTTGGAAATGTTGATAGCACTCATGTTGTCATAGTAGAGAACCATTTCACTTTGATTCATCCCATATTCAGTCAACATCTGCTTCATCCATACCATCTGACCATAACAACTCCCTGCTACAATATACTCTGCCTCGGCTGTGGAAAGGGAGATGCTGTTTTATTTTTTGCTAAACCATGATACCAGGTTATTCCCCAGGAAGAAACAACCTCTAGATGTGCTTTTTCAGTCTACTGCGCATCCTGCCCAGTCTGCATCACTGAATCCCACCAGGTTTGCATTTGTGTCCTTGGTATACCATAGGCCATAGTTCAGGGTCCTTCCAACATACCTGATGATTCTCTTGACCAGCTGCATGTGACTCTCCTTCGGGCAGGCTTGAAACCCTACACAAACTCCTACTGAATAAAAGATATCAGGGCGACTGGCTGTAAGGTACAACAGGCTTCCAATCATGCTTTGGTATGTAGTTTGATACACTTCAACTCCAGCTTCATCTTTGACAGCTTTGATATGTGTGGTAGCTGGTGTACGTTTGTGACTTGCTTTATCTAGCTGGAACTTCTTTACCAAATTATGGCTATATTTTCTTTGTGATATAAAGATTCTGATGATGCAAGTATGGCAGGTTTGACAAAACCAACATAAGTGAACAAGGAGCTGCTGCAGCTTCAACAATCAAGCAGGCCAGCAGAAGTGAACCAGCAGCAGATACAGCAGGGGATGCTGCAGCAGGTGCTGGTTCAAGTGTTGTATCAACTGTTCGAGTAGCAGTTTTATGCTAGGAGCGTTTTGAAGGTATGGCAGCTTTGTGAGAGTTCTTAGAAGTATTTCTAAAATACTGTTGAGCATAGTCCAACATGGTTTACTTGTCAGAGAAGGAGATTTGCATTAGAGATATTTATCAAATCTAATCTCCTAGATTTTAGGAGATAATTGATCTTGTGGATCAATGGCCTAAACCTGGAAACTGCTTAAAGTGGTGTGGGTATTTAAGTCGAAGGTGTTAGGGCTGAAGGGGTTGATCGAAGCTGAGTGATACACAAGAGTAGACACAGATTTCAGAGAAGGAACTTTCTGGGTGCTACGGACGTTGTTCTTCGATCAAACACACACGGGCAGAGCGTCGAGCGCAGAGCTGTGGTGAGCATTGCAGAAGAGAATCAGGTCTTGCAGAGACTGATTTGTGCATTGATCTGGAAACCAATTCAGAGCTGTGGAGCTTGTTGGTTGATCAAAGGCAGCCGCGGAAGAACTGACGGGTGGAAGGCTTGTTCGAGGTTCGTGCGGAAGAACTCACTAGTGACAGGTGGTCACTGAGTGAGGGGGAGTTACTCAGAGTGTGCAGCGCTCTTGGAGTGGTTCGATCGGCTCGGCAGAAGGCCTTAGAGCGACGCGGACAGTGTGCTTCAGCTGTGTGTTACAGCTGTTGCTGCAGCAACCCTGCTGAGTAGTGTAGGATAGAATAGGCTGAGTTCTTTGAGAGGATTGTAGCTATTCTAGACTGACATATTGTAGAGGGTGTGCTGGCAGAAATCAGAGCTTGTTCTGATTGTGCTGAGTGGTCAACAAGAGGTTGAGTAGCATAGGTTGCGTGCGTTGTAACCTAGTGTTCTTGGAACCTTTGGTTGAGTGGATTGAGGACTGGAGAATAGTCCTCCCCAGACGTAGGCAGATTGGCCGAACTGGGTGAACAAACTTGTGCACTGTTTGTTGCTTGCTGAGATTAATTCTAGTGAACGAGAGTGTGCTGCAGCAACTGCTTGTTCACAAATCTGCCGAATTGAGACACTGTGAAATTTCAATTGGTATCAGAGCGGGAACTCGACACACAGAGTTAAACGATCCTACAGTGTCTCTGAAGTTGCCAAGACAATGAAGGAAGGACAGAGCACAAGTAGACCTCCATTATTGGAAGAGAGCAATTATGGATATTGGAAAGCTAGAATGAAAGCCTTTCTCAGGGCTATCGATGAGAAGACATGGAGAGCTGTTGTGGTTCAGTGGTCTCCTCCAATCACCATGGATGAGCAAGGAGTGACAAGAATAAAACCTGAAGAGCAGTGGACTGCTGAAGAAGGTGCTGCAGCAACTGGTAATTCAAAAGCTTTGAATGCAATCTTTGCTGCAGTAGATGCTAACAATTTCAGGTTGATATCAAACTGTGATATGGCCAAGCAAGCATGGGAGATTCTGCAAACTGCCCATGAAGGAACTGATAGAGTGAAGCTGTCAAGACTCCAGATAATTGCCACACAATTTGAGAATCTAAGGATGCTGGATGAAGAAACAGTCACTGAGTTTAATGCTAAACTCTGCGATCTTGCAAATGAAGCTCATGCCCTTGGTGAACCCATCCCAGAAGAAAAGCTTATCAGAAAGGTTCTCAGATCGCTGCCCACAAAGTTTGACATGAAGGTGACTGCCATTGAAGAAGCTCAAAATGTCAGATTCATGAGGTTGGAAGAGCTGATGGGGTCCCTCAAACAATTTGAGATGAAACTGGTCAAAGAAGACACCACTTTCAAGGACAAGAATGTTGGTTTGAAGGCTGAAGCAGAAACCAAGCAGACAGTTCCAGATGATCAGTTGAGCATGCTTGTTAAGAATCTTGGGAAGTTTCTGAAAAACATGGAATCCAGAACTGAGAGAAGCTCTTCCTCGCGAAGACAATTCAGAAGGTGCAGTGAAAGAAAGAAGAAAGGGAAAGAACCAGCTCTGGATGAAGATGATAAGAAAGAGATGAAAAAGGGAGTTCAATGCTGGAACTGTGAAGGGTATGGACACATTGAGGCTGATTGTCCAAGCAAACCCCTCAAGAATTCAGAGAAAAAGAACAGCAAGTCCATGACAGCAAAATGGAGTGATTCGGATGAAAGTGATGAAGAAAACTGTGTTGTGCTGACAAGTGTTTCAGATGTCCACCTCAATGAGCTAAAGAAGGTAGAAATTCACTATGGGATTGAGGTTTCTGAGAGTGAAGATGAAGAAGACTCATCTGACAGTTTTGCTGATCTTCTGAGGAAGATACTCAAACAATGTGAGGCAGTTCTTCAGACTAATCAAACCTTGACTGACAGAGTAAATCTCTTGGAAGAAGAACGAAGGAAATGTCTACCCTCATTTGATAATCAAGTTACTATTCTGAAAAGAGAAGATTCAGAAAGACAGATCTCTATTGAGTCCCCTCCAGCAGCAGCCAAGCCAGTTGATGCGCAGAGCAATATTCTGGACGAAATATTGTCTTACCAAAGACTTGGAAAAGAGAAAACAGGGCTTGGATTTACTGGTGAAGTATGCTCTAGAGGGACAGTCTTCATTAAAGCCTCAGCTGTTGAGAAAGATGAGAAGAAGAATTCAGATGTCTCTTCAAAAATTGTAGAAACAATTGGAACTAGACATGTGAACCAGAGGATGCTGCAGCGTCGGGGACAACATTCTTCTCAAACAAAACAAAAGACTCAGAACAAGTGGAGTACTGGTACTAGTGTTGGGAATCAGAAGATAAACTCCAATCTGAAGCAGCAGCACAGAACTTGCTCTGCTGAAAAAGGGGGAGCAAAGTCCAGAATCAGCACATGTTGCATAGAGACCCCATTTCATGTTGCTTCACAAAAGGCTCCTTGTTTGAAAGAATCGCAGAGGAGGATTGCTAAGACAGTTGCACAAGGGCACTGGATTGCTAAAAACAAGGGTAAATCACAGATGGTACAAATATGGAAACCCAAACATGACAAACAAAGAGTTAAGAGGCTGGAAGATCAGAAGATGAAAAGCTCTGGTGTATCCCAAGTGTGGGTGAAGAAAGCTCCACCAGAACTTTTGAAGGATCCTCCTAGCAAAGCTGCAGTCTGAACTGAGTAGGTGAACCAGCTCGCATGTGCTATAGCAACCGGGTCAAGAATAAGCTTGTTCACATGTGTTGGTTGCTAAGGATGGAAAGAGAAATATTTGCACATGGGAGGCACGTGTCTTAAAAATTTCAAAAGGAAAAAGGAAATAACGGGTAAATATTTTCTAGGGCAAAGATCAAGAGCAAAGGGCTTTTCAAAAATCTCTGCCGATCATCCTTGTGCGCTCCTCAAATCCTCCACATCTCTGCAGAAATGGTAAAGACACGCGGGTTGAAGAAGAATCTGGCAGCAGACAGGCAGGGCAGGTCTGAGAGAAGGACCAAGGCACGCAACGAAGACCCTGCTCAGCGGCTGGATGTAGTGGTGTGGGAACCAGCCCCTCTTCCTGTGTCGCATAGCGAGCCCGTTTCTCTCACAGAAACACCCCAGAAGAGGAGGCGGCTGGTACGTGATGGAGAACCTGTCTCCAGTACTGCTGTGCTGCCAGAAGAGGCTGTGACTGAAGTTGCCTCTGAAGAAGAACAAGCAGCAGAGGCTGCTGTAGCAGCCTCTGCAGAAGAGGAGTACAGATCTCTTGTCATGACCCCAGGCATTATTGGTGAAGGGGTGGAAACAGGGGCTGCGTCTCCTGAACAAGAACCTGCTGCAGCAACAGCTCCTCTTCCTTCAGACAAAGGAAAAGCCCCTATCCTGATCCCACTTTCCAGCAGTGAAGGTACAGTCAGTGGTGATTACTCCTGAAATTATTGATGCTTTCCTTGGGATTCATGAGAATGCAAGGGCTCCCACTGATGTTAAGCCAGAATTTTTGGCAAAGATCCTCACAGGGGGAGTGTGCCTGTCCTGGGGTGGCCCTAACCTCAGTGCTGCTGAGCTAACCTCCAAGTATGCTCTGCTATATCATCTTGGCGTAAGGAACTGGATTCCTAGTTCTCACAGAGGGAAGGTCAACAAAGATTTTGCTAACCTTCTCTATTCTATTGGAAAGAGGAGGCAGATCAGCCTGGGAAGTGTTATGTTCCCTCAGCTTGCTACTCATGCCGGGAGTGCCTCCTCCAGCAAGCCTATTGTGCTGCCCTCCCTCATCCATGGGATCATGGTTTCTCAGCACCCAGAGTTTGGAGCGATTACTGAAGGCTTATCTGAGGAGCTGCAGGTCTTCACTGTTGATCACAAACTATTCAAGGGAAAACATGCAGTGGATGTTGCCTATGAGGATCTTCTCATGGGTGGTTCTTCAGCTCCAGCTCCTCTGGAGGAATCTCTTCCCCCTGCTGCTACAATTCAGTCTGCTCTCCGTGCCAGGATTGTGAGCCACCTCCGGTCTGAGCTGGCTATACTTGAAGCTGAAGCCAAGAAGAGGGATGCTAGGCGTGGTCAGATTAGAAGTCTCCTCAGAGACCTGGAGTTTCCGGCAGATGATGAGCAGGCCCCTTGAGCACCTATGACAAAAAGGGGGAGAAGAAGTTTTTGTTGCTTGAAACTGCTACCGTTGATGAACATTGTTTTTCTGACCCTGCGTGGTCATTCTGCTATGGCCGAGTGTGGCCTCTTCTACTTACTCTCTCAAATGATTTTTTTTTAGCTATTAGTGATTGTTTTTTTTGGTTCATCGGAGCGTGCTTTGGTTTTGTCAAAATGCCAAGGGGGAGATTGATGATGCAAGTATGGCAGGTTTGACAAAACCAACATAAGTGAACAAGGAGCTGCTGCAGCTTCAACAATCAAGCAGGCCAGCAGAAGTGAACCAGCAGCAGATACAGCAGGGGATGCTGCAGCAGGTGCTGGTTCAAGTGCTGTATCAACTGTTCGAGTAGCAGTTTTATGCTAGGAGCATTTTGAAGGTATGGCAGCTTTGTGAGAGTTCTTAGAAGTATTTCTAAAATACTGTTGAGCATAGTCCAGCATGGTTTACTTGTCAGAGAAGGAGATTTGCATTAGAGATATTTATCAAATCTAATCTCCTAGATTTTAGGAGATAATTGATCTTGTGGATCAATGGCCTAAACCTGGAAACTGCTTAAAGTGGTGTGGGTATTTAAGTCGAAGGTGTTAGGGCTGAAGGGGTTGATCGAAGCTGAGTGATACACGAGAGTAGACACAGATTTCAGAGAAGGAACTTTCTGGGTGCTACGGACGTTGTTCTTTGATCAAACACACACGGGCAGAGCGTCGAGCGCAGAGCTGTGGTGAGCATTGCAGAAGAGAATCAGGTCTTGCAGAGACTGATTTGTGCATTGATCTGGAAGCCAATTCAGAGCTGTGGAGCTTGTTGGTTGATCAAAGGCAGCCGCGGAAGAACTGACGGGTGGAAGGCTCGTTCGAGGTTCGTTCGGAAGAACTCACTAGTGACAGGTGGTCACTGAGTGAGGGGGAGTTACTCAGAGTGTGCAGCGCTCTTGGAGTGGTTCGATCGGCTCGGCAGAAGGCCTTGGAGCGACGCGGACAGTGTGCTTCAGCTGTGTGTTACAGCTGTTGCTGCAGCAACCCTGCTGAGTAGTGTAGGATAGAATAGGCTGAGTTCTTTGAGAGGACTGTAGCTATTCTAGACTGACATATTGTAGAGGGTGTGCTGGCAGAAATCAGAGCTTGTTCTGATTGTGCTGAGTGGTCAACAAGAGGTTGAGTAGCATAGGTTGCGTGCGTTGTAACCTAGTGTTCTTGGAACCTTTGGTTGAGTGGATTGAGGACTGGAGAATAGTCCTCCCCAGACGTAGGCAGATTGGCCGAACTGGGTGAACAAACTTGTGCACTGTTTGTTGCTTGCTGAGATTAATTCTAGTGAACAAGAGTGTGCTGCAGCAACTGCTTGTTCACAAATCTGCCGAATTGAGACACTGTGAAATTTCAGATTCCATCATTCCTTTAGCATACTTCTAGTCCTAGGAAGTAGGTTAGTTCTCCCACCATGCTCATCTTGAATTCATTCTTCATATGGTCAATGAACTACTTTACCAACTGCTGAGATCTGGAGCCAAATACAATGTCATCAACATAAACTTATGTTATGATCAGAGCTGATCTGGTTCTTTTCACAAAGAGTGTCATGTTAGCTCCTCCTCTTTCATATCCGTGCTTCTTTAGAAACAGTTAGCCTCTCATACCATGCTCTATGGGCCTGTTTTAACCCATACAGAGCCTTCTTAAGCTTGTACACATGCTCCGAATGGTGAGGATTTTCAAAACCTTTAGGCTGCACCACATATACCTCCTCTGATAGTTCACCATTCAAGAATACACTCTTGACGTCCATCTGGTGGACTTTGAATCCAAGGTAGCAGAACAAAACCAGGAGAAGTCTGATGGCTTCCAGTCTGGCTACTAGTGCAAATGTTTCATCAAAGTCCAAGCCTTCAATCTGAGTGTACCCTTGTGCAACTAGTCTGGCCTTATTCCTTGTGATATTTCCGTTCTCATCGTCTTGCTCTTGAAGATCCACTAGGTTCCTATGATGTTCACTCCTTCTGGTCTGGCAACCAGATCCCATACATCATGTCTTTCGAATTCTGCCAATTCTTCCTGCATTGCCAGTATCCAATATTCGTCGCCCATAGCCTCCTTGAAGTTCTTTGGCTCTGCACAGGACAAAAGATAGAAATTGCAGATAGACTAGCAGGTGCAGAAGTGTGATGAACTTCGGGTTCGTCTTCCTTCTGTGGGATTTCCAAACACATTTGACAATGGATGATTCCTTTGAATCTTCTTGGGAGGTTGCCTTAATGTTTATGAGAGCCCCCACAACTCTACTATGCGACATTGTTATCAGTGTGTTGATCAAGCGGCTCTTCTTCAGCGTCTGCTATAGCATCGTATTGTACCACTTCTTGTTCACTTCTATTCTACTTTGGAAGGCTGACTTTTGTGTCCGAGTCTTCATCTTCATAGCTGGTGGAGGTCTCTTCTTCAACATCATTAATGACTACATTTATGGATTCCATCACTGTTTCTGTTCGCTTGTTGTAGACACGATATGCTTGGCTGTTAGCTGAGTTTCTCTTCGGATCAAGCTTCTTTATGTACTCCCGATCCCTCAGAATACAACAGTCACTCCCAACTATGTGGAAAATATTTGACCGTGGGCTTCTTCTGGTTCCAAAGCTCATAGCATGTCTGATTTGTTCCTTTTCGTATGGAGATTCTGTCGATGATATATCAGACTGTGTTCATTGCTTCAGCCTAAAACTTATGGGGAACTTTCTTAGCATGGATCATGACCAGGGCCATTTCTTGAATAATTCGATTCTTCCGCTCCACCACACCATTTTGTTGAGGAGTAATTGGATAAGAGTACTGATGAGTGATTCCACATTTGCTGCAGAAGCTGTCCACAGCTTTATTCTCGAATTCCCTTCCATGATCGCTTTTGATGCAAGCAATTCTGAGGTTCTTTCCTTGTTCTAACCGGGATACCAGAGTAACTATCACTCTCATAGTGTCTTACGTTTCCCAGATGAAGTCAACCCTTGTATATCTAGTATAATCAACAACACACACAAATGCGTACCTCTTCCTTCCACAACTTTCTACTTTCATTGGGCCCATCAGGTCCATGCGTAACGATTAAAGAGGTCTAATTGTGTTGATCTTGCCAATTCTGAGGTGTGAAGCCTTTTTCTGCTTACCTATCTGGCATTCACCAAAAATGGTGCTCAGCTCACCTTTGATCATAGGAACTCCTCTGACTAATCCTTCAGCTGCAATTTTCTTCAGAGTTCTTAAGTTGATGTGGCCCATCCTTCTGCCAGAGATTTATTTATTCCGTGTTGGTCAACATGCACATTGGTGAAGGGGTTGCTGTACCAACCTTGAGTAAGTAGCAGTTGTTCTTTGATCTGGTTTCTTGCATTATATTGACGAGACGTCGTTGTGTGCGCCAAATTTATATTTATAATCTTTTGTTAACACTTAGCAAGCGGTAAGCAGGGTCGAACCCATGAGAGAGCAATTTGTGATAACGTTCTACGAATAATTGTCACACTAAAAGGGGGTTGTAGGAATAATGTTTGTTATTGTCAAATTCAGATAAAAGTCAGTTCAAGGATATGCATTTCAACGGGTAATAATCGATTGTAACATGCATCAACTGGTAAATTAATGTTCTAGTCTAACAATCCTGCTACGGTAATGTCGACTCTAGTGTTCTACCTACTCTCAACCGCTAAGTTCTCGAATAGGGTTAACAATTACTCGATGAACAACACCGAGTAGGTTATACCGCTAGGCTTAGCTAATAGGGAAGTTAATCCAATATCACGCAATAGATATCAACTCAGTTTCACCGCTAGGCTATGCTAACTTGATAATCAGAGCATGCAAATCAAACGAAGAACATGAATTCACTAAATTGAATTACGAACAGTATCTCAAACTGTGTGTTGCAATACAAAATCCCCAAACTGAAATTAAGGTTTAGCTAGTACAATCCATCTAAAGCAATAACGAAAATAAACTGAGTTTAGAAAAATACTAAAACTGTGAACAGTAACTTGGTGATGAATAGTAACACCGGCGATGAATAGTAACTCCGCCTCAATTTCCACGCGTTGCTGTCGCTGTCGCCTCTCCTTTCTCTTGCTAAAATATGTTATTCTTTTCGGAACAGCAGGTCTGTATTTATAGGTAAATCATGCAGACTTCTAAATTTAATCTTGGGCCGCAGGCCCAATGCTGACGTCATCAAATGATGTCCACTCCGGAAGAAGACATTAGAAGCGCGCCAGATGAAGACATTAGCAGCGCATTCGAAGAAGACATTAAGGCACACTAAAGTCTTCCTTCGGCGCGGGATTTACTAAGATGCACACTTACTTCCTTCAACGTCAATTTCTGCATCGACTTTCTAAACATGTCATAAATCTGTAAAGCGGTCTTCATACACCTGCGATGTGAAATACTACAAAGAAGTAATCTATCACACGCAAAATGTAATTAAACAATGAGAATAAACAACTCGATGGATCGTATAAACCATCAAACTACCCCACACTTGAACTTGTTCGTCCCGAACAAAGAACAAAAACAAGACTCGCAATATTCAAAGCACTTCTACTATGCCAACGACTAAACACTGAAGTTACTTGAGATGCCCTTACTAATCAGTTCATCAACATATGCTCACACTCATTCTTCTATAATGATCTGCAAGAAACTGCAATGATACATGTTACCTCTGAGGTCGAGATGGATTCAATGGATGACTGGGAGATAGTCCTCTTTAGACTCTTGAGTCCATTCTTCAGCTCAAGGTCATAGTCACGCGCATACGCTGAGTTTGCTTTCTCTAGCACGTGAGAAATCCAAGTCATGAGGAACTCAATTTTTTCTTCTTCTTATTTTGGAGGACAGCTTTTGAAACTTTCTTGTTTTGTTTGGTCCGAAGACTTCACTCAACTCGATTGCTTTTCTGATTTCTTCTTTCACATTTGTTTGAATTTTCTTTTTTTGCTTTGCTCTCCAATGTGAAATGCTTGTCCTTTGCATTTTTGCTCTTTGAACCGTTCCAATCATCGCCTTCGAATAATAGCATATGGAGCGCGTCCCACTCTTTTTCCTCAGCGCGATGCATGATAAGGGTTACCCACCCATTCCCGGTTACTAGGACTAGAGATAGGACGGTTTGTTTTCCCGTCCCATCATTGCATAAATGCTGCAAAGGTGGAGTGAAAGTCTCACTCACAACTCGGAATGCCAACCTCCACAAACTCAACGCGCTACGTGACTAATCCCCTGAACCTTTGAATGTTTGTCGAGTCTCTCTAGAACATTTCTATCAACTCCACATCCTGTAGTATCTCAACTCAAAAGAACATATAACATCAAGTCACTAGCATCACAATATTGTAGAAATCATGTAAAGCATACACATCGAACCCTCATAGCTTCAAACATCATCTCATAAAATCAGGATCTTCATCATAGCATATAATTGCACAAACTCAGCAGCATAAAATCGCACGAAATCAGCAGCATCGCAACATCTAAAATTTTTTTTAAAAACGTGCTCTAACTACTACTAATGCATGCTAATAAAGATAAACATGCTGACAAATAATGCTAACTCCCCCATCCCACATTTTTGAAACGAACCGTGTCCTCATGGTACAATTTAAATGTTAGGAAGGGTACTCATGCAAGATTCAAAAGAAACAAAACAAATAAGAAACTTACAAGAAACTATGCAAAAATCCTAACCGCACCCGAAGCACACATTAGACGCGCGCCCGAAGCAACCTAATGTATGAACCAGGCGCGGCCTTAATGTTGTCTTGGGGCGTCGTACTCACTGACTCACACTAAGAATGAAAATAAAATAAAATCGAGTTGCCTCCCACAAAGTGCACTTGTTTAATGTCATTGGCTCGATGGGACATCTCATCACCCATCATCTACTGGCTCAGCCAGCTCGAACTCCTTATCCAGTGGAATATCCTCTCCAAAAGGAACATCTTTTTGCAATAATCGAGACACTAGCAATGATGCCTTCAAGAATCTTTTAACAAACCTGCGATAAAATCTAACAAACCTATGATAAAATCCAACATATTCTAGGGATACCTCGCTGGTCAGTAGGAAAAGGCAATCCACGAATCAGTTTTTATTTTATGAGGTTGGATGCCTTTCTCAGGCTGCATATCCGACTCAAGCACCGCATCCTCAATGATATTTAACGCATGTATTCCTGCAATGTTAGGTGGGTGTTGCATAGACTTATGTATGTTAAAATGAATTACTTCCCCATCTACCTCCATGGAGAGATCACCCGTAAATGTATCAGTCTTCGTCTTTGCGGTCACCATGAAGGGTCTCCCTAGTAAGACAGGTGAAGTGTCTATCGCATCACTCTCCATTTTCATGACATAAAAATCTGCAAGGAACACAAGCTTTCCTACGTGTACTAACATGTCAACAACAATACCCTCCGGCTTACTACATGATCTATTCGCCAGTTGAACAATCAAGTCAGTGGGTTTCAGAGGACCAATACGCAATGTTCGATATAAAGAGTAAGGCAACACATTAACAGATGCACCCAAATCCAACATACAATTATCAATTTTGAACTTACCAATGATGCATGAATTGTAAATGTACCTGGACCCCTACATTTTGGTGCTACCTTGCACTGAAAAACAGCTGAGATGTTTTGCCTCAGATTCGCTTGCTCATGTTTTAGTCCTTCTCTTCAGGTAGTGCACAATTCCTTAAGGGCCTTAGCATATTTCTGGATCCGCTTTATCGCATCAAGGTCTGGGGTTGTGATCCCAACTCTGCTGAATAGCTCCAATAAAATTTGATACGTTGGATCCTTCTTAGATCTTGAAAGTACAAAGGGGGGTCAGTACGACGAAATCCCAAATCTGAGGCAGATTGCACCACACCGGAAGAAAACATTATGGACTCGCCCGAAGAAGACATTAATGCATCGGTAATGTTCTCCTTGGGCGTGGTTTCAACCATTTCCGTCCCCTCTGTTGCCTCTTCTACACTCTTGACCTCCTTTCCTCGCCTTAGGGTAATTGCACTGAAATTCGCCGTCAGGTTAGGAATTGTCTGCGAGGGCAGCTTTCCTTCATCATTCTTGATCTCGTAAACTGTGGAAGCTAGTTGTGACATTTGCTTCGTGAGCTCGGCTTTGGCTCCATCAGTGTTGGCCTGGTTCCTTTGGATTGTACTCTCCTAATCTTTGAGTGACTCTTCCCATGACTTACTAGTGCTCGGGCTAGCTTGATTGAAGTTCCTCCTTGGGTACTAATTGTTCTTATTGTTGTACCTCTCTTGTTGTTGAAATAGAGGGCGGTAAGGCTATGCTTGTTGCTGTTGCGGTTGCCCTTGGTTTTGCTGCTGGTGGTTCTGCATTTGACTCTGCTGGTTCTGCCCTTGGTGCTGCTGGAATCCTTCTTCGTTTCTCCAACTAAAACCATTGGCAGCAAGTCCAAATTACCTGGGGGCCTAAATGTTGTCGGAGTTCTCGAATCCACCCAAGGCATTCACGGAAACTATCTCATCCTCGTGAAGGGAAGGACACTCATATGTTTTGTGGTTTGCAGCACCACAAAATTCACAAGGCTTGACTCCACTCACCATCCTAACCATCATCCTCTGCAGCATCTACTGAGCTCCTTGATTTCGTTGGCCATCTGATTGGTGTTGAACTCCACCTGTGAAACATTCCTTGCTCTGCTAGTCATCCCTTCGACTAGTCTCATCTTGATACCGAGCACTCTCAGCGGTCTCATTAATCGACTCTCATACTTGACCGGGAGTCAAGTTCAATACTATGCCGCCAGCTACGGCATCCAATAACATCCTCTCGAGAGGTCTCAATCCATCCAATAAATACTCCACCAGCATCCTTTCTGGAACACCCAAGTTACACCAACTTTGTTCCAGTGCGTTGAATCTCTCCATGTAATCGTACATGGACTCGCTGGGTCCTTGTCTCATAGTGGACAGGTCTCTCCTCAACTTGAGTTGCTTTTGCAGGAGGGTAATATTTGTCGATGAACTTCCTTTGTATTTGATCCCATGTCCTTATGCTACCTGAAGGCAAAGAAAGAAACCACGATTTTGCTAAGTCAGTTAAGCTCAAAGGAAATACTCTTAGCTTAAACCATTCTTCCGAAGCTGCGTAAGTCTCAATGTTTGGAAGATTCCAGTGAACTCTTATAAATGCCTCGTTGCAACCTCTCCAGATAATCCTCTGAACTTAGGTAGATGGTGCACCTCAGCAATTAGGAAATAACTTCTTCCGGGTTAGTGTTGATGCACCATGGCTAATTCTGGAATGTAAGGGCTGAAAGCTCCCTCATAGTCGGCTCATGACGGCCTGGTTGTCTATATAATTGCTGAGGTGGATATGGTCGAGGTGGGGCATAATCATCAAACTCCTCTGAAATTCGCAGCACCTCAGAAATGCAGACTATGAACAAGCAGTTGCTACAACACACGCTTGTTCACCAGATTCTGAAGCAACAAGACACGTCAAGGAACACTAATTTGTTCACCCAGTTCGGCCAACTGCCTACGTCTGGGGAGGACTGTACTCCAGTCCTCAATCCACTAATCTCGAAGGTCTCAAAGTACACTCGGTTATAATCTCCACGCAACCTATGCTACTCAACCTCAAGTGGAACCAAGATCACAATCAGAACAAGCTCTGACTCATGTCTGCCCAACCTACACTGATATCAATCTAGAATAACTATTGTCTCCACAAACTCAGCCTATTCTAAATAATACTCAATCACTGCAGGTTTGCTATAGCATCTGCTGTAGCACACAGCTGATGCACAATCTGTCCGCGTTGCTCCTAAGCCTTTCGCTGAGCCGATCGAACACTTCCTTGAGCGCTGCACACTCTGGAAAACTCCCCCTCACTCAGTGACCATCTGTCACTAGCGAGAACAGCCAACCAGACACTTGATCGAGTCACCCACTAGTCAGTTCTTTCGCGGCTTCCCTTGATCAACCAACAAGCACTCGCTGCTCTAAATGAGCTTCAGATCAAGCAGTGATCAGACTTTGCAAGTCTCGATCACCCTCAGTACAATCACACAGCTCCACGCGCTTGCAGTGCTCTCGGTGATGGTCGAAGCTCTTTGCACTTGAATTCTTTCCTTCGGAAATCTATGTATGCTCTCGTGTTTTCTCTCTTAGCTTCGATCATCTTCAACTCTCTGAAGGACCTCCTTTAAATAGGAACATCCAGTTCCATCATTCACTTTTTTAGCAATTTCCTCCAAACAACAATATCTTCTAATTTGTAGGAGATTAGATTTGATTTGCAAATCTAATCTTCTCCAATCAAATCTTTTCCACCAACTGGGAATCTCCACTGGAATATTCTCTGTTGAATACTTAGAAACTCCTCTGATGCTCTTTGATGAACTGCCAAGCCCTTTTTCCAAAGATCCAGGCTGCTGCGGACGGACAGATGCTACAGCTCCCTGAACTAGCTCCTGCTATAGCAGCACCTTGTTCAGCTGCTTGTTCACTTGTGCTGGTTTTGTAAAATACTGCCATACTGCATCATCAGTTTCTGGTTTTAGATTGACTGTTAATTCTTCCTCCATCAGTTTCTGGCAGAGATTACCTTTCTCTTCACGATCCGTGATATTCTCTATTTCGGTAGGTTTAACAAAGACTATTATACCAGAGGTTTCCTCACCTGTATATCCCAGGCCCATTCTTCCTCCTCCAAATCTTTGATAGAAAGGATTTCATCCAGAATGTTTTCCTGAGGTTCGGTTGTCTTTGCTGATGCGGGGGGGGGGGGGGGGGGGGGCACCAGTATTAGTGGCTTGGCTTCCTGAATCTCCCCTTCTCAGTATGGTGACTTGCCTGTTGGATGAAGATAGTTCATCAAGTAACTCTTCTCGTTCTTCTTCTAGTTGCTTGACTCTGTCAGTCAATGCTTGATTCATTTGCAGAGCTTCCTCACACTGTTTCAGAATTTCTCCCAGATAATCTATCAGGTTACCTGTTGAGTCATCCTCGTCTTCACTTTCTGACACATCAACCCCATAGTAGAATTCATTCTTTATTAACTCTTTGCAGTCATAATCGAACACACTAGTTAACACAATACAATTTTCTTCTTCGCTTTCCTCAGAGTCACTTCACTTAGCCGTCAGGGATTTGTTATCCTTCTTTTCAGATTTTTTGAGAGGTTTGCTCGGACAGTCAGCCTCAAGGTGTCCATACCCTTCACAGTTCCAGCACTGAACGCCTTTCCTTCTTTCTTTCTTTTCTTCTTCCTCTTCGGCTGGTTCTTTGGCTTTTCTCTAATTTCCTCCACCTCTTCTGGATTGTCTTCGTGAGAATGAGCTTTGTCCAGATCTTGACTCCATGTTCTTCAAGATTTTTACCAATAAACTCAGTTGATCATTAGCTGAGGGCTTCTTCTCTTCTGTTTCATCTTTCAATCCAACATTCTTGTCTTTAGGAGAGGGCTCTTCTTTAACCAACTTCATCTCAAACTGTTTGAGGGATCCAATCAATTCTTCTAGCCTCATGTCCCGGATATTCTGAGCTTCTTCAATGGCTGTCACCTTCATGTCAAATCTGGATGGTAATGATCTAAGGACATTCCTGATTAGCTTTTCTTCAGGAATAGGTTCTCCAAGAGAATGAGCTTCATTTGACAGGTCACACAGCTTGGCATTAAATTCTGCGATGGTTTCCTCCTCCTGCATTTTCAGACCTTCAAACTGTGAAGTAATCATCTGCATTCTGGATATCTTCACTTTGTCAGTCCCCTCATGAGCAACTTCCAAGATCTCTCAAGCTTGCTTTGCAATGTCATAGTTGGAGATTAATCTGAAGTTGTTGGCATCCACAGCAGCAAAGATTGCATTCAGGGCTTTTGAATTGCAATTTGTTGCAGCATCCTCTTCTTCTGTCCACTTCTCTTCAGGTTTCTTCTAAGTGACTCCTTTATCATCAGTGGCTTTAGAAGAATCCCATTCTGTCACCACAGCTTTCCACACTTTCCCATCAATGGCCTTGAGGAACGCCTTCATCCTAGCCTTCCAATAGCCATAGTTGCTTTCTTCTAGCAGTGGAGGGCGGCTTGTGCTTTGTCCTTCCTTCATTATCTTGCTCTTCTCAGCTAGGTGCACAGGATCTTGACTTCTGATACAATTTGAAATTCGCAGCACCTGTGAAATACAGACTGTGAACAAGCAGTTGCTACAGCACACGCTTGTTCACCAGATTCTGAAGCAACAAGACACGTCAAAGAACACTAATTTGTTCACCCAGTTCGGCCAACTGCCTACGTCTGGGGAGGACTATACTCCAGTCCTCAATCCACTAATCTCAAAGGTCTTAAAGTACACTCGGTTAAAATCTCCATGCAACCTATGCTACTCAACCTCAAGTGGAACCAAGATCACAATCAGAACAAGCTCTGACTTGTATCTGCCCAACCTACACTGATATCAATCTAGAATAGCTACTGTCTCCACAAACTCAGCCTATTCTAAATAATACTCAATCACTGCAGGTTTGCTATAGCATCTGCTGTAGCACACAGCTGATGCACAATCTTCCGCATCGCTCCTAAGCCTTCCGCTAAGCCGATCGAACACTTCCTCGGGCGCTGCCCACTCTGGAAAGCTCCCCCTCACTCAGTGACCACCTGTCACTAGCGAGAACAGCCGACCAGACACTTGACCGAGTCGCCCACTCGTCAGTTCTTCCGCGGCTTCCCTTGATCAACCAACAAGCACTCGCTGCTGTGAATTGGATTCCAGATCAAGCAGTGATCAGACTCTTCAAGTCTCGATCACCATCAGTACAATCACACAGCTTCACGCGCCTGCGGTGCTCTCGGTGATGGTCGAAGCTCTTTGCACTTGAATTCTTTCCTCTCGGAATTCTGTGTTTGCTCGCGTGTTTTCTCTCTTAGCCTCGATCATCTTCAACTCTCTGAAGGACCTCCTTTAAATAGGAACATCCAGTTCCATCATTCACATTTTTAGCAATTTCCTCCAAACAATAATATCTCCTAATTTGTATGAGATTAGATTTAATTTGCAAATCTAATCTTCTCCAATCAAATCTTTTCCACCAACTGGGAATCTCCACTGGAATATTCTCAGCTGAATACTTAGAAACTCCTCTGATCCTCTTTGATGAACTGCCAAGCCCTTTTTCCAAGGATCCAGGCTGTTGCTGACGGACAGATGCTACAGCTCCCTGAACTAGCTCCTGTTATAGCAGCACCTTGTTCAGCTGCTTGTTCACTTGTGCTGGTTTTCTCAAACACTAACATAATGCATCATCATCCTCCATCCTTGCAACCCTATTGTTTTGCCCCTGGTATACCATCCTTTGACGAGCTACTCTTTGCCTTTGGTTGAACACTCGTTCCGTCTCGTCATAGAATGGTGGGTATGACTTGCTAGGGTATTTCATCGTGGATCTGGTCATGGTTATGGCTCTAGCGGCCATTGCCATTGACATTTCCGGCATTCGCATACAAAAAAAATAAATAAAATAAAAACTGGAAACTCTATACTGAGTGTTGCTCTCTTCGGCAACGACACCAAAATTTGACGGGGCGCCAAATTTATATTTATAATCTATCGTTAACACTCAGCAAGCGGTAAGCAGGGTCGAACCCACGAGAGGGCAATCGGTAATAAAGTTCTACGAATAAATGTCACACTATAAGGGTGTTGTAGGAATAATGTTTGTTATTGTCAAATTCAGATAAAAGTCAGTTCAAGGATATGCATTTCAACGGGTAATAATCGATTATAACATGCATCAACTGGTAAATTACTGTTCTAGTCTAACAATCCTGCTACGGTAATGTCGACTCTAGTGTTCTACCTACTCTCAACCGCTAAGTTCTCGAATAGAGTTAACAATTACTCGATGAACAACACCGAGTAGGTTATACCGCTAGGCTTAGCTAATAGGGAAGTTAATCCAATATCACGCAATAGATATCAACTCAGTTTCACCACTAGGCTATGCTAACTTGATAATCAGAGCATGAAATTAAACGAAGAACAGGAATTCACTGAATTGAATTACGAAAAGTATCTCAAACCGTGTGTTGCAATACAAAATCCTTGAACTGAAATTAAGATTTAGCTACTACAATCCATCTAAAGCAATAACGAAACTAAACGGAGTTTAGAAAAATATTAAATTGTGAACAGTAACTCTGGCGATGAACAGTAACTCCGCCTCAATTTCCGCACGTTGCTAATGTTGTCGCCTCTCCTTTCTCTTGCTAAAAATTGTTATTCTTTTCGGAACAGCAGGTATGTATGGTCATAGGGAAGGAGACTGGCGACGGACGGGGTCGGACGGAGTGGGAGAGATTTTAGGGTTCGCAGTTCGGGAGAAAAACGAGAGGAAACAAAGGCTGATTCTGGATATAAGCCCGAATAAAATTTGATTCGGGCAAGGGTGAGTGAAGGGTTGTTGCTTGAATCATACTTGATTCGGCCAAATCATTTACTCAATGCTGCTTTAAGGCTGCACGAATCAACTGATTCGCGGACCCCCTATCCGAATCAAAACTTGTTCGCAGACTTTGCTCGAATTGAAAGTGATTCGGGGTGGCTAAAAGTGATTCGCCCGAAGCATTTACTCAGTGCTATCTTGAAAAGCTTCAGACTGCACGAATCAACTGATTCGAGCGAATCAACTGTTGTGTGTTAACAGCCACTCTGCATAAAAAATTTCACAAAAATGCACCAGATTCCACAATCACTTAAATATCCCTAATACTCGCTCAAAACATTCACACTTAAATATTTCTACACATAGATGATTAAACCAAAGGGGTAATTCGAGTGCACTCAAACATAAAATCCCTAAAACCTCTAAATTAATATTGGCACGGCGCAACACAAAGGCAAAAATAATTCTACACTACCAACAAGTAGAAGCAAAGACACTAATACTCACCAGCCTAGTTTAACGTCTTGGCTAAGACGTAGCCGATTCCCTTCTTCACAAGAAACACACTTGAGAAGTCCTTTGCGAGGATCCCTTCTCAAGTGGCATGTAAATTTGGGAATTAGGTAGAATCATCAAGCTTGAAGTCTCCAAGCTCTAAGCTTTGCTCGTCTCCATGATACGCTTTAATTCGATGGCCATTCACTTTGAAAGTTTTGCCTTCTTTGTTCATCAATTCGAAGTGGCCATTCATACACTTTTTTGACCTTGAAAGGCCCCGGCCACCTTGATTTCAGCTTTCCCGGGAATAGTCGAAGTCTGGAATTGAAAAGTAATACGCTATCTCCCTTCGAGAAAGCTCTCCTGTGAATTTTCTTGTCGTGCCACAGCTTGGCTAAATTTAACTTAGTGGCTGAATTTAACTTCCTATAGTTTACGCACATTCTCCACCTCGTGACCGTACGCGTAGGTATCAACTCGTTCTTCTCATTTCTAACCACGGTGAGCCCGCCCTTTTTAGGCACTACATGAATTGGGCTCACCCATTCAGAATCTGGGACTGCGTAAATAATCCCTGCATTTCGCAATTTCGTGACTTCCTTCAATACAACTTCTCCTAGCTTAGGATTTAAACGCCTAAGGAACTCACGACTAGGCTTCGCATTATCTTCTAAACGAATTCTATGCATGCACACATCGGGGTTAATCCCCTTCAAATCATCAATGGAGTGCCCATTGGCACCTTTATATTCATGCAACACATTCATCAATTTAGAAGTTTCAACATCATTCAAAGAAGCTTCTACGATGACGGATAAAGATTCATTTGGTCCCAAGAATTCATACCTTAGATTCGGTGGAAGAGGTTTCAAACCCTCACCGAATTCCTTACCTTTTGGCGCCTCATTTATTCCTTTCGCACCATCATTAAAATCAGCGGGATCCTCATCAATTTCCATTATAGAGGTGAACGACGAGCTATTTTCCTCTTGTGCAAGCAACTCATACTCAAGGCTCGTTAGTTCAACAAAAGACAAAAATATTATACGCATCATATGATTCAATCAAGTGACAATCCATAGAATTACTAGGTGTCGTAAGCATGCTTTTCAAATCGAATTTGATCTTTTCACTACCAAAATTTATTCGATTGTACCTTTCCCGCAATCTAATAATAGCCTTAACCGTGTTCAAAAATGGTCTACCTAGAATTATGGGGATTTCCTTATCTTCATCCATGTCTAACACGTAAAAATCAACCGGAACATAAAATGTCCAACCTTAATGGGAACGTCTTCTAGGATACCCTTAGGTGCCCGAGAAGAACGATCCGCTAATCTCAAATTAACCGTGGTTGGAATCAATTCCACATATCTAGCTTATTAAAAAGTGAATATAAGGCATTAAAGATACGCTAGCACCTAAATCACACAATGCACTAGCTATGCTAATTTCTCCAATAGAAATAGGAATAGAAAATGACCCATGATCGCTAAGCTTCCTAGGCATGGCACGTTGAATTATAGCACTATAATTTACGTCTAAAGCCACATGGTCTAAATGATTTATTTCCCTTCTATGAGACATAATATCTTTCAAAAAGTTAGCATAGGTAGGCATTTGAGTGAGTACCTTCGTAAATAGCAAATCACTTGCAGCTTTTTCAGCATCTCCGCGAAGCGCTTGAAATGCGCATCCTTCTTCTTCTTTTTCAGCCTTTGAGGGAAAGGAATCGGCGGCACATAAGGTGTTGGCTCCTGCGGCTTTTCCTTCGCCCGTTTATCACTTGAATTCTGTGGCAAAGACTCTTCTTCGACAGCTTCATCTGCTGCCTTTCTTACTTTGGCCTTTGGCTGTGGCTCCTCTAGAACTCTCCCACTCTTGAGTGTAATTGCGCTGATCGTCTCGGAGGAGTTCACATCGGGTTGCGAGGGCAGCTTCCCTTGATATTTCGAAGACAAGTCAGCTTGTTGCGCAATTTGTGCGCTTGCAATTAATCTAGCCTCTGAAGAATAAGCTGGTTGTCTTTTTGCTGCTGGGCTTCAGTCGCGGCTAACTGGGCAACAATAGAAATCAGGGACGGCTCCTCGTTGCTTTGTTTCTCTTCGTGTCTTTGGTGCGTTCTCTGATTTTGATGGCTGAAATTGTTTGGTCTTTGATAATTTCAGCTTTGATAATTATTCCTCGACTGATATGTGTTGGAGGGAGCTCCTTGATTCTGATTTCTTGGAACAAATCCTGGCGGCGCTGGTTTGGGCTCTATATTCAGCGGCGGTCTTCTTGGAAAATTCGGCTCTTCATGGAATCTCACATGGGCTGGAGGGTTCCTTGGCTGATAACCGCTAGCTTGCGGTGGCGCATATTCTCTTCCTTGATTTCGGACCAAGTAATTAATATCCTCATAGTCGTCCGCGTGCTTTGTGGTGCACGAGGCATCATTATGCGCCGGGCTAGAACAAATACCGCAAAGTTGCTGGTTTTCTCTCTTTTTGTTAAGGTTTAAATTTCCAATTGAAGCTGCCAAAGGAATTCACCGTCTTTTCCAGGGAATTGAAATCTTCTTTCGTCACGGCTTTGGAGGTATGCTCCTTCCCTTTCTTTTTTAGGTGGTTCCTTTCTCCACCCCATTGATGTGAATTCCGCGCGATTTTGTCACTAATCTTGAATCCATCGGAGGCTCTCAAGTCCATCATTGCTCCTCCGCTAGCTTGGTCCATATGGTTTCTCGCGTCTTGATCCATTTCATCATAGAAGCTTTGCATGAGCTGCCATTTGCTGAATCCGTGATGCGGACAATCTCTTTGTAGCTCTTTGAAGCGCTCATATGCCTCATGAAAATTCTCGTTTTGTTGTGTGAATTGGCATATTCTATCCCGGATTTTCTTAGTCTTTGCCGGCGGGAAGAACGAATTAGGAAGGCTTGGGCAAGTTGTTCCCATGTGTGGAAGGTATTCGGCTCGTGACTCATTAGCCAATCCTTGGCTTTTCTGCTTAGCGAGAATGGAAATACCTTCATATATATGGCCTCCGGTCTGATCCCCTGCACTTTATAAGTGCGACATAATTCAGTGAATTGTGCTAAATGCGCATTAGGGTTTCCATACCCTTCAAATTGATTCGCGGCTACCATGTGGAGAAGCGCCGACTTTATTTCGAATTCCTTATCGTCACCCTCTTCCAAATAAATGGGTGATCCGTAATGTCCAATGGTTGGGGCAATGTATTCCCCAACCGGTCTCTCATGTCCTCTTACGGAAAAGCGGCATTCCCTAGCCTCCTCGAATTCGGTTGATCTGCAATTCTTGCTGGCGGTTGGTCCATATTCTCCATTATTTGTTGATCAACTTGAATTTGAGGAGGGGGGGTATCAAAATTTGGTGTTGACGTGGAAGCTTGTTCTTGTGCCTTTTTCGTGCGCGATCGAGTTTGCATTCAAACACTTACCAAGCGATCGAAGAAAGCGTTAATAAGTGTGAACTTAAATTAAAGTAGGCAAGAATAGCACGCAAACACGGAATCACGATCAACAAAGTAAAGTAAGAGAAAAAAAAAAGTAGACTAACTAAAGCAGTACTAAATAGCAAACTAGTCTAATGGCTAATCCTGGCAACGGCGCCATTTGAAACGCTGTGGTTGTTGTGGTAGTAAAAATACTAGTCCAATCACGGTGTTCAAACAATATTTATATCCGAGTGACCTCAAGTCGAACCCAAGAGAAAAGCCTAGATTAGTCTAAAGCTAGCTAGTAATGCCTAATGCAAGTCTACTAAATAAAAAGGGGGGTTTTTCCTCTATGCGAGGTATCTCTAATGAATACTAAAGACAAGATGAAAATATGGTCTAAGATGTATATAATAGAGAAAGCGTAGTCGGAATCCTATTTCACCCCTAGGTCATGCGATTAGCAACACAAAACTTGTATAAATCATGAGTAAATTCGAGTGATGGTTCTAGACTAAGGTATCACACATTCTAAATTCAACTCTCGCTCCTTCTCTAGAATGGGAATAATACTTAAATAGTACGGTTCTCAAACTCTCGCTCTATTGAACCGCGTAGAACTAAAGTTTCCTAATCTCAACCTCTCGGTCTATTGATAGTTAACTAAAGTCGCTTAATACTTAGCCTAGTGGAATGCGTATGTCACTCTCGCGCACACATGCAACCAAAAATAATCATGCTTGATCTTCTAAGCAACCTAGGTTCAACTCTCATTCCATCCCTAGGTGTTATACCAATTCATACTCACTTAGGTATTTCGTCAAAACACTTGGTGTGCACAAAATTGATATGAAGAATAAGCAAGAGAATTTTCAACCAAACTTCATTCATATAGACAAAAAGACAAGTCTTGCATTACAATCAAACCTAAGGGATCCATAAGGATCCCAACTATAATGGGACTACTCACTCATGGTGAGTTTGAAACAAAACATGATATTCAAATTGAAATTGTTCACCGATTGGATGCAAAAGTAGTGGATGAGTACATGGTTGATGTAGGATCTCCACTTGCGTGTCTCCTCCTTCAATCCTTGACAATTCTCTAACTTCTCCAAGAGCCACTCGCCTAGGGTTTCGAATTCTGGAAGAGGGCGATTCTAATTTTGCATCTCATTCTATTTATACCCTTTGAAAATTTCCAAATTTTACCCGCAGTGCCCGAATCACTTGATTCGAGCAAGGCGCAAAGAAACTGATTCGGACAGGGTGTCCGAATCATTTACTCAGAGTTGTTTCGAGCTGGCCGAATCACTTTGTCTTGGCCGAATCACTTTTTGATTCGGTCAACTCTTATTTGATTCGGTCAAGATCCTTGTAGAGCTAAACTGATTCGGGCACTTGGGCGAATCAATTTCTGATTCGGTCATATCATATACTCAGTGGGGTTTCTGCATGGGCGAATAGATTTCTGATAGAGCTGAACTGATTCGGCCGCCTGGCTCCTCCCTTGGCCGAATCACTTTCTGATTTGGTCAACCTTACATGTGATTCGGTCAAACCACTCAAATTCTCCCCGAGTCAATTTGATTCGTGCAGCTAAGGGTGATTCGGCCAAGCAAGTGGGCAAATCACTTCTGCAGTCTTGTCCAATCTTGCTTTTTTTTTTATCTCGATAGATCGGAATTCATTCAGATTTTCTTCGGGCCACTTCGTATCATGTAGTACGCATTTTCAACTTGAAATAGACAAAGAAAACATCAATTGAATTTATAAAATAACGGAACATACTAGAAGTAAGGGGAAAATTATGGACAAATATAAGGTCATTTGTCCGCTTATCACTCGTCAGCGCTTCAAGCAGCCTTACGCGCCAACATTATTGGACATTTGAAGACTGAGCTTGCACACTTGACCGATGAAGCCAAGTGGAATGCTGCCCGGCAAGCCCAGATCGTGAGCCTTCTTAAAGACGTGGAGTACCAAGTCACCGAGATCCCACCTCCAGTTCATGGGGAAGAGGCGTTGGCCTATGTGTTTCTTTTGGTAGTCCACTGTCATTTTGTTAACAAAAAAGGGGAGAAATACTTTTAAACTCTTTCGACTACTTGTTTTGGATTAGGCCATATGTTGGGCCACGACTTTAGGAACTTGTGTAACTACTATTAGATCTATTGCATTTTCCTATTGCATTAGCTATATCTTTCTGCTCTCTTAAATGGTTGTCTCGAAGAGGAACTCTTTCAGAGAAACTAGAGAACTGCTGACTACGGTCCAAGCAAGTGGATGAGGAAGCTGACAGAGAGGAAGTCACTGTGACAAGCAACCAGAGAAGAAGGCTAAAGACAAGCTTGGGATGTTTAAAGATCTGAAGAGTTTGAAGAGTCCATGGGTTTTGTCAACAATGCCTAGGGGGAAATTGTTAAGGATTATGACATCCTTGACAAAACAAACGCAACCTGATTTGGAAGTTGCTACAGCACGCAATAAAGCAAAAAACTTGAGCAACCTGAAGACGACCAGTGGATGGTCAAAGGATGCTTTCCTAAATATATTTAGGAAACAGCTGCTACAACAGAATTACCAATCAACTTGGAGAAGATCAGGATAAGATCTATAAAGTTTCCTAGAAGGTTTTCGGAAATAGTTGCTGCAGCAGAATTGCATAACAACCTGCGAATATCTTGGAAAAGATCCGATCGGTTGAAAAATTTTAGGAAGTGTTCCTAAATTGGAGAGAAGTCCTAGTTAGACTAAGATTTCTATATTCTACCAAAGGTTACCAGTATATAATAGTTGTATTCGGTTGAATAGAAAACATTGAAAAATCAATCGAAAAAGAGATCAAAGAGAAGCACAGACAAAGAGCGATAAGCAAAGAGAGAAGAGCAAGTGTGCTATTCTAAAAAGCTGAGAGAGATCACGAATGGATGAGTGTGATCGAATCTTGATCACTCTGTTCAACTGGAGAGGAGTCTCATTGAAGATCAAGTACAAGTCTTTTAGAGAATCGTCACGGGGGAGCTGATCACGGACGATCAAAGTGCAGAGAAACGTTCCCGTAAGCTGACCGGAGGTTGCTGATCAAGGGGGATTATCACCGGAGTTGAGTGAACTCGCAGAGGTCCGACTGAGAATCTGGAAGAGATCGGAGAGCCAAAGACATATGCTACCAAAGAGCAACTTAACTAAGTAAGGCTAGTCTGTGTGATCGGACTGGGCTAAGATTCTAGATTGGTTAAGAGTAGAGGTTGTTCGAGCAGAGGCTGTGAACTGGTACTTTTGTACTTTAACCTGTTATAGTGGAATCTCGATGACTGAAGATAAGTCCTCCCCATACAGTTCTTAAGTTTTCTAGGTTCGGTCTTAGCAAGATTATTCTGCAAGCATCACAATCAGTTGTTGTGGCAACTTGATTGACCCAGTCACCAGCAACACGTCAATTTCATGCAGCTTCGCACTCCCTTCAACGAATTTCTCTTATAAAGCTCCACATCACACGCTCATTAAGATGGTCTAAACGCATGTGGGGTTTTCTCATTGCATCAATACCTGACTCAACTAAGATAACATCACCTATAGTTGTACCCAACAAGTTGTAGATGTCGCCTACAATCCTCCTAGTCTTTATCACTGCCAGTGCACCCTTGGATACTTTCATAATATCTATATCTTCATCAAACATGAATGCAAATCCATTAGACTGAAGAGTGCCCATAAAAAATATGTACTTTCTCGAGTCTGGAACATGTCTGACTTCACACAAATTCACATGCCACCATCATTTATTGCATCCTTGACTTGTTCTATTTCTGTGATGGCACATGATTTTCATTATCCAAGAAAACGAGTCCTAAATTACCTGAATTGTATGTGGTAAACCACTCCTGGTGTGGCGTCATATGATATGAACATCCATAATCAACGATCCAAGTTTATGTGCACTTGCTAGATGAAGCACAAAAAGATCCTCTCACTTTCAAAAACAACAGTTTGGATCACGATAGCCGAACTAGATGCTTATTGCTTCTTATTTAAACAGTCCCTCCTGTAATGCCATGTCTGTTGTAACCAAAACACCCCATTGATTTCCTACTCTTAAATTTGGACCTCTTCCTTCCAAAATCCACCTTACCCTTGTTTCGCCTACGATCTTGACCCTCCTTTACATACAAACCTTCACCTTGAATTCCATCATCTACGTTGTGTCTCCATTGAGAATGAGACAATAATATAGTAATGATCACATAAAAAGTTGATCGTGTCTTTTACTTATGTAAGGGTCAAGTGATCATATGAATAATAGCCTTGTTCCTCATTATTAATTTTCACCCCCAAGCCTCACCATGTCGATGATAATATATTGTTGGAGGTGTTGATGTGTTGTTGCAAATCGAATCCCTCCGTCCATCTTCTGGCTATATAACCTTTGCTTCGCGAACAATTTGTTGCTATAAGTTATATAGTATTGATTCTATGTGAGTTGAGGTTTACATAGTATAAAAATGTTTGTTCACGGTTTTTAGATTTGAGTGTACTACGTGTAATACATCCGTATTTCACTTTCCAAGTACAAAAAGTATATACTGCACTACAAATAGTACAGACGATACTCCCTACTACTTCAAGTACAGAAAATATGAGTATGAGCCATTCTCAACAAATATTAATTCATGGACCTATGTTACATGATCTTATATGCCAAAAGCATGACATGTATTATTAATTTTCTTATTTGAATGCAATAATTGAGGAAATACTTTAGAGAGTTGGGTGTGGTGTGGATAGATCAGTCACTGGTGGCCGTATTTCGGGCACCGTACATAACAAATGCCAGACTGGGGGCCCACAAAGAGTAGTATAAGAAAAGACGGAAGTGCCCTTCCCATGCACAATTCTTTTTGAAAAAAGAAATGTACACGGACAGTCCTTCCTTTCCGGTCAAATTAACATAATTTGATGAAACAAAATTCCTGAAGTTTATTTATTTACAAATGAATGCAATAATGATGCCACGTGGTGTTTTGGTTAATCATAGGGATAATTAATTAATAAAGATGAATGCTTTTGAGGCTGTGATTCGAATGATTGTCACTGCATGCATGGTTGTTGTTCCCACAAAAACGTAATCATCCTAATTGCATCCGCCCTAAACCATACATAAATTAACCGTAATACAGCAGATGAGATGATGGGGGACCGCTTGGATTCACATATGTGGCTTTTTAATGATTTTTTAGCCCTTTCAAATCTATTTTCATTTATGGCACACAATGCATCCATCATTCCCATCTCCTATTTTTTCCTCTCTCTCTCTCTCTCTCTCTCTCTCTCTCTCTCTCTCTCTCTCTCTCTCTCTCTCTCTCTCTCTCTCTCTCTCTCTCTCTCTCTCTCTCTCTCTCTCTCTCTCTCTCTCTCTCTCTCTCTCTCTCTCTCCACGTTTATTATATTTTACTACCTACCACCTCTAATTGCACCCCTCTATCTATTCCAATTTTTTTATTATTATCTATATATTATATTTAATTGATAACATTATCAATAATGAAGTCTAAGTAAAAAGAATAATAACTTCAACATATAAATTAAGACAAAAAATATTATTTACATAAGGATATATCAATAAGAGCGAAGAGACGGGGCATAATACCCTTTTCTATTTATTAAGTTAATGTATTAAATTATGGGGTGTCAATACATATAGATGGTCGCATCAAATGGATAAGATTATGTATTACGGTTTCGAAAATATGTATGATTATAAAGGCGTTGCAATTTAGACATCACATTTTTTAGTTCGTCAAGACTTTTGATGGAGTGAAAAACAGTTATTACTCCTTGTCCTAGACAACTAGTAGATCGTATAAGATGTGAATATCCATAGTAAAAACTGCATTTATTCAAAAGCTCAACGCGTGTCTATATTTTGAAAAGGTTACTTTTGGAATGAGTGATTAATTTGTGAGATTTTGGGGTGAATTGATAACAAGAAGTGCTATTATATTTAATTTGGGTTATAATTAATTAAGATTGAAAGTGGACTTATAGTATTTTAGAGGAAGAGGGACATTTGATGTTAAGATAAATTATGTGTAGGGAAGGTTTAATGGGAGGGATATAATTAAAGGTAAGAGTCTGTGTTTCTTTCTCTCCCATCCATCCGCACACAACTAAGTTGGTGCGTCGGTCCACTTCTCAATTCCATCCAACTCCCTCCTCCTCATAAATTCTTATAATGACTGATCAAAGTGGAGCAGTCATGGGTGGGTTGATCATGAGGGAGTACCGCAAAGGAAACTGGACACTCCAGGAGACGATGATCTTGATAGAAGCAAAGAAGATGGATGACGAGAGGAGATTGAAAAGATCTGCAGCAACCACCAGCACTGAGCAGCAGCAGCAACTTACTCTTCCTGGCAGCCAAGATCAAGAGATGTTGTTGATGAGGAACAAGCCCGGCGAGCTGAGATGGAAGTGGGTTGAGGATTACTGCTGGAGAAGAGGGTGTTTCAGGAGCCAGAACCAATGCAATGACAAGTGGGATAATCTGATGAGAGATTACAAGAAGGTCAGGGACTATGAAAGAAAAGTCACAGCAGATGGAAATGGGAGTTACTGGAGCATGGAGAAGAGCGAGAGGAAGGAAAGAGGGTTGCCGTCCAACATGCTGCCGACCATTTACGAGGCTTTGGTTCAAGTTGTGGAGAAGAAATCAGCAGCTACTACTACTAACACTGATGCTATGAATCTTCTTCATCCAACAATAATGCAGCCTACTGCTGCACTTTCTTTACTGCACCAGCAGCATCTGAATGCCTCGGCAGCAGCAGCAGCAGCAGCATTGCCTCTTCCACTACTACCTCATCAGCCTCTCCCGCAGTCTGCTCAGCCCATTTCAATGTATCAAGCAGCAGCAACAACAATAGGTACAAAACCCCTTTTGGATGCTTCTGAATCTGCATCGTCTTCTTCTCTACTCCATGCTCATCTATGTCTTTTTTATCTTCTTTTTCTCTTTGGAGATTCCCGATAGCTTAGATTCTGATACAAGTTCAGACTCGCCAGCAAAGAGGAGGAGAAAAGACAAAGGACCAGAGACAGGGCCATCGTCGTCCACCCATGAGCCTGCTGCTCTTGCTAATGCTATCTCAACAATTTCAGAAGCAATCCAAGCGAGTGACGACAGACGAGAGCAGAGGCACAGAGAGATGCTGGGGTTGACCCAGAGGAGATTGCAGATTGAAGAGTCGAGCATGGAGGTAAATCGGCAAGGGATGAGTGGGTTGGTCGAAGCCATCAACAACCTGGCCAACTCCATCTTAGCTCTGGCGGCTTCCAACAACAACAACAGTGGACAGACACCGCCCCCGCCGCCGCCAGCACCTTAGTAAGCAACCAGGCAGTAGTACAACATCATCCATGGCAAGTATTATTCAATTTTCATATTATTCAAGGTGAGAGTGTTAGTCAAATATTAACTGAAGAAGGAGGAGAAGGAGTTCCATTATTCATGCATTCTGCTGTACATAGATTCATGAAGAGCAACCCTAATTTGTTATTGATCGGAGGCGCGTGGAATGCAGTCGCTGAAGCAGCGAGACTCATGTATGTATGAGGTTCAGTAGTATGGCTGGCAGCTCATAAATGTATGTTAAATAAAAGAAGCAGAAAGAGAGAGATGTATGAGGAGGTTCTGACAAAGTACTGAAGATGATCAGATATGGCATGGCAGAGCAGAGCAGAAGACTGGTCAAAGGTGGAGACCAGTCAAATGATAATTTATACGAGAGGAAGGCCCTACCCTTTGATGCTCATTCAAATCAAATGTGACACTCCACAAAGGTCCATTGCTGTTGCTGTGTTGTCTTTTTGTTAATGGTCAAGGCCGAGAGTGTTGGAATATTGTGAGGAAATAGAGGTTGTAAATCCAAATTGAAGGTGAAATATATTTCGGATTTATATATAAAACAATTGAGTTTCTCGAGTATAAATATAAATAATATTTTAGCATCACACATTGTTTGGAAATTGAATATGATGTAAATTTATATTAAATTAATTCTACATGTTTGGTAAGATAGTAACAAAGAAGATTCTTTCTATGTGCAGTTGCAGGGTGCAATTCACTAGCCGATTCGGCTTCAGAACGAGATACAATCAGTGCGTACGCGACATGCGAGACATGAATGACGGAACGCTTTAGTCGCATATGGACATACCCTTTTTTATCTTTCTTATTCATACTTTTAATTTTGACCATACAAGTTGAGGCATAATGGAAGCGATGTCGGAAGGTTCATGCTTCGCTTGGATTTGGTGTTTAAGCGAGGCAATGCGTGAGTGACCATTATTTACGTTTAATGACATTTAAGGTTTGAGGCGTCAGAGCTTAAGGTTGAGGTGATGCTTGATTGGTCATTAATACATTTAATGGTTGCCTGAGGCTCAATGTCGAGGCGACGTCTGGGTAATTTAATAGCTTTTAAGACCTTAATGATCACTCAGACATTGCATGAAGCATTACTTCTCAAAGCCTATAAAAGAGAAGTCATTCCCTTCATTTGAGTATCAACTCAAACATCACAACACACACTCCTTTCCAGTAGTCCTCCCTGAAGAGTTAGCCGGCAATTTATAAGTTTTCACTCTCTCTAAGTTTTCACGTCGTAGTGATAGTAGAAGACAAATATTGTCAAGAAGTTGTATCCAGGAAGGCGGTTGACCAAAGTTCCCAATAATGAAAGAGGCTAATAGCCCTTTAAAGAGATCATTTAACGAGCCTCCACTGCTTCTTACTCTAATTTTATTTAATTTACTTAATTTGAATATTTAATTTAATTTACTTATCACACCCGATCATTACAGTTTTAGTGCAACAGCGAGTTGGCTGACTTGGCATTTGCTGCCATGCTTCACATGGCTTACATATTTTTAGGAGATGGGCTAATGATACCCATTTATAATATGCACTAGTTGCCTACTGCACGATTATATCCAAGGCTCAACCTCCATTTGATGCTATCGACATTTATATAACTCTTGTTCACGTAAAACGTAAGGGCATATGCACCTGTAGAGGTTGTATCAAGAAATTCAAGTTAAATGGACGTCCCAGGTTCCAGATTTGACGTAGTGTACAACGGTCCAGACGGATGTTGACATCTCGTATTATAATTCCTTATAGTTGTCAAAGTGTATTTGAGGTCAAGTTGCTTTCAAAGAAATTATAACCTTGGTAAGTCCAAGGATGAATCCAAGGAGCAAACACTTGTATATACTATGCATTAGTTTAACTATTCTAGTCAAGAAAATGTTGTAATTACCTAAATTAGTGATCCTGACGCAAGAATAAGATTATTCAAATAAAAGCAAGTATTCCAAAATCAAACTTCATCTGAGTACATCACTCAATTATTGCAATGAAAACATACAATTACGCATAGCATACAATGAATGTGAACAACATGTGTACTTAAAGTAAGCTAAACACTCATAGATCATTATTTTTCGCGACAAATCTTGTATTTGAAGTTCTTCAGCGAGACATACACTCGATTATTCATAACCATTAGTATCCAACCCGAGTTGGTATTAGAAAACCATTAAGAATATGTTTTCCAAACAAATAATATTAACTCCCCTAGTCAATTGTATATTATTAGGGTAGCTACTATAATTAACATCAATCGTATACAATTCCTATTAATTACCTCAACTAAGGTGATATTAGTTCTGAAACTTGACTGCGCTATAACTTCTAGAGTTACAGCTTATGCTGTAGCACTCTCTGTATCTTCCTGCTGAAATTATTCTTCTGACGAATAAGAGAGACACAATCAATTTGTTCACCCAGTTCGGCAACTTGCCTATGTCTGGGGAGGATCACACTCCGATCCTTAAGATTTCACTATCACGGTTTTAAGTACAAAAGAACTCTAAACTCTACTTCTCACCTAGTCGAAATCGTTTCCTCAGTCTAACCTCTAAACTAGCTAGCAGTCTGATCACACAGACTCTCTTCGTGCTACCTACACATTTCCAGTAAAGAATAGCTATAGACCTGACACTCAGACTTAGCCTACCTTATTACAATGTGCAGTACACGGAATGCTTCAACACACTCTGTATCAGAGTTGTTGTAACTCCAGTTGACAACTTCTCTAGCACTTAGCACTTGCTAGTATAGTGACCTACTATACTAGCAAGAGGTAAGTAGGGTCGAACCCAAAGAGAGCAAATAGTCTAGAGTTCTACTAATAACTAATGAGAGTTTGTTCTTAAGAAGAATGATGTTTATCAAATTCAGAAAGAATCAGTTAAGGAATATGCATTGCAACTAGTAATCATCGATCGAACAGGCATCAACTAGTAAAAACTACTGTTATAGTTTAACAATCCTGCTAAGGTAATGTCGACTCCAATGTTCTACCTACTCTTAACTGTTAAGTTCTTGAATAGGTTAACGATTACTTGACTAACAATACTAATTAGGTTCTACCGCTAGCCTTAACTAATAGGGCAGTCAATCTAGTATCACGCAATAGATATCAATTCATTTCACCGCTAGGCTATGCTATCTTGATGATCAAAGCATGCAATTCATACGAAGAATAGTAATTCACTAAATCGAATTATGAAACATAGGATCTCAAACGAAACATTGCAATACAATCCTCAAACTGAGTTAGGGTTTAGTTACTACAATCCATCTAGTAATAATGAAAAAATAGGGTTTTAAAAAAAATTATAACTCTGTGCTTTGTGATGCTGACTTCTGTCTCAAATTTGTGATTATCTCTGCTCTAGGGTTTTTTTTTATAGTAAAAGCCGCTTCTCTAATTTTTCCATCTCTTTCTATTTATACCCTTGAAATATTACCAATTTTGACAGGGTTGACCCGCCGTGCCCGAATCAACTTTGATTCATGCTGGCTCCGTAGTTGATTCTGACCAGGGTTGGGCGAATCAAATTGTGAGTGTGTCACTGAGCTGGCTGAATCAATTTGATTCGTGCTGCACCAAAAGTGATTCGACCAGGGTTGGGCGAATCAAATGGTCAGTGGGTTCTGAAGCTGGGTGAATCAATTCTAATTCGTGCTGCACCAAAATGATTTGACCAGGGTTGGTCGAAGTAAAGGGTCAGTGGGTCTTGAAGCTGGGCGAATCAACTCAGGTTGGGCGAATCACTCTTGACTCATGCACTTGTTCGGGCGAATCACTTCTGCAGTGTTGATATTCTCGCTCGATTTTCCCCTCGATCAATTGGAATTCACCCGAAACTTTTTCTCGGTCAAGTCTTTGCTCCCTTGCATTCCTGAGTGGTTGAGTGAGGCCTAGAATGCTCCAAATACGCAATAAAGCTCCAAAGCAATCTTGATACACCTACGATGCGAAAAACTACAAAGAAGTAATCTATCACACGCAAAATGCAACTAAACAAACGCTCCATCAAACTACCCCACACTTATCTTTGCTCGTCCCAGAACAAGAACAAAATCAAGACTCGCAAACACTCAAATCACTTCTCTCATGCCAAAGAATAAACACTGAATCTATTTGAGATGTCTTCCTTAATCAGTTCATCAATATATACTCACACTCATTGTTTAATAATGATCAGTAAGACTGCAATGATACATGTTACCTGTGAGGCAGAGATGGAATTTAAATGGATGACCAGGAGCTAGTCATATTTAGAATCCTGAATCCATTCTTTAGCTCAAGGTCATAGTCACGCTTCTACGCTGAATTTGCTTTCTTTGGCATGTGATAAATCCAAGTTATGAGGAACTCAACTTTTTCTTCTTCTTTTTTGTAGGACGGCTCTTGAAACTATCTTGTTTTTTTTAGTCCGAAAACTTCACTAATCTAGATTGCTTTTCTCTTTCTTTCTTTCAAATCTGCCTGAATTTTCTTTTCGAGCTTTGCTCCCCAATGTGAATTGCTTGTCCTTTTTCATTTTTGCTCTTTGAACCGTTCCAATCATAGCCTTCGAATAACAACATATGGAGTGTGTCCCGCCCTTTCTCATCATCATCCTTTCAGCGCCACCCATTCCCGGTTACTAGGACTAGAGATAGGACGGTTTGTTTTCACATCCCACCATTTCATAAACGCTGCAAAGGTAGAGTGAAAGTCTCACTGCTCCCATTCTTTCTTTGCTACATCGCAGTTTGAGATAAGTCTGAAATCGTTGGCATCGACAGCAAAAAAAGTAGCATCGAGGGCCTTGGAGTTGCCAGATGCTATAGGGCTTCTTCTGGTGTCCATTTATTTTAGGGCTTCTTCTGGGCAACTCCCTTACTGTCAATGACCAGTGGATGCGACCATTTTGAAATTACTGCTCTCCAAGCTTTTTCATCCACAGCTTTTAGGAAGGCCTTCATGCGGGTTTTTCAGTATCCGTAGTTTCTTTCATCGAGCAGCGCTGGTCTGCTTGTGCTTTGTCCTTCCCCCATCTTTTTCGTAGAAGTCAGCAACGCTTGCCCGGATCACACTCTGTGTATTGATGATCGGCTCTGATACCAATTGAAATTACGTGCCCTGCTGGTGACGGGATACAGCAGGTTGCTATAGCAACCTTTGGGTCACTTTGCGGAATTTCTTAACTTCGGCCGAAATTGAAAGACACGAGCGCTTTGTTCACCCAATTCGGCAATTGCCTACGTCTGGGGAGGACTTCCTCAGAGTCCTCAAGATTCCACTAAGCACAGTTTCTAGTACAAGGATATCAGAACTCAGTTTATGCTAGTTCAACCTTTACTTCTAACCTATATTGAATCTATGCTCAGTCTGATCACACAGACTAACTTACACTGTCTATACACTTCCACCAATAGATAGCTACAGATATGATCACACAAACTCAGCCTATACTAATACAATATGTAATAGGAAGATGCTATAGCAACTTACACAGTCAAGTTGTTGTAGCTTCTGTCCACAACTCTCCAGGCACTCTCTGCTGAGCAGTCAGACTTCCACGAGTACTCTAGACTCTGGCAAGGCTCCCCCTTGAACAATTACCTCCATTTAATATCAGGGAATGCGATTTTGGTCCTCATTAGTTTGCGACAGCTCCTCTCCGCAACTGTGCTTGATGTACGGACAAATGACCATATATTTGTCCGCATTTTCCCTTTACTTCTTGTTTATTCCGTTATTTTTTAAAGTCGTTTGATGTTTTTTTTGTCCATTTTAGGTTAAAAACACGTATTACACGATATGAGGTGGCCCGAAGAATATCCGAGTAAATTCTCGTTGATCGAGGGCGAAAGCAAGCGAAAATCAGCAAGCTGTAAGAGTGACTCGCCCAGCCGAATCAATTATGACTCGACCAACCTCGGTCGAATCATCCTCTAGCTGCACGGATCAACTTGAGTCGAGAAGGATTTCATCCGATTGACCAAGGCTTGACCGAATCAAAAGTGATTCGCCCAAGAGAAAGTGATTCGCCCAGGCCCGATACACACTGAGACTTTGATTCGCCCACTGTGCACGAGTCAACTCATTAAAGCTTCCCCGAATCAAAAGTGATTCGGGCACTGCGGGTGAATAGGTAATTTTCGAAGAGTATAAATAGAAAGAGATGAAAATTAGATGAGGCTTTTTCCAGCAAACAAAAACCCTAGACGATTTCTCTTGAAGGACTTGAAGAATTGTCCAGGATTAGGAGAAGACATCAACAATTGGAGATTCTACAACATCCCTTTAATAGATCTCTACTACTTTGTATTCAATTGGTGAACAATTTCCTTTAAAAATTATGTCTTCTATCAAACTCACCATGAGTGAGTAGTCGTTTAGTAGTAGGGATCCTTATGGATCCCCTAGATTAGATTATAACGCAAAACATGTTTCTTTATCAATATGAGTGAAGTTTGATTGAAATTCTTCTGCTTTATCTTCATGTTAATTTTATGCACACCAAGTGTTTGATGAAATACATGAATGAGTATGACTTAATGAAACATCTAAGGATGAAATGAGAATTGAACTTAGGTTGCTTAAAAGATCAAACATGTTTATTTTAGATATCTTTTGTGCACGAGAGTGACATTCACATTCTATTAGGCTAAGTATAGAGCGGACTTGAGTTAACTATCAATAGACCGAGAGGTTGAGATTAGGAGACTTTTGTTCTACACAGTTCAATAGAGCGAGAGTTTGAGAATTGTGTCCCTTAGATATCATTCCCATTCTAGAGGAGCGAGAGTTGAAACTAGAGTGCGTGATACTTTAGCCTAGAATTATCAATCAAATTAACTTATGCATGTATTGTTGTTTGGTGTTGTTAATTGCATGACCTAGGGGTGGAATAGGATTTCGACTACGCATATTTTTAATTACTTCCTTTCAAACCAAATTTGAACTTGTCTTTTGTATTCACTAGAGATACATCGCCTAGAGGAAAAACTCCAATTTTTTTAGTAGACTTATTTTAAGCATTGCTAGCTAGCTTTAGACTAATCTAGGCTTTTCTCTTGGGTTCGACCCGAGGTCACTCGGATTATAAATATTGTTTGTGCACCATGATTGGACTACTATTTTTACTACCACAATCTCGACAACGTCAGTGCTCCAAAGCTAGTACTTGATCTTTCAACGAGACACGGCTCCAGTTGAAGTTCCTCGGTCAAGCATAGATCAGACTTATCCAGTCCTGATCTTCTCTCAATCCACACACTCAGCTTCTGCGTCTCTCTCTCTCTCTCTGTGTGTGTGTTCTTCGATATGCTACCTTCCCATATATAGCTGCAACAATTAAACAAACATAAGAATCCTGATTCCTATAGGATTCGCAGATCTTTTTAACCAACTTTAGCACATAGAATCTTCTCCAAGATTCTTGCAAGTTTGTTGAAATTGATTTCCTAAAATTAATTTGGAAGCTTATCTTATTCCAATCACTTAGCGAAGGCTCCTGATGTACGAAAAAATAACCTTATATTTGTCTGTATTTTTCTTTTACTTCTTGTTTGTTCCATTATTTTATAAAGTCGTTTGATGTTTTCTTTGTCCATTTTAGGTTAAAAATATGTACTACATGATATGAAGTGGTCCGAAGAAGTTTCGAGCGAATTCCAGTTGATTGATGGAAAAAACAAGCGAGAATCGAGAAAAAGGCAAAGTTGATTCGCCCAAGCAAGTGCACGAATCAAATGTGATCCGACCAATCTTGGTCGAATCAATTCTGGCTGCGCAAATCAACTTGACTCGAGGAGAATTCGTCTGTTGATCAATGTTGACCGAATCAGATGAAAACTAGGGCGATTCAATATTGATTCGCCAGCTCCGTAACACACTGATGCTTTGATTCGACCAACCCTGGTCGAATCAACATCCGAGGCAGCCCGAATCAACTTTGATTCGGACACCACGGGTCAGCCGGTAAAAATTCAAGGGTATAAATAGAAAAAGATGTAAAAAAATCAATGTGTGCCTCTCCTAGAAAAAAACCCTAAACCAGAGAACATCGGAGACTCAGAGAATTGTCGAGATTTCGGAGAAGACACCTACAATTGAAGATTCTACAACATCATTCTACTCAAACCCTACTACTCTACTACTTTACTTTTCATTGTTGAGCAATTTCCTTATGTTTTATTTCAAAATCACCATGAGTGAGTAGTCGCATAGTAGTAGGGATCCTTATGGATCTCCTAGGTTAGATTGTAACGCAAAACATGTTTCTTATCAATATGAATGAAGTTTGATTGAAAATTCATATGCTTTATCTTCATGCTAATTTTATGCGCACCAAGTGTTTGACGAAACTCATGATTGTGTATTAATTAATAAAACACCTAATGATGAATGAGAATTGAACTTAGGATGTTTAGAAGATCGAACATGAGACTTTTGAAATACAAGATCAAAAGCCTGAGTTCTATTAGGGTAAGCATAGAACGGACTTGAATTATCGATCAATAGGCCGAGAGGGTGAGATTAAAAGACTTTTGTTCTGTACGGTTCAACAGAGCTAGGGTTTGAGAACCGTGTCCCTTAAGTATTAGTCCCACGTTGAAGAAGGAGCGAGAGATGAATCTTGAGTGCATGATACTTTAGCCTTAGAATTATCAATCAAATTACCTTATGCATGTATTACTATTTTCTGTTGCTAATCGCATGACCTAGGGGTGAAATAGGATCCTACTACGCTTTTAAATACTTTATTGCAAAACAACTCAAACCTGTCTTTAGTAGTGACTAGAGGACAAAACCCCAGCTTTTCTTTTATAGACTTGCATTAAGCATTGATAACCCGGGGTCACTATGAACAAAAAAAATATTATTTAAGTAGGGTGATTGGATTAGTAATTTTACTTCCACCATTTCGCCAACGTCAAAAAGGCGCCGTTGCGGAGGATTGGCCATTAGACTAGTTTGCTTTTTGTATTGCTTTAGTTAGTTTACTTAATTTTTTTATTTTATTTTGTTGATTGAATGTTTGCGTGCTATTCTTGCTTACTTTGATTTAATTCACACTTATTGACGCTTTCTTTGATTGCTTGGTAGGTGTTTGAATGCAAACCAGAGGACACATGAAAAAGGTGCAAGAACATGCCTCCACATCAACGCCACATCAGAACTTGCCAGATTTTGATACTCAAATTTGTGTTGATCAATCACCAACAGTGGATCAGTGTTTGCTAGAAATTATGCATCAATCGAACCTGAGGAAGGTAGGAAATGTCGCTCATAGAGGAAGACGAGAGACTAGTTGTGGAATACATTGGCCCAACCATCGGATACTATGGATCACTCATATACCTGTCGGAGGGTGATGATAAAGAGTTTGAAATAAAGTCCACGCTTCTCCACATGGTAGCTGCAAATCAATTCGAAGGGTATGGAAACCCAAATGCGCATTTGGCGCAATTCACTGAATTATTCCGCACTTACAAAGTACCGGGGGTCAAACCGGAGGCCATCTACATGAAAGTGTTTCCATTCTCGCTAAGCGGAAAAGCCAAGGATTGGCTAATGAGCCATGAGCCGAACACTTTTCGCACTTAGGAAGAACTCTCCCAATCGTTTCTTGTTTAGTTCTTCCCGCAAGCAAAGACTACGAAGATCCGGGACAGGATCTGCCAGTTCACGCAACAAGAGTTTCTACGAAGCATATGAGCGCTTCAAAAAGCTGTAAAGAGATTATCTGCACCATGGGTTCAACAAGTGGAAACTCATGCAGATTTTTTACGATGTAATGGATCAGGATGCAAGGAACCACATGGACCAAGCAAGCGGAGGAGCAATGATGGATTTCAGAGCCTCTGATGGTTTCAAAATCATAGACAAGATAGCACGAAACTCGCATCAGTGGGGTGGAGAGAGGAACCACCTAAAGAAGAAAGGAAAAGAGAACACATCAAAGGTCGTACCAAAGGAGGATTTCAACTCACTAGCAAAGATGGTGAACTTTTTGGCACAATCAATCGGAAACTTAAATATCAACAAAAAGAGAGACCACCAGCAAGTGTGCGGGATTTGTTCTAGCCCGGCGCATGATGATGACTCTTGTACGCAAAGCATGCAGACGAGTATGAAGATGTGAACTACTTGGTTAGAAACAAAGGGAGAGGGTATGATCCACCGCAAGCTAGCGGTTATCAACCAAGGAACCCTCCAACCCATGTGAGGTTCCATGAGGATCCAAACTTTCCGAGAAGAGGGCCGCTGAACATAGAGCCTAAACCGACACCGCCGGGGGTTGCACCGAGAAATCAGAATCAAGGAGCCCCTTCCAGTTGCTCAACAGCAAAAGGACAATCAGCTCATCCTTTAAAGGCCACAACAAGATGCTTGAAACGCAGATTACGCAACAAGCTAGTTCATCCTAGAAGTATCAAGGGAAGTTGCCTAGCAACCTGATGTGAACTCCTCCGAGACGTTCAATGCAATCACACTTAAAAGCGGGAGAGTTCTAGAGGAGCCAGAACCAAAAGCCAAGGTGGGAAAGGCAACAAATGGAAATGTTGAAGGAGGGTTTTCGTCGCAGGATCAAATTGATAGACGAGAGAAAGAAAAGCCGCAAGATTCAGCGCCCTATGTGCCACCAATTCCTTTCCCTCAAAGGCTCAAGAAGAAGGAGGAGGATGCACATTTCAAGCACTTTGCGGACATGCTAAAGAAACTTCAGTTGACCTTGCCATTTACGGAGGTACTTAGGGCCTGTTCTTTACAACTTAAATTTTCAGTACTTAAGTTAAGTTAAATTCAGTTAAGTTAAGTATCACCACTATTCATCACCACCATAAGAACACCACTAACACGATTCATCATCTCTTTCATCCACATACCACCACCACACTTCTACACCATCACAACACCACCACCGCAACCATAACACTACTACACCACCACACCACACTACTACACCACCACCCTAACCATAACACTACTTCATCACCACAAAACCACCACACTACTACGCTACCACAACACCACCACCCCAACATAACACTACTACACCACCACACCACACCACACCACACCACACCACACCACACCACACCACACCACACCACACCACACCACACCACACCACCACCACCACAACACCACCACTCAAACCACCACCACCACTACACCATCACACCACCACAATATCACCACCGCAACACCACCACCCCAACCATACCACTACTACACTACCACAAAATTATAGTATTTAACTTAAGTACTTAAGTTAAGTTAAGTTAAATTCAGTTAAGTTAAGTATAAGTTCAGCTCTAAAGAACAGACCCTTACTCAAATGCCTACGTATGCTAAATTTTGAAAGATATTATGTCTCATAGAAGGGAAATGCATGATTTAGACCATGTAGTATTAGACGCAAACTGTAGTGCAATAATTCAATGTGCCATGCCTAGAAAGCTTAGCGATCATGGTTCATTTTCTATTCCCATTTCTATCGGTGAAATTAGCATAGCTAGTGCATTGTGTGATCTAGGTGCTAGTATATCTTTTATGCCTTATTTGCTCTTCAGTAAGCTTGATATGGGAGAGTTAACTCCAACCACTGTTAATTTGAGGTTAGCGGATCACTCTTCTAGGGCTCCGAAGGGTATCCAAGAGGATGTTCCCATTAAAGTTGGGAAATTCTATGTCCCGGTTGATTTCTATGTGTTGGATATGGATGAAGATAAAGAAATTCCCAAAATCTTAGGTAGAGCATTTCTGAACACGATTAAGGCTATTATAGATTGTGGAAAAGGTACAATCGAATTGAATTTAGGTAGCAAAAAGATCAAATTCAATTTGAAAAGCATGCTTAGGGCACCTAGCGGTCTATGGAATGTCACTTGATTGAATCGTATGATGCATAAGATGTTTTTGATTCTGTTGACGAACTAACAAGCTTTGAGTATGAGTTGCTTGCACAAGATGAAAACATCCCGTCATTTGCCTCTTTGATGGAACTAGACGAAGAACCTGCTGATGTTGATGATGGCGCCAACAAGGTAGATGACGCGTGATGCGCGTCGTTGTGCGCGCCAAACTTGAGATGAAATATAACCAAGGTATATCTTTTTGATCAGAGGTTGAATCGATCATCAAAAGAAGAATAGGCCAAAAATTAGGATACATTCTGGGAAAATCAAACTTCCATAGAAGAGAAGCAACTGAAAAATTAGGAAATTTATATCTCCAAGCTTTTAGCTAGTGTAGCGGCAAGCAAGGGTCGAACCCAAGAGAACTGAGTGTGAAGCAATTTCCTGTAAATACTGAACCAAAGGGGGGTTTAAGTAAATGGTCGCAAGAACGAATGTAAGAAAAGTGTGAATGTCAATCGAGAGAAATATTTAGCTCAGGAATTCAATAGTGACTGTTATCATCGACTTCTAAGATATGATCCTATTCAAACGTTTGGTCACTCTGACAAAGGTAATAACTTAAAGTATCCCGACAAAGGTGATATTAAGCCTAGATTCTACTGCTTGTTTCCACGAAAAAGCTTCGACAAGAGTTAATAATCTGAATTGATGAGCGGATAGTTTCACGACAAAGTATACGCTAACCGTGCAATACAATTCATGCAATTTAAGATCCAGAACTTACGATTAAATAAAAACATGCATTAAATCCAAGTCTCAAACATGAATGTCACTAACTGAAAATCCCTAAGCTGAAATAGAAATTTAGCTACTCATAGTCAATACTGAAAAATACATTAAACTGAAAAGAATAATAAAAACCATCGAAATCACTGTTCACGCCGGAAACACTGTTCACGCCAAACTCCATAATTCCGTCCGTCCGTCTCTCTTCCAAACTTCTGTCTCCTAGCTGCTGTGTCGTCAAAACTGCCCGTAACCCTAATTGAAATCAGGCTCTAAAAATTGATTTCGGGCCGCGGGCCCGATTCCTGACGTCATAATAAGGTGACCGCGCCCCAAGAAGACATTAGGTCGTGCGTCTGGGGAAGACATTAAGGTCCGGCTCGCGACACTAATGTTCTCTGCCGGCGCCTACCTCACTGCAGTGTCAGAGACTCGCTTTTGACCCTTTAGACCTCCGATTCTCGTCTGGACGTAAACTATAGAATTGTAGCCCCTTGAGTTAGCTTTCCAACAAGGTATAACACGCTTCAATCGGATCAGAATCATGCGCTCGGCAAGCCTTCAACTACGGATAGGTCAATCTGCCCAGATTTGCTGTATATCCATCCAAATGCGCAATAAAGTTCTAAGCGGTCTTGATACACCTGCGATGCGAAACACTATCAAGAAGTAATCTTTCACACACAAAATGTAACTAAACAATGGGAATAAATAACTCGATGGATCGTATAAATACGCTCCATCAAACTACCCCACACTTAAACTTAATCGTCCCGAACAAGAATAAAGACAAGACTCGCAATACTCAAAGCACTTCTACTATGCCAATGACTAATACTGAATTTACTTGCGAAGTCCTCACTAATCAGTTCATCAATATATGCTCACATTCATTCTTCAATAATGATCAACTAGAAACCGTAATGATACATGTTACCTGAGAAGTCACGATGGAATTCAATGGATGACTAGGAGATAGTCCTCTTTAGACTCCTGACTCCATTCTTCAGCTCGAGGTCATAGTCACGCGCATACACTGATTTCGCTTTCTCTGGCACGTGAGAAATCCAAGCTACGCGGAACTCAACTTTTCTTTTTCTCTTTGGTAGGACAGCTTTTGAACTTTCTTGTTTTGTTTGGTCCGAAGACTTCACTCAACTCGATTGCCCTTTTTTTCTGATTTTTTTTCCTTTCATATTTGATTGAATTTTTCTTTTTGAGCTTTGCTCTCCAATGTGAATTGCTTGTCCCCCTTTTTTATTTTTTATTTTGAACCGTTCCAATCATCGCCTTCGAATAACAGCATATGGAGCGCATCCCGCTCTTTCTCATCATTATCCTTTTAGCGCGAGGCAAGATAGGGGTTACCCACCCATTCCCGGTTACTAGGACTAGAGATAGGACGGTTTATTTTCCCGTCCCACCATTGCATAAACGCTGCAATGATGGAGTGAAAGTCTCACCCCTCATAACTTGAAGCGCCAACCTCCACAAACTCAGCGCGCTACGCGACTAATAACCTGAACCTTCGAATGCTTGTCAAGTCTCTCTAGGACATTTCTATCAACTCCACATTCTGTAATATCTCAACTCAAAGGAACATATAACATCAAGTAACTAGCATCACAATACTGCAGAAATCATGCAAATCATACATATCAAAACCTCATAGCATCAAACATCATCTCATAAAATCAGCATCTTCATCATAGCATAAAAACTGGCAGCATATAGTAGCACGAAATCAGCAGAATCGCAACAACTAAAAATTTAATAAAAATGTGCTTGATCGCGCGTCGTCGTGCGCGTCAAATATAATCCTTCCTCTCCCACTAGTACAGCGGTTAAGTAAGGGTCGATCTCCACAGGGAGCAAGCAGTGAGTCTTAGCCAGTAACCTACACTTAAGAAAACGGGGGTTGCGTGAGTGATTGGGGGTTTTGCGCGATGCGCGAGTAGCAGTGAATATCGTAACGCAGGAAATTGCACTAGACGTGCGCAAGCAGTATAGATGAGATACTATGTTTATGAGAAGTGCTGGGCAGACAATCCTCTATGAATGCATTCCTTATCATCGACTCTAAATGTCTATAGTTTGTGTCCTACTTGGGTTAGTGTCCGGTAAAGGCTTCCTAACACACGCGCATGTTCCGTTCAAAGTTCATGTGCTATTAATCCTAGAACTAGACTAAACAGCTGCGAATCCTGTCACAGTAGCAACTGCCTACCCTAACTCGTTACTCCTAATTGTCACGGTAAGTTTGCGGTTCAAGGCTTCCCCTACGCATGCAACTAGTTTAACAGGTGACAAGCAAGCAACACAAGTAAGATTGCGGTTCAAGGCTTCCCCTACTCATGCAACTAACTGTCTCAGTACGCACAGAATTAATACAAGTAAATAAACTATGCATTAAGCTCAAGTCTCAAAGGTAATACATCATAGGTTCATGCCCGACCAACACTAAGTGTTTAGCTAGACATGCTAGTGGTAAACATCATAAAATAGTAAATAACAACTACTGTATCAGAGAAAACGGTAGCAAATAGTGCGTGCAGTGTCTTCTCTTGGCTGGCGCAGTCGGCTGGCGCAACTCTCCTTGACAGGTCCGTGTGTTTTCCAGTTCTGCCGCGCAGTGCCTCTGGAATGCCGCTGAGTGATGATGTTCCGCTCTCTTGAAACCCTAGACTTTCTTTGTTTAAATAGTGCCCAGGAAGTTTCATCTTTTGGCAACTTCCAAATCTGGTCACTGGGACTTTGCGCCTGGCGCACGGCATTGATTGGCGCAATCGGGTAGCGCACCTCTGCTGTCTTTCGCCATTTCTTCTTCTGTTTGCGCCGCTAGCTCCGCAGGCTGATCTTTAACTCCTAGAACGCTGCCTGTTAGCGCGTATCCGACTCAAGGACTCGTTCTGACCTGATATACAAAAACATTGGAAACGAGTAATCTTGCTCATGAAATATTGCAAACAAGCATAGGGTTATGACCTAAATAATGTGTATAACTAGGCTCTATCAAACCCCCCACACTTGCCCCTTGTTCGTCCCGAACAAGTACTGAAACGCGGATACAATTACCTTTTCTGGAGACTAGCGCACAGCCTTGCATTCTAGCGCAAAATGCACAGTTGCTCAACTTGTGCTGCTCTATCACCTGCGCACAACTGCACTCAATAGTTCTAATATAATAATCCCGAAATTTCATTACCTCTCAGCCGGGATGAAGATCTTTGGATGACTGGGAGATAGCTCTTCTTAGGCTCCTGGTTGTCAGCTCCCGCTCCGAAGGTAGGTATATGGTTTCTTGCGCGAGCTTCTTCCAGTGCGTGATTCGTTCGCACACTTCCTGGGAACCTGAGCCTTTGATGATATCCTTTTGGTCTTGCGCACGCTGGTACTAAGTAGTGCGCATGCTGATTCTTTGTAACGCAAATCATCTGCTTCTGCTGGTATTTTTCTTTTGTACAGCTTCCTTTCCAATTTGTTTCATTCCCAGAACAGTTCCAATCTCAGCCTTCGGATAGCAGCTATGGAACTCGTTCCGCTCTCCCTCCTTGGTCCGTCTGCGCCGGTCGGCGCACGCGTTTACAACCGCGCCCGCTTTCCTTAGCTCGGCTTCCAGAGGGAAGGTGGTCTGTTTTCCCACCTCGCCACGCTTTGGGTATTTCGCCTTTGGCATCTGCGTGACTGAGCGCGCCCTTTTGTTCCGAAGGTTGCGAAGCACCGGCCTCCACTAGCGCACTCGACCATATACCTCGCCTTCGAAGCACAAGCGACTAACCGCCTCTCTGCCGCATTTCTATCAACTCCACATCCCCTGTATATCCCAACTAACAGGAGCAGAAAAAAAACGAAAAAATTATGCTAAAACAGTAGAGAACGGCGCACGCAATACGGATAGCGCAACACAAGCTGGAGCGCATGCGCATCCTGCACCTTAGCGCACTACTGCTACTAATTCTCTTCAACTTAAACTAAGCTATACTAAAAATGCTCAAAACATGAAATGTAAGAGTAACGCCCCCCCCCCCCCCCCCCCCCCCCCACACACTTGAACAGAGACGTGTCCCCACGACTCAAGCTCAAGCGCATGGAGACGGCGCACATGCATGCAATGCAACGAAAATAAAGAACAGAAAAGGGAACACAAATAGTCACACAAAATATAGCAAGGGAGTCACAGAATGTAGGGCACAAATATTCAGCACACATAATAGTCAACTAGACGCAGCAAAATAAAAGACACCACCCTAAAGAAAATCACTGCGCCTGCCCAAGGCCTTAGAAGTCCTCCGAGCTAGAATCAGCCTCTGAATCATGCGCCTCCTCCTCTGAAGAATCTGTCAAGGAGTCGGTGCTGGAGGCTGGTGGTACTATGGTGAGGGGAGGAGGCTGTGCTGCGAGGTCATCCTCGGAAAGTGACTCCCATATGGAATCGGAGTCTACGCTGGGAAAGTTAATGGGGGACTCCGGAACAGAAGGCCGGGCAGGGGAAGCTGCTGGTGGTTGTACTGGTTCGGGTTCAGGGGTGGGTTCTGCTGCTGGCGCTGGGGCTGATGCAGGTGCTGACTCTGCCGGGGGTGCTGGGGCTGGTGCTGGAGAGGGTGCTGCTGAGGGCTGAGCAGGAGGGCTGGCTGGCTGGGCTGGGGTTTTGGTAGGAGGAGGATGGTGGAGGCTGAGGAGAGGGGGAATCGCGTCTCCAAATTTCCACCCGGATGGTGGACTCATACTTAAATCCGCCCCCTCTGGTGCTAAGTATTCGAGCACGCGCATGACGTTGAACAACATGCGCTGCTCGGCAGTGGCTTCCTCGGGCGCCTCCTCAGTCTCAGTCCTTGGGCGCTTGGCACGTGCACGAGGGGGAGAATCCTCGATGGAAATGGTCACTGGCTCCCCCTGTGGTGCACGGGCCCTCTGGTGCGCTCCAGTCTGCGCCCGGGTCCTTGGGCGCCTGACTAGAGGCACCTCTGGTTCTAGGGCCTCCTCCATCTCTTCATCTGCTGCGGCGGCTGCTGCGGCTGCTGCTGCGGCTGCTGCTGCGCCTTGCGCACTGTGATCGCGCGTCGTTGTGCGCGTCAAATATAATTCCTTCCTCTCCCACTAGTACAGCGGTTAAGTAAGGGTCGATCTCCACAGGGAGCAAGCAGTGAGTCTCAGCTAGTAACCTACACTTAAGAAAACGGGGGTTGCGTGAGTGATTGGGGGTTTTGCGCGATGCGCGAATAACAGCGAATATCGTAACTCAGGGAATTGCACTAGACGTGCGCAAGCAGTAGAGATGAAGTACTATATTTATGAGAAATATTGGGCAGACAATCCTCTATGAATGCATTCCTTATCATCGACTCTAAACATCTATAGCTTGTGGTTTACTTGGGTTAGTGTCCGGTAAAGGCTTCCTAACACGTGCGCATGTTCCGTTCAAAGTTCATGTGCTATTAATCCTTAGAACTAGACTAAACAGCTGCGAATCCTGTCACAGTAGCAGCTGCCTACCCTAACTCGTTACTCCTAGTTGTCACGGTAAGTTTGCGGTTCAAGGCTTCCCCTACGCGTGCGACTAGTTTAACATGCGACAAGCGAGCTACACAAGTAAGTTTGCGGTTCAAGGCTTCCCCTACTCATGCAACTAACTGTCTCAGTACGCGCAGGATTAATACAAATAAATAAACTATGCATTAAGCTCAAGTCTCAAAGGTCATACATCATAGATTCATGCCCGACCAACACTAAGTGTTTAGCTAGACATGCTAGTGGTAAACATCATAAAATAGTAAGTAACAAACTACTGTATCCAAGAAAACGGTAGCAAACAGTGCGTGCAGGGTGTCTTCTCGGCTGGCGCAGTCGGCTGGCGCAACTCTCCTTGACAGGTCCGTGTGTTTTTCAGTTCTGCCGCACAGTGCCGCTGGAATGTCACTGAGTGATGGTGTCCGCCTCGCTGTGTTCTCCCTTGAAACCCTAGACTTTCTTTGTTTAAATAGTGCCCCAGGAAGTTCATCTTTTGGCAACTTCCAAGTCTGGTCACTGGGACTTTGCGCCTGGCGCACAGCATTGATTGGCGCAATCGGGTGGCGCACCTCTGCTGTCCTTCGCCATTTCTTCTTTTGTTTGCACCGCTAGCTCCACAGGCTAATCTTTCACTCCTAGAACGCTGCCTGTTAGCGCGTATCCGACTTAAGGACTCGTTCTGACCTGATATACAAAAATAGTGGAAACGAGTAATCTTGCCCATAAAATATTGCAAACAAGCATGGGTTTATGATCTAAATAACATGTATAACTAGGCTCTATCAAACCCCCCACACTTACCCCTTGTTCGTCCCGAACAAGTACTGAAACGCGGATACAATTACCTTTTCTGGAGACTAGCGCACAGCCCTTGCATTCTAGCGCAAGATGCACAGTTGCTTCAACTTGTGCTGCTCTATCACCTGCGCACAACTGCACTCAATAGTTCTAATATAATAATCCCGAAATTTCGTTACCTCTCAGCCGGGATGAAGGTCTTTGGATGACTGGGAGATAGCTCTTCTTAGGCTCCTGGTTGTCAGCTCCCGCTCCGAAGATAGGTATATGGTTTCTTGCGCGAGCTTCTTCCAGTGCGTGATTCGTTCGCACACTTCCTGGGAACCTGAGCCTTTGATGATATCCTTGTGGTCTTGCGCACGCAGGTACTAAGTAGTGCGCATGCTGATTCTTTGTAACGCAAATCATCTGCTTCTGCTGGTATTTTTCCTTTTGTACAGCTTCCTTTCCAATTTGTTTCATTCCCAGAACAGTTCCAATCTCAGCCTTCAGATAGCAGCTATGGAACTCGTTCCGCTCTCCCTCCTTGGTCTGTCTGCGCCGGTCGGCGCACGCGTTTACATCCGCGCCCGCTTTCCTTAGCTTGACATCCAGAGAGAAGGTGGTCTGTTTTCCCACCTCGCCACGCTTTGGGTATTTTGCCTTTTGCATCCGCGTGACTGAGCGCGCTCTTTTGTTCCGAAGGTTGCGAAGCACCGGCCTCTACTAGCGCAATCGACCATATACCTCGCCTTCGAAGCAGAAGCGACTAACCGCCTCTCTGGAGCATTTCTATCAACTCCACATCCCCTGTATATCCCAACTAACAGGAGCAGAAAAAAACGAAAAAATTATGCTAAAACAGTAGATAGCAGTGCACACAATACGGATAGCGCAAAACAAGCTGGAGCGCATGCGCATCCTGCACCTTAGCGCACTACTGCTACTAGTTTTCTTCAACTTAACTAAGCTATACTAAAAATGCTAAAAAACATGAAATGTAAGAGTAACGCCCCCCCCCCCCCCCCCACACTTGAACAGAGACGTGTCCCCACGACTCAAGCTCAAGCGCACGGAGGCTGCGCACATGCATGCAATGCAACGAAAATAAAGAATATAAGAGTGAACACCAATAGTCACACAAAATATAGCAAGGGAGTCACAGAATGTAGGGCACAAATATTCAGCACACCTAATAGTCAAATAGACGCAGCAAAATAAAAGACAACACCCTAAAGGAAATCACTGCGCCTGCCCTCGGCCTTAGAAGTTCCCCGAGCTAGACGCTGCTGCTGACCCATGCGCCTCATCCTCTGAAGAATCAGTCATGGAGTCGGTGCTGGAGGATGGTGGCACAATGGTGAGGGGGTCAGGCTGTTCGTCCTCGGAAAGTGACTCCCATATGGAATCGGAGTCGACGCTGGGAAAGTTAATTGGGGACTCCGGAACAGAAGGCCGGGCAGGGGCAACTACTGGTGATGGTACCGGTGCTGGTTCAGGTGCAGGGGTGGGCTCTGCTGCTGGGGCTGCTGGTTCTGGTGCGGGCGCTGCTGGGGCTGGGGCTGGAGAGGGTGCTGGAGCTGGAGCTGCTGAAGTTTCTGGGGTTCGGGTAGGAGGTGGATGGTGCAGGCTGAGGAGAGGGGGAATTGCGTCTCCAAATTTCCACCCGGATGGTGGACTCATACTTAAATCCGCCCCCTCTGGCGCTAAGTATTCGAGCACGCGCATGACGTTGAACAGCATGCGCTGCTCGGCAGTGGCCTCCTCAGGCGCCGCCTCAGTCTCAGTCCTTGGGGGTGCTGTGTGGTCGTGTTGTCCGTGAATCTCTCTAGACGGACGGTGGGATGGGCGCTGGGCGACGGCAGAGGTCTGAGGGCGGGAGCTTGTGTGTAACGGTCGAGTGAAAAAGTGCTGGGAATTTTTCTAAGTCTGGCCTTATATACCTCCTAAGGCTAGCGCAACTGACCTGCGCATTGATAGGCGCACGGTCCTGCGCATTTGTGTGACTACAAAAAACTACCGAACCCTATTCTAACTAAAAACACGCAAAAAAAACGAAACAAGCAGAATAAAATGTGCCAAAATAAAATGTGTCGGGTTACCTCCCGACAAGTGCCTTTGTTTAACGTCGTTGGCTCGACGGTACCTCGTTACGTGCCAAGTAGTGCGTCTGCAGCCTCCCCCACTCTTGCTCCTGAGTGTCCCTGCGCCAGTGCTTGTGTGACGATCTCAGTGGTCCTGCGCAAAGGATAAAAGGAGAGGTCAGCATGTGATACATTATTCGTAAGGAGGGCAGATGCAGAGGAAGAGGAGATATAGGCGATGGGTGCTAGGTCTCCCTCTGAAACATCTGGTGGTGCGTCTGGCGCAACAGCTTGCTCGTCTACTATTTCTGGCTCGGCCAAGTCAATGTTGCGTGCTGCGCCATCCCAAGGTTCGCCCAAGTACCGTTTGACTCTCTGCCCGTTAACCTGAAAACGATGCTGGTGCCCGTCTTCTAATTCAATTGTGCCGTAGGGGAAAACCTTGGTGACGGTGTATGGTCCCGTCCACTTGCTGCGCAGCTTCCCAGGCATGAGCTTCAGGCGTGATGAAAATAATAATACCTGATCGCCTGGTTCAAAAGTGCGCCGGAGGATGTGCTTGTCATGAAACGCCTTGGTGCGCGCTTTGTAATCGCGCAGTCCCTCATAGGCGTCCAGGCGCAGCTCTTCTAGTTCGCTCAGCTCAAATGCGCGTTCTTGTCCTGCCTCCTCCAAGTTCAAGTTGCAAATACGTAGAGCCCAATATGCCTTGTGCTCGAGCTCCACTGGCAGGTGGCATGCCTTCCCATAGACCAGCCGGAATGGTGAGGTTCCAATGGGTGTCTTGTGTGCAGTGCGGTACGCCCATAGCGCATCATCCAAGCGCTGGCTCCAATCCTTGCGCGACGGCCTCACAGTCTTTTCCAAGATGCGCTTGATCTCTCTGTTAGAAACTTCGGCCTGTCCATTCGTCTGCGGATGGTAAGCGGTGGACGTCTTGTGGCGCACCCCATAGTGCTTGAAGACTTGCGCCACAACCCTGTTGCAGAAGTGCGTCCCCTGGTCGCTGATAACTGCCTTAGGCACGCCGTACCTGCAAAATATGTTAGTTCTGAGAAAATCAGCGACAGTCTTACCATCATCCTTGCGCGTGGCCTTAGCTTCGACCCATTTGGATACGTAATCCACGGCCACCAGTATGTACTCGTAGCCGGCAGATGGGGGAAATGGACCCATGAAGTCGATTCCCCAAACATCGAACACTTCATCCACCAGAATCGGGGTCTGCGGCATCTCGTTGCGCGCGGATATTCCTCCAGTGCGCTGGCACCTGTCACACTTCCTGCAGTGGTCATAGGCATCTCTGAATAGGTGCGGCCAGTAGAATCCACAGTCCAAGATCTTCCTGCTCGTGCGCTTGGGACCGAAATGTCCTCCACAGGCGTGCGCATGACAAAACATCAATACAGAGTTAATCTCATGGTCAGGCACGCAACGTCTTAATATCCGATCTGGACCTATTCTAAGCATGTAAGGATCATCCCAAAGATAATGCTTGGACTCATGTTTCAATCGCATGCACTGAGTTTTATTGAAATGAGGAGGGAACGCACCTGTGACCAGGTAATTTGCGATATGCGCATACCATGGTACCTTACCTGTTAGCGCCATTAGATGCTCGTCAGGGAATGTCTCCTTGATCTGCCCTGGCTCCTCATCCTTTATGATCCTGCTCAGATGATCAGCGACGGTATTTTCTGTGCCCTTCTTATCTTTGATCTCTAAATCGAATTCCTGAAGCAGAAGTACCCAACGCATCAGGCGCGGCTTGGTCTCTTTCTTGGATATGAGGTAGCGGATAGCTGCGTGGTCCGTGTAGATGATGACTCTGGCGCCTAGAACATATGCTCGGAACTTCTCCAGCGCAAATACAATTGCCAGAAGCTCCTTCTCCGTGGTGGTGTAGTTCTTCTGCGCGGAGTCCAGTGTGCGCGATGCATAGTAGATGGCATGCGGCTTCTTGTCCTCGCGCTGCCCCAAGACTGCTCCTACTGCGTAGTCACTTGCGTCACACATCAGCTCGAATGGCAGGTTCCAGTCTGGTGCGCGCATCACTGGCGCACTGGTCAGCGCTTCTTTCAGCTTATCGAACGCCGCCCTGCACTCATCAGTAAAATCGAAGCACACGTCTTTTTGCAACAGGTTAGACAGGGGTATGCAAATCTTAGAGAAATCCTTAATAAAACGCCTGTAAAACCCAGCATGCCCTAAGAACGATTTCACGTCGCGCACGTTGGTGGCATAAGGCAGATTAGAAATAATATCTATCTTAGCTTTGTCTACCTTAATACCCTCCTCTGAAATGATATGACCCAATACTACTCCGTGCGTAACCATGAAATGACACTTCTCGTAGTTTAGCACTAGGTTCTTAGAGATGCAGCGTGCTAAGACTTTATCTAGATGTGTTAAGCATGCATCAAAGGTACTCCCATATACAGTGAAGTCATCCATGAACACTTCTATACATATACCAATCATATCAGAGAAAATGCTCATGACGAGGCGTTGGAACGTACCTGGCGCGTTGCACAGCCCAAAAGACATACGCCGAAACGCAAATGTTCCGAAGGGGCATGTGAACGTGGTCTTCTCTTGATCCTCCGCAGCTATGGGTATCTGATTGTAACCTGAATATCCGTCCAAAAAACAAAAGTAAGGTTTACCTGCCAAGCGATCCAGCATCTGGTCCATGAAGGGTAGCGGGAAGTGGTCCTTGCGCGTTACAGCGTTCAGCTTCCTGTAGTCGATGCACATGCGCCAGCCAGTCTGTATGCGCTTGGGAACTAGCTCGCCCTGCGCATTCTCCTCCACCGTGATTCCTCCTTTCTTTGGCACAACGTGCACCGGGCTGACCCATCTGCTGTCTGAGATTGGGTAAATGACCCCTGCGTCAAGCAACTTCAGAACTTCCTTTTGCACTACCTCCATCATATTTGGGTTTAACCTGCGCTGGGCCTCCCTGGATGGTTTGGCGCCGTCTTCCAGCAGAATTCGGTGCATGCACACGTCCGGGCTCACTCCGCGCAGATCAGCAAGAGTCCATCCAATAGCGCGCTGGTTCCTGCGCAGCACCTGTTGTAAGCGCGCCTCCTGCTCTTTTTCCAACCCCTTCTTGATGATCACTGGCAGGGTGTCCTCATCTCCCAAGAAAATGTACTTGAGATGCTCCGGGAGTTGCTTCAGTTCGATCTTGGGTGCCTGCTCAACAGAGGGCAAGGTTTTGTTAGCGGTGCAAATATGAACTATATCACGTACCTCTGTGGATGCTGGTTCAGCACTGCTTAGCTCCTTCTCTTGCTCCTCCAGTTCTGCCTGTGTCAGTAGCTCTGGTCCTATGGTTGCGCTCGCACACTGCGCTTCTGTGACTAAGTCGTCAAAGCTGTCCATTGCGTGCACGGTAGCGTCCTCATGTGGGTGCTGCATCCCTTCGAAGATGTTGAAATGGATTTCTTCGCCATCTACCTCCATGGAGAGCGTGCCCCTCCACACGTCTATCTTCGTGCGCGCAGTCATCAGAAACGGTCTGCCTAGGAGGATCTGCGCACCGCTGGCGCTTGATTCACCCTCCATTTCGAGCACATAAAAGTCTGCTGGGAACACCAGCTCTCCTACTCGAACTAGGACATCTTCTATCATGCCTGCAGGTTGTTTGCACGATCTATCTGCTAGCTGAATTGTGAGACCTGCAGGTTTTAGTGGTCCAAGGCGCAAGGTCGCATAGAGAGAATATGGTAATAAATTGATTGATGCGCCTAAATCGATCATGCAGTTGCTTACCGTGGTTTTACCTAAGGTGCAAGGGATAGTGAATGTTCCTGGATCTCGGCACTTAGGTGGTACCTTTTGCTGCACGATTGCTGAGGCCTGCGCATTTAGCATTACCTGTGCGCATTCGCCTGTCCTTCTTTTATTCGTGCACAGCTCTTTTAAAAACTTCGCATACCTGGGAATCTGTCGAATAGCTTCTATGAGAGGTATGTTGATTTCCACTTTGCTGAACAGCTCATACAGTTCCTTGTCCAGTGTTTCTTTTCTCGCCAGTGGTGCCTGCACAGGGAAAGGAGCAGGTATGTTAGTACAATTTTTGTTCTTGTTCTTCGAGTGAGACATACCTGGCGCATTGCCCTGCTGGTTCGTGGTTGGCGCTTCTGATTGCGCCTCTGGCTCTGGTTGCGCACTCTGAGCTGCTGGATCTGGGACTTGCGCAACTGGTTGCGCGGGCGCCTGCGCGGTCTGCTCTGTTCCCACTGTGCGCCCAGTCCTCAGTGTTACTGCGTTAACTCCTCCCTTAGGGTTCTGAATCACTTGCGAAGGCAGGTTGCCATCGCTCTTTTTCAGCTCATACACTGTGGTTGCAATTTGTGATAGGTGTTTTTCTATGGATTCGAACCTCTTGTCATACTTTTCGTCATTCTTGCGCACTGTGTCTGCTAGCTGCCCCATGATATCTTCCAAGGATCGCCGTGGTTGCTGACTGTTCTGCGCTGGTGCGTCTGTGCGGCGATGCGGTGGATTGTAGGGTGCAGCATGTTGCGTCTGCTGTGGTGCGCGCTGATCAGTGGGCTGCCTCTGGAAATTGTTCTCTTCTCTCCATTTGAAACCATTTGCAGCAAGCCCAAAGCGCGGCTGATTCTGCCTCTGCGGTCCTCTGTTGTCCCATCCTCCAAGGGCATTTACATCTCCAGTTTCTTCAAAAAGTGTTGGGCACTCGTCTGTCTTGTGCTCAGTGGACCTGCAGAATTCACATACCTTTGGTGCAACTGGTTGTGCGCTCTGCGCACTCATCAGCTTCTGTAGCATGGCCTTCATTTCTTTGATCTCAGCGCTTGCCTCTACCTGATGCATAGAACGATTACGACTACTTTCAAGTGTCAATTGATGTCTTACCTGTCCAGCAGAATCTTCTATCAGCTGCCATGCATCCTCCGGGTACATGTTGCAAATGTCCCCTCCTGCGCATGCATTCAGTAGTCGCAGCTCCATGGGCAGCAGTCCATTCAGAAAGTTCTCTATCAGCACATTCTGGGGAAGCCCGTGATTGTAGCAGTTGGCTTCTAGCTCCCTGAAACGCTCGTAGTATTCTGACAGAGACTCCCCTGCGCCTTGCCTTGGCGCGGCCAATTCCCTTCTGAGCAGCGCAATCTTCGCTGCTGGATAAAATTTATCTAAGAATTTCTTCTGCAGCTGCTCCCATGTGTGGATTGATCCTGCGGGTAGGCTCATCAGCCAGTGTTTGGCTGCATCGCTCAATGAAAATGGGAACGCTTTCATCTTCAGCGCTTCATCGTTTTCCCCCAAAGCCTTCATGTTCTCGCAAATGATTAGGAACTCCCGCACATGCTTGACTGGATTTTCGTTGTTCATTCCGTGAAACTTGGGCATGTGATGGATGAGTGAGCTTCTTAGTTCGAACTGTCCGTCGGGCGGAAGCACTATGCACCATGGCTGGTTAACAGTGAGTGGGGCCGACATTTCGCGCACTGTCCTGCGCCTCGCGACTGGACGAACGGGTGGCGCAATGTATGGTTCAGCAGCCATTCGTGCGTCGTCCTCACGCTGCACTTCCTCTCTGAATAGGGCTGCGCGGTTATGTGCCCTTGCTTCCTCTGGGGTTCTGTCTCCCAGGTTATCTCCAACCACACTGTTATCCTCCATGTCCTGATCCAAACTCAAGAAACGAATTAAATGGCAACGAAGTTGTTGCGTCTGTCAGTGCGCAACTAGAATCTGCGCAGCGCAACTGTTTCAAGGTTGCGCAAGCTGATGTGATTGCGCGCTGTCAGAAACAACAACGAGAAAACAAAACAAAAATGAAATAACTAAAATGAGGAATGTAAGCTAGCTAAAACTTAGCTGTGTTGCTCCCCGGCAACGGCGCCAAAATTTGATCGCGCGTCGTTGTGCGCGTCAAATATAATTCCTTCCTCTCCCACTAGTACAGCGGTTAAGTAAGGGTCGATCTCCACAGGGAGCAAGCAGTGAGTCTCAGCTAGTAACCTACACTTAAGAAAACGGGGGTTGCGTGAGTGATTGGGGGTTTTGCGCGATGCGCGAATAACAGCGAATATCGTAACTCAGGGAATTGCACTAGACGTGCGCAAGCAGTAGAGATGAAGTACTATATTTATGAGAAATATTGGGCAGACAATCCTCTATGAATGCATTCCTTATCATCGACTCTAAACATCTATAGCTTGTGGTTTACTTGGGTTAGTGTCCGGTAAAGGCTTCCTAACACGTGCGCATGTTCCGTTCAAAGTTCATGTGCTATTAATCCTTAGAACTAGACTAAACAGCTGCGAATCCTGTCACAGTAGCAGCTGCCTACCCTAACTCGTTACTCCTAGTTGTCACGGTAAGTTTGCGGTTCAAGGCTTCCCCTACGCGTGCGACTAGTTTAACATGCGACAAGCGAGCTACACAAGTAAGTTTGCGGTTCAAGGCTTCCCCTACTCATGCAACTAACTGTCTCAGTACGCGCAGGATTAATACAAATAAATAAACTATGCATTAAGCTCAAGTCTCAAAGGTCATACATCATAGATTCATGCCCGACCAACACTAAGTGTTTAGCTAGACATGCTAGTGGTAAACATCATAAAATAGTAAGTAACAAACTACTGTATCCAAGAAAACGGTAGCAAACAGTGCGTGCAGGGTGTCTTCTCGGCTGGCGCAGTCGGCTGGCGCAACTCTCCTTGACAGGTCCGTGTGTTTTTCAGTTCTGCCGCACAGTGCCGCTGGAATGTCACTGAGTGATGGTGTCCGCCTCGCTGTGTTCTCCCTTGAAACCCTAGACTTTCTTTGTTTAAATAGTGCCCCAGGAAGTTCATCTTTTGGCAACTTCCAAGTCTGGTCACTGGGACTTTGCGCCTGGCGCACAGCATTGATTGGCGCAATCGGGTGGCGCACCTCTGCTGTCCTTCGCCATTTCTTCTTTTGTTTGCACCGCTAGCTCCACAGGCTAATCTTTCACTCCTAGAACGCTGCCTGTTAGCGCGTATCCGACTTAAGGACTCGTTCTGACCTGATATACAAAAATAGTGGAAACGAGTAATCTTGCCCATAAAATATTGCAAACAAGCATGGGTTTATGATCTAAATAACATGTATAACTAGGCTCTATCACACTGCTCTCTGCTCTGGCCCGCGGTGGTCTGGCTGGCTACAGACGGTAGCACCACTCTAGTGTGCCATCGTCCCGAACAGCTACCGCCCTGATTTGCAGCATGTAGGCGCGGTCCAGAGGTATAGCCTGCACCAAGGTGTGTTCTGGCACCTCGGGCTCTCCATGTAAGGCCCGCAGCAAGTGCGTGATAAGGCCTCCACACGTCAGCGGCCCCCTCATGCTGACTCGGCTCCAATGATGCACCATGTTCAGGATGAACAGCACCTTCTGCCCATAATAAAGCCCCTTCAAAATCTCCATATCCAGGAGGCTGATCTTTGGTGCGCCGTTGAAACGGCCAATGACTGTGTAGGCCACGATGCGCCATAAGTAGAACAGCCATGGGTCGCGCAGCTCTCGGCCCCTGCTGCGCCCCGCGGCGAATGCTGGCCCTGTTGCCATGTCCCGCCAAGCCTCCTGGTTATTGTGCGTGTCTAACTCCTCCTCACGCACCTTGGCGCACCCGAATGCGCGCCTCAGCCTCCTTTCCGAGGCTATGAACCAGACACCCCTGTGTCTATATCTGATCCCCCTGTCCCCTGCCTCCAGAGACGCCAGGAACTCACACGTATCTTCCTGGTCTGATGCGCTGCGGAGGTCCATTAGCGTCTCCCAGCCGGCAATCGCTAGCCTCTGCGCCACGAGGTCCTCTAATCCTACCTCGCGCAGGAAATCTCGGCAGATGTACGGTGTCCCGTACATGTCCAGGCTGATGAACGCTGCATACTTGTTAGCGAAAGCCGCTGGGGTCTCCTGGTCTGTGGCGGGTCTCATCTTGCGCTGGGCTCCGGTCAATCGCGGTCAATGCTCCCCAAAACCCTAAAATCAAAACTGCCCAGAATCCTCTGAAACTTGCACCGAACGAGCACCCACTGGTCGCCTACTCAACGCACAAAACAGCACTCCAAGCCGCGCACTCTAGCCTGGTGCGATTTCAAAACCCTAAAAACTGTCTCCTCCGCGCAAACCCTAACAGAAGCGGCTCAAAGCGTAATCGGGGGGTTACCTGGGTGCTGTGCGGTCGTGTTGTCCTTGAATCCCTCTGATAATGCAAGTATGGCAGTGTTTGACAAAACCAGCATGAGTGAACAAGGAGCTGCTGCAGCTCAATCAATCAAGGAGGCCAGCAGAAGTATACAGCAGAAGTCAACCAGCAGGGGATGCTGCAGCAGGTGCTGGTTCAAGAGCTAGTTCAACTGTCCGAATAACAGTTTTGTGCTGGGTGAGTTTTGAAGGTTTGGCAGCTTTGTGAAAGTGCTTAGAAGAATTTCTAAAATGCTGCTGAGCATATTTCAGCAAGGATTATCAGTCAGAGAAGGAGATATGCTTCAAGATATTAATCAAATCTAATCTCCTAGATTTTAGGAGATAATTGATCTTGTGGGTCAATGGCCTAAACCTGGAAATTGCTTAAAGTGGTGAGGGTATTTAAGCAGAAGGTTCGAGGGCTGAAGAGGGTGATCGAAGCTGAGTGATACACGAGAGTAGACACAGATTTCATAGTGAGGATTCTTTGGTGTGCTACGGACGTTGTTCTTCGATCAAAACACACACGGGCAGAGCGTTGAGCGCAGAGCTGTGGTGTGCATAAGCAGAGGAGAATCAGGTCTTGCAGAGACTGATTCGTGCATTGATCTGGAAGCCAATTCAGAGCTGTGGAGCTTATTGGTTGATCAAAGGCAGCCGCGGAAGAACTGACGGGTGGAAGGCTCGGTCGAGGTTCGTGCGGAAGAACTCACTAGTGGCAGGTGGTCACTGAGTGAGGGGGAGTTACTCAGAGTGTGCAGCGCTCTTGGAGTGGTTCGATCGGCTCGGCAGGAGGCCTTGGAGCGACGCGGACAGAGTGCTTCAGCTGGTGTTACAGCTGTTGCTGCAGCAACCCTGCTGAGTAGTGTAGGCTAGAATAGGCTGAGTTCTTGAAGAGGATTGTAGCTATTCTAGGCTGACATATTGTAGAGGGTGTGCTGGCACAAATCAGAGCTTGTTCTGATTGTGTTGAGTAGTCCACACGGGGTTAAAGTAGCATAGGTTGCGTGCGTTGTAACCTAGTGTGATCTGAACCTTTGGTTGAGTGGATTGAGGACTGGAGAATTGTCCTCCCCAGACGTAGGCAGATTGGCCGAACTGGGTGAACAAATCTGTGTCCTATTCATTGTCTGCTGTGCCTACATTTAAGTGAACAAGAGTGTGCTGCAGCAACTGCTAGTTCACAAATCTGCATAAGTAGAGACACTTGAAATTTCACCCTCTAGTCGGACGGTGGGTTGGGCGCTGATCGACGGCAGAGGTCTGAAGGCGGGAGCTCGTGTGCAACGGTCGAGTGAAAAGTGCTGGGAATTTTTCTAAGTCTGGTGATCGCGCGTCGTTGTGCACGTCAAATATAATTCCTTCCTCTCCCACTAGTACAGCGGTTAAGTAAGGGTCGATCTCCACAGGGAGCAAGCAGTGAGTCTCAGCCAGTAACCTACACTTAAGAAAACGGGGGTTGCGTGAGTGATTGGGGGTTTTGCGCGATGCGCGAATAACAGCGAATATCGTAACTCAGGGAATTGCACTAGACGTGCGCAAGCAGTAGAGATGAAGTACTATATTTATGAGAAGTATTGGGCAGACAATCCTCTATGAATGCATTCCTTATCATTGACTCTAAAACACCTATAGTTTATGCTTTACTTGGGTTAGTGTCCGGTAAAGGCTTCCTAACACGTGCGCATGTTCCGTTCAAAGTTCATGTGCTATTAATCCTTAGAACTAGACTAAACAGCTGCGAATCCTGTCACAGTAGCAGCTGCCTATCCTAACTCGTTACTCCTAATTGTCACGGTAAGTTTGCGGTTCAAGGCTTCCCCTATTCATGCAACTAGTTTAACAGGTGACAAGCAAGCAACACAAGTAAGTTTGCGGTTCAAGGCTTCCCCTACTCATGCAACTAACTGTCTCAGCGCGCACAGAATTAATACAAGTAAATAAACTATGCATTAAGCTCAAGTCTCAAAGGTAATACATCATAGATTCATGCCCGACCAACACTAAGTGTTTAGCTAGACATGCTAGTGGTAAACATCATAAAATAGTAAATAACAACTACTGAATCCAAGAAAACGGTAGCAAACAGTGCGTGCAGTGTCTTCTCTTGGCTGGCGCAGTCGGCTGGCGCAACTCTCCTTGACAGGTCCGTGTGTTTTTCAGTTCTGCCGCGCAGTGCCTCTGGAATGTCACTGAGTGATGGTGTTCCGCCTCTCTTGAAACCCTAGACTTTCTTTGTTTAAATAGTGCCCCAGGAAGTTCATCTTTTGGCAACTTCCAAGTCTGGTCACTGGGACTTTGCGCCTGGTGCACAGCATTGACTGGCGCAATCGGGTAGCGCACCTCTGCTGTCCTTCGCCATTTCTTCTTTTGCTTGCGCCGCTAGCTCCACAGGCTGATCTTTCACTCCTAGAACGCTGCCTGTTAACGCGTATCCGACTTAAGGACTCGTTCTGACCTGATATACAAAAATAGTGGAAACGAGTAATCTTGCCCATAAAATATTGCAAACAAGCATGGGTTTATGATCTAAATAACGTGTATAACTAGGCTCTATCATGCTTTCAGAAACAACAACGAGAATAAAGCAAACAGAAATAACTGACTACTGTAAAAGAAAACTTAAGCTGGTTAAAGCTTATCTGTGTTGCTCCCCGGCAACGGCGCC